>CM019063.1:105103917-105447843 GCA_009667805.1 Leptobrachium leishanense
CCTTTTTTTCTTTTCTTTTTTTTATTATTGTTTGGCATTTTCTGGACGGTTATGGGGTGTGCCATCATGTTTTGACATCTGGCCTGGCCTCCGGACCGTCTAGGCCTCGTGACATCATACCTCCAGGGCCTCCTTCGGGAGCGCGCCAGGAGCGTCACGGTGATGGCCACTGCCCTCTCTCCCCCCCCCTTTTTTTTTTATTATTATTTAACCATCAAAGTTCAGAGAAGGGCTACTAAAATGGTGTACGGCTTGAAGGAGAAAAGTTACCAGGAAAGGCTTAATGATCTTAACATGTACAGCTTGGAAAAAAGACGAGACAGAGGAGATATGATAGAAACATTTAAATACGTAAAGGGAATCCACAAGGTAGAGGAAGGGAGTATATTTAAAAGGAAACAAAGTAGCAAACAAGAGGACATAGTCTTAGATTAGAGGGGCAAAGGTTTAAAAGTAACATCAGGAAGCATTATTTTACTGAGAGGGTGGTGGATACATGGAACAGTCTTCCAGTTGAAGTGGTAGAGGCCAAAACAGTAATTGAATTTAAGCAAGCATGGGATAGGCATAAGGCTATCCTAAACAAAAGATAAATCCAAGTAAAGTATCCATGTAATTGGCAGACTAGATGGGCCGAAAGGTTCTTATCTGCCGACATCTTTCTATGTTTCTATGTTTCTATGTTTCTTACCCCTGGATCCACCAGCGTCTATTGTCATTGTACCAATGGACCTGATACCCGCCCTCCACACACATCGCGTTAGATACCCCCCCTCCCTGTTTTTATGTGATGTCTCTGCTATATTAGCCTAGCATGGCTTTTCTGCGGGTTGAGTTGTGACCCATTGCATTATAACAATAAAAATTTTAAAATAAAAAAAAAAAGAAAGGTATCACTGGAAAGGCCAGGACATGACCTTTCCAATGATACCGAACAGGACCAGGTTTTATATAATAAATAATAATATAATAATAAATAATTATTTCTTTATTTTTTTCCTTCTAACACAGCAATATTGTACACTTTTCCTTATAAAGTGAACAATGATGCTGCACTAACTCACCATCTCAGTTCTTATGTCACCAACAAGTGTGGAGCTGATGGCACAATCTGTTATTTAGCATTGTTCCATCAAAACCTAAACCTGTTACCAGAAAGTGGAAGGGTTCGGTGGAGGCGTTGTGTCTAGATATGTCGATTTTAAGTTGGTGCTGCCGACTAGGAGGTAGCACAGGCTCTCGAGAGGATGTGCGGATAGAATCAGGGAGAGAGTATGGGGTTCCTAGTGGCGCAGTAATTTAAATATACTCCTTATGTGATATAACCCAAATAGTGTCAAAGGCTAGTTGCGTGTACCATACATATTACAGTATATAGTACAAAATGCAAATGCAGATCACAGAGGGTATAAAGTGCTGGTACAGCGGTCTGAACATGCAGTAGGAATAAAGTGCAAATGCAGCAGTGCAAAAATAATGCGATATAACAAAGCTATTAAAATCAAGGTTGAGGCTATAATGACTAGTGGAGTCCATAAAAGGACTATCTGCCAATGTTCAATACGTATTATGAGGTCAAAAGTCTTTGCTGATAGTTAATCCGGTTCCTACGTGGATGGGTGATGCATCAAAAGTGCTCAAGAATAGTGTCAATATTACCCTTTCCACAAATGTAACAGGCCTGTTTGGACGTATCCATTCCTCTAATAATCTTGATGGGCTCCGCAGCAGGAGATATAGGTGAAAAAAAGAGGAGATGATAGTGTAATAACGTCTGTATGTGAAACGCAATGAATTAAAAATTGCACACTTACAGATTCCAGAGCCTTTTGAATCCAGGCTCTGGAGTGGAGCGCCTTGTGCCTAAATACAGGGTGGCCACTGCCCTTCTTTACACGGTCTTCTTATTCCACCTCAGGCAGGGGACACAAGAGCAGAAAAGAGACAGCGCTCTCATAGCATGATACCAGCCTTATACTCGTATGTTAAGAAAGAGAGAAGAATCACACTCACCAATTCAGGAGCCTTAATGGTCCAGGCTCAACTGTTACACATGTGGTGCTCCTTAGCGGTGAGCTCCTGAACCTCTTTAGCTGCTTACTCTGCGTCCGGTTCGTGATTCGTTAGATGTCTGTGGTACTAATATTAACCTTATCAGATTCAAAGGCTGGTAAATTTAGGTATACAGAAACAGCTGAAATACTCTTAAGAGTGGAATAAAATAATTTATTGTGCAAAATACATAGGTATCTAAAAGTACATAAAAAGTGTGGGGGGGGGTCAAGACGCTTTTCGGTGCAATCAGCACCTTCCTCAGTAGATATGTGAGAGAATAGGGGGATCTGAGGCCTCCCAGGGCCCCCTTTTTATTTGGGGTGCATAGGGGGTGTCTGTTAGTCGTTCGTAATTGACATACGGGTACGTGCGGTGCCGCAATCACGTGATGCCGGTCGCGTCATCATTCTGCGTCGCGGCCATCTTTGTTTTGCGTTCCGCCGCATTGTTTGCGTTCCACATCGTGTTTATCAGCGCTGGATGCGTTCGTGAGGCGGTTAAGGGTCCTTGTTGATATTAATACCTCAATAGAGTCATACATATACAAAGAAATGGTGCAAGAAGGTCCCTATTGGAGATAATATTCAATATACTTGGGGGATCTTGTGGCTTAGCGGTCTGGCATCTAAACAATGGACTGTAAAAACTAAAGTATCGAGCATAAAACCACTTAAAATGCTGGTTGCATATATATAGAATGATATATAAAAATATAATTAAATGAGGTGCTCCATATATTATAGACAATAAAACCATTAAGATTGGGGTGTGCAAAACTAAAAATAAATAAATAAAAATAAAATGTCTAAGGCATTGAACAATACAGGAGGGTAAAATGAGTGATCCGTATAGTACATAATAAAAATATAGACTGTATGGTATCTGGTGTGCCATATGCGGTGTTCAAGCGACGTAGCCATAAAAATAGAGGGTGTATAAAATAGAATGTGGTGCATACGGAATAAAGAATGCCTGATCTATAGATGTTTATAAGTTATGAATTAATAGGGGGAAGGGGGGATGAAGGAGGGAGAACGTGGTTTATGGTAAGAGGTGCTAAATCTGTATAACTCAGTCCATACGCTCACATTTGTAGCGAATGGTCTAAAGCAGGGCTCAAAATTTCAGGTCCTGAGCTACTAGCCAGGTCTTCTATGTTACTCGCCATCAGTTACCCTACCTAACCCAGTCCCATGCTGCACATTTTCCTTGCAGGGATAGTCACTGCTCTATGTAAAACATATATGGCACTGAAGGGGTGTTTGTTTCAGTAAATGCCGTTATCCACTGAATCCATTCAGTGGATGACGGGTATTATACAGAGGGGGTCTGTATTAGAGACCCTTTCTGATTCCGATTAACCTGTCACTATCCAGAATGGATGGTGATCATTTAAACATTAGATAGCTCTGCAGGGCTTTTCATATGGTCCAGGGCTCTCTGCATCACTCAGCCCTGGATGTAAGGCAGTGCAAGGGCTCCTGCGCCTGCCTGTGTGTGTGTGGTGAGGTGCAGGGGGTGTGGAATGAGACCATTCTATGTCCTGTAAACCCTTGCGCTGGACGTGTGATGCAGGCTAGCGATGCCGGTGTTACATTATTTTCTATGGCAGAACTAATATATGGAGGGTGCAGGGCAGCGTGCAGCGTGCAGCGTACAGCCAGGGCCAGACCATGACATTGTGTTGCCTGGGTCCAAAGATGATATGCTGCTGACCCCCAAACTATTCCCACAATACACACCCATGCTTATCAGAGAGCTCCACACCAATAAAACTCACAGTAATACTGTGTAATGTGTGACATGAGGGCTGCATTTATATATGGGGGCTGTATGAATTTGTGGGTGCTGTGAGGGTATGGTTGATTTGGGGACCAAGAAGGGCTGTATAGAAGATGTGTTAAGGAGGCTGTGTCCCCACTGTAGAGTCACAGGGTTATTCGGAGAGTGGTGAAAAGCAGGAGAATTACTGGAAAACTGAAAATTCTAGGTCAAAATAGGCAATTCTGAAAGTGAGAGAAAATTGGAGAATTTTTCTGGTTTGGCTATTTTAACCTAGAATTTTCTTTCTACAGTCATTCTCCTGCTTTTCACCGCTCTCTGAATAACCCTGTCAGTGTTTGGATGCATTTGTGATTTGTGCACTGTTTAAAATGGCAAGGAGAGCCAGGAAGGAGTTAACTGCAAAATTTAGAGGAGCTGATTACTTCCCATGCATTCCTCCCTGAGCCCCCCCTGCAGTGTCCACTCACCTCAGCTGTGATCAGGGAATGTGACATGAGTTTGTGGCTCTACAGATAGTGGCAGAAAGTCCTCTCCTCTTGGAGCAGTGACAGAGGGGCCAGTGGACCAGACAGCTCTGTGATTTCCTGCCTAGTTTCTGTTTAAGTGGAATCACCTGATCACACCTGAGGTGAGGGAGCACTACATTGAAAACAATGGGCTGTACACATTTAACTCCTTCCTGGCTCCCACTGCCAATTTAAACAGCACACATCACACAAAATAAAGGGCAATAAAGTATTTTTTTCTGGGGTTTATATTAAGAAAATCTGCTTCTTGTTTGGCAAATAAAGTAATTTCCCCCTTCTTCCGAGGGGAGGGGGTGGTCAGGTGATCATACCTCAGGTGGAGATGGTTTCTTGCACAGGCACTTTCCAACATGCTGCCTTGAGGAGGCACCATTGCCTGTTCTTGCCTTCCATCCAGATCACACTCTGTGACGTGTGACCTGCCCCTGCCTGACACGCTGTACAACTGCCAGGGAGTACAGGAAGAGATGAGATGTCACATGGTCTCTGTTGTGACAGCATCATGGAGGACCCGCACAAGGCAGACACAGTATTTATTTTCAAAGCCTGAAAGGAAGGGATATGAATCCCTCCTCCTGCAGACAATGACTAGCCACCAGGAAAAAAGCCCTGATTAGTGCTGGTGTCAGCATGGAGCCGACACTAGCACCTGAAAGGGATTACAGACCAATTTTCACTCCTGGTCTAAAGGATGGTCTACACTTATAGAAGGAGAATGTGGGGGTATTAATTGAGAAAATGGCAGAGTTCGAAGTCGGCGTTTAGGCCTTGAGGCTGCATAGTGTCCAGTTTAAAAATCAGGCTCATTTCAGTTTGTCCAATTATTTTCTCGAAGTTGCCACCCCTCCAGGGTACCTCTACTTTCTTTATATCGACAGATTTTAAGCCTTCTGGATTCTGAGCGTGTTTTAATTTGAAGTGTAGAGGGACGCTGTGATTTTCAAGTCCATTCCTAATATTCCTGATGTGTTCTTGTACGCGGACATTGAGTGGTCTAGTGGTCCTGCCTACATATTTCAGGCCGCACGGGCAGGTCAGTAGGTATATCACATTTTTCGTGAAGCAGGTGATTACATCTTTGATCATTATGGGTCCCGTAATTCCGTCCAATGTTGTAATGACTTCTTTCTTACTTAGTGTGTTCCTGCAATTTAAGCAATTGCCGCATTGATGGAAGCCTTTTTGGATGTTAAAATGATTGGGTCGTACAGTATTCTTCTGTGTGTGTTTATGCGTGAGTTTCATTTTTAAATTATTCACGCCACGGCAAATTATCCTTGGGTTCTCTGGTAGAAGGTCCTTCAATACCGGATCTTTTCTCAAGATCGGCCAATATTTTCTTATAGTTCTTCTGACTGTTCTGTTCTGAGCGTTGTAGGTGAAGATGAATGGTACGTTGGGATTAAACCCCACAGATTCTCTTCTTTTCTTTTTCTTCAGTAGATCGTTTTGTTGCAGGTTCCTTACTTCAGATCTAGTTTTTTCTAATACGTCCATATCGTATCCTTTTTCGACAAAGTCTTCTTTCAGTTTATTTGACTGTTTGTCGTAGGCGCTGAGATCTGTACAGTTCCTTCTGATTCAAAGGAACTGTCCTTTTGGTACTCCATCCAGTCATTGAGGTAAGTGGCAACTGGTTTTCTCAATAAAACTGTTTGCATCTACGGTCTTAAATTTTTTTTCAGTTCTTATCCTATTGTCTTGGATGTAGATGTTCAGATCTAAAAAGTTAATATGTTCATTGCTCCATGTCGTTGTGAGCTTAATTCCCCTATTGTTCTGATCCAATTCGTTTAAAAATTCCCGTAAAATATTTTCACCTCCTTTCCAGATTAAAAAGATATCGTCGATGTATCTCTTATAGTACACTAAATTGTCGTGATACATAGACAAAAATGGTTCCTCCCAATGGGCCATAAAAAGATTAGCGTATGACGGGGCAAAACGGGTTCCCATTGAAATGCCGTTAAGTTGCAAGTAAAAATCGTCTTTGAAATAAAAATAATTGTTTTCTAAAATCAGACGGATACCTTCTAAGATAAAAACAATTTTGTTCTGGTTGCAATGTGTCGACTTTTCTTAAAAAATAGTCAACGGCCTCTAACCCTTTATTGTGCAGGATCATGGTATACAGAGATTGCATGTCGCTGGTTACTAATAGGAGGTCATCTTGCCATACCACTTCTTTCAAAACGTATGCAATTTTACCAGCATACACATCTGAAAGAGAAATCAACCTTCTTTCCTAAATCTCTCATCTCACAGGAAATAAACACTTTTGAGCAGATGGTAATGACAGATTTAGGGAAGCTCAAAATGTCCACTAAAAGGGACAATCTCATAAGAAGGGAAAAAGGAGCCCTGCAGGAACTTGTCTCGAATGAATCAATTGAAATTAAACCGGCGGACAAAGGTGGAGGAGTAGTCATCATGACTGCAACCTACTATAAAGATGAAGCCGATAGGATCCTTGGAGACACAGGAACGTATAGACAACTAAATAAGAATCCGACGAAGGATATTCAGTGTAAATTTGGTGAGTACCTGGAACAAGGACATACATTGGGTATCCTTAATAACCACGAATTTAAATACCTGAAGGTTGCACAACCAAGAACCCCAGTATTCTACTTCCTACCGAAGATACACAAAGACCAAAATAAACCACCAGGAAGACCAATCATTTCTGGGGTTGGCTCAATCTCAAGCCGGGTATCAGAATACCTGGATCACCAACTCCAGCCCTATGTCATTAATACAACAGCACATCTAAAAGATACAACCGACATTTTGAACGTTTTGAAAAAAGTGGTATGGCAAGATGACCTCCTATTAGTAACCAGCGACGTGCAATCTCTGTATACCATTATCCCGCACAATAAAGGGTTAGAGGCTGTTGACTATTTTTTAAGAAAAGCCGACACATTGCAACCAGAACAAAATTGTTTTTATCTTAGAAGGTATCCGTCTGATTTTAGAAAACAATTATTTTTATTTCAAAGACGATTTTTACTTGCAACTTAACGGCATTAAAATTGGAACCCGTTTTGCCCCGTCATACGCTAATCTTTTTATGGCCCATTGGGAGGAACCATTTTTGTCTATGTATCACGACAATTTAGTGTGCTATAAGAGATACCTCGACAATATCTTTTTAATCTGGAAAGGAGGTGAAAATATTTTACGGGAATTTTTAAACGAATTGGATCAGAACAATAGGGGAATTAAGCTCACAACGACATGGAGCAATGAACGCATTAACTTTTTAGATCTGAACATCTATATCCAAGACAATAGGATAAGAACTGAAACATTTTTTAAGACAGTAGATGCAAACAGTTTTATTGAGAAAACCAGTTGCCATTTACCTCAATGACTGGATGGAGTACCAAAAGGACAGTTCCTTTGAATCAGAAGGAACTGTACAGATCTCAGCGCCTACGACAAACAGTCAAATAAACTGAAAGAAGACTTTGTCGAAAAAGGATACGATATGGACGTATTAGAAAAAACTAGATCTGAAGTAAGGAACCTGCAACAAAACGATCTACTGAAGAAAAAGAAGAGAAGTGAATCTGTGGGGTTTAATCCCAACGTACCATTCATCTTCACCTACAACGCTCAGAACTGTCAGAAGAACTATAAGAAAATATTGGCCGATCTTGAGAAAAGATCCGGTATTGAAGGACCTTCTACCAGAGAACCCAAGGATAATTTGCCGCGGCGTGAATAATTTAAAAATGAAACTCACGCATAAACACACACAGAAGAATACTGTACGACCCAATCATTTTAACATCCAAAAAGGCTTCCATCAATGCGGCAATTGCTTAAATTGCAGGAACACACTAAGTAAGAAAGAAGTCATTACAACATTGGACGGAATTACGGGACCCATAATGATCAAAGATGTAATCACCTGCTTCACGAAAAATGTGATATACCTACTGACCTGCCCGTGCGGCCTGAATTATGTAGGCAGGACCACTAGACCACTCAATGTCCGTGTACAAGAACACATCAGGAATATTAGGAATGGACTTGAAAATCACAGCGTCCCTCTACACTTCAGATTAAAACACGCTCAAAATCCAGAAAGCTTAAAATTTGTCGATATAAAGAAAGTAGAGGTACTCTGGAGGGGTGGCAACTTCGAGAAAATAATTGGACAAACTGAAATGAGCCTGATTTTTAAACTGGACACTATGCAGCCTCAAGGCCTAAACGCCGACTTCGAACTCTGCCATTTTCTCAATTAATACCCCCACATTCTCCTTCTATAAGTGTAGACCATCCTTTAGACCATTCGCTACAAATGTGAGCGTATGGACTGAGTTATACAGATTTATCACCTCTTACCATAAACCACGTTCTCCCTCCTTCATCCCCCCTTCCCCCTATTAATTCATAACGTATAAACATCTATAGATCAGGCATTCTTTATTCCGTATGCACCACATTCTATTTTATACACCCTCTATTTTTATGGCTACGTCGCTTGAACACCGCATATGGCACACCAGATACCATACAGTCTATATTTTTATTATGTACTATACGGATCACTCATTTTACCCTCCTGTATTGTTCAATGCCTTAGACATTTTATTTTTATTTATTTATTTTTAGTTTTGCACACCCCAATCTTAATGGTTTTATTGTCTATAATATATGGAGCACCTCATTTAATTATATTTTATATATCATTCTTATATATATGCAACCAGCATTTTAAGTGGTTTTATGCTCGATACTTTAGTTTTTACAGTCCATTGTTTAGATGCCAGACCGCTAAGCCACAAGATCCCCCAAGTATATTGAATATTATCTCCAATAGGGACCTTCTTGCACCATTTCTTTGTATATGTATGACTCTATTGAGGTATTAATATCAACAAGAACCCTTAACCGCCTCACGAACGCATCCAGCGCTGATAAACACGATGTGGAACGCAAACAATGCGGCGGAACGCAAAACAAAGATGGCCGCGACGCAGAATGATGACGCGACCGGCATCACGTGATTGCGGCACCGCACGTACCCGTATGTCAATTACGAACGACTAACAGACACCCCCTATGCTCCCCAAATAAAAAGGGGGCCCTGGGAGGCCTCAGATCCCCCTATTCTCTCACATATCGACTGAGGAAGGTGCTGATTGCACCGAAAAGCGTCTCGACCCCCCCCACACTTTTTATGTACTTTTAGATACCTATGTATTTTGCACAATTATTTTTTTCCACTCTTAAGAGTATTTCAGCTGTTTCTGTATACCTAAATTTACCAGCCTTTGAATCTGATAAGGTTAATATTAGTACCACAGACATCTAACGAATCACGAACCGGACGCAGAGTAAGCAGCTAAAGAGGTTCAGGAGCTCACCGCTAAGGAGCACCACATGTGTAACAGTTGAGCCTGGACCATTAAGGCTCCTGAATTGGTGAGTGTGATTCTTCTCTCTTTCTTAACATACGAGTATAAGGCTGGTATCATGCTATGAGAGCGCTGTCTCTTTTCTGCTCTTGTGTCCCCTGCCTGAGGTGGAATAAGAAGACCGTGTAAAGAAGGGCAGTGGCCACCCTGTATTTAGGCACAAGACGCTCCACTCCAGAGCCTGGATTCAAAAGGCTCTGGAATCTGTAAGTGTGCAATTTTTAATTCATTGCGTTTCACATACAGACGTTATTACACTATCATCTCCTCTTTTTTTCACCTATATCTCCTGCTGCGGAGCCCATCAAGATTATTAGAGGAACGGATACGTCCAAACAGGCCTGTTACATTTGTGGAAAGGGTAATATTGACACTATTCTTGAGCACTTTTGATGCATCACCCATCCACGTAGGAACCGGATTAACTATCAGCAAAGACGTTTGACCTCATAATACGTATTGAACATTGGCAGATAGTCCTTTTATGGACTCCACTAGTCATTATAGCCTCAACCTTGATTTTAATAGCTTTGTTATATCGCATTATTTTTGCACTGCTGCATTTGCACTTTATTCCTACAGCATGCATGTTCAGACCGCTGTACCAGCACTTTATACCCTCTGTGATCTGCATTTGCACTTTGTACTATATACTGTAATATGTATGGTACACGCAACTAGCCTTTGACACTGTTTGGGTTATATCACATAAGGAGTAGATTTAAATTACTGCGCCACTAGGAACCCCATACTCTCTCCCTAAACCTGTTACCAACCTGTCCATTTTCTATCATCAGAGTGATGCAGAGGTAAGGGGGTATCATCAGATTGGCGCAGAGGCATGGGGGCATTATCAGAATTACTCTGAGCCAAAGGGTGTATGCCTAAAGGCTGTTTTTCAGAAGATCTTCCAACCCTACCACCATGGCCACTCATGACTTTGTAGGACAAGTACTTAGCTTTACCACCTGTTGTTAAAACCATGTGTTCAGGAAAATGTTCTTTGGGATCTATAGAATTTTTTTTTTTAATTCTTTATTTTTAAAGACACAAAACGTTATATCAAAAAGTGGCCGTGCAGGGCCATTACATCAAATTCCAGAGAGGATACGGCATACATCAAAATCACGAACATTGTGATGAATGTCTTAGTGAGCTCAAAAACTAAAAAGAACAAAAAAAATAAAAAAACAGTGTCACGGAATGGCCCAGCACCCTCAGCCAGGGATGGTCCTTGGTGACGTTTCTATTCCCATAGACTCTTAGGTGCCGTTGCACCAGCGGAATTCCGTGTGTATTTTATTTAGATGTGTTTTCGTTGTGTGGTGTAATAAAAGTGTCCCCGTATGTGTATTGCGAAATGTATGTAAATCCCTTTGTGTGCCTTGCTCGCCGCCATTTTCCCAGCGCCTCGTGGATCCGGTCGAATTGATCGGATCGGAAAATGGCCGATTCGGACCATCCGGTCGAATCGTAAAATGGTCGATTCGGACCATCCGGTTCCGAATCGGCAACTCCCCGATTCGTAACCGCCAATACGAATCGGGTCCCGGGTGCCTCCTGCCAGCGAGGGCCAATGGGACTTGTGTGGGCGGGCAGGGATTTCCATTGTTCTGACTCTGTGGTATTGTTTATAAATATATGTGAAGTGTAAAAATAAAGCAGATGATCTAGTGCATACAGCTCCGCCTGGTGTCTTTATTTTCGGCCGTATTTCTGAGATCCAGCGCGGTCTTCAGAGTACGGCATACCGAGATCCGAACCGATCACCCTGTGCCTGCATCCCGCATCAGGACAGAGGTGCATCAGGCAGGCATCGTCCGTCAAAAGATTCGACCATCCGGTGCCAGTGTCCGATCCGAAACCGCGGCGCAACTCCCGCGCTTCGGTATATCGAGCGCCATCCGATCGCCGTAAGTTCCGAATAGTACTCGAAGGAATTCCGAACGCCATAAGTTCCCGAACGCCATAAGTTCCGAATATCGCTCGAGAGGGTTCCGATCGCCATCCGAGGGAAATCCGATCCCCACACCCGAACGGCCGTTCCGCAGACGTTTCATCCTCCAGCAAGGTCAGTGAACCAGCTGCTCGAGACGCTGAGTGCCTTGTTGCTCAGTGGTCGGGCTGGTCTCACACAGGGGCCCCTCAACCGCCTCCCAGGGTCACTCCCAGGCCGTCAGGCCAGACGCGCGAGAGAGTGCCGTGCCACTGCGGCTAGTAGGGGCGGCGGTAAGCGCAGTGGGGGGAAAGCAGATAGGAGCACACCCGCAGGCGGACAACACCCATTCCGCCACACTGGTGGCAGCGGTGGGATAGCTCTCTGCAACCCCCAAGAAGACATTCACCATGGCGGTGTACAGTCATTACAACAGGGACACCCTGCGGAACATGCTGGAGAGTCGGGGAGGTACCCCAGGCTCCAAACGCAAGAAGACCTTGATTAAGGAGCTGCGGGTCCTAGACCAGGTGGGCGCGTCGGCTGTGACGCCACCCGTCCCCAACCCTGTCCTCGCAGAGGAATCGGAAAATGCCTTCAACAGAAGGGCGCGGAAGCGGATCGCCCTACTCGGAGCTGCCCCATCGGAGGCGGACATACGCAAGGTGACCCAGGAGGTCCAACAGGAAGAGGAGCGGGACAAGGAGCGCGAGGAGCAAGAAGAGGTCCGTCAGCACGAGCTGCGGTTGGCAGCGCTCCGTGGAACAAAGACTGAATATTTTACCCCTGAACCCAACCCCGTAGAACCCTGGGTCGAGGTTTACAGCTCGACTGGAGCTTCACCCCGGGAATCTGCACCCCCCAGCGATACCCCTTTCGGGACTTACAGCTCGCCTGGAGTCTGTATTGGGGAAACCGCACATCCCAGCGACCCTTGGATGGAGACTTACAGCTCGCCTGGAGCTGCATCTGAGGACGCCACATTCCCCGTCGAGGAGTGGTGCCCATGTGCCGGCACCCTCGCTGACATGGAGGCTGAATTCCCGAGAAGGCTGCAGGAGGGCCTGGATCGGTACCACGGGTCCACAGTGGAGCCCACTGGGCCTGAGTGGCGGGACGAGGTCCGCCAAGAACTTTGGTATGAGGCGCTACGCCATGAAAGGGACTGCCACGGGGTTGATGTCCCTTCGAGCGCTGTCATTTTCCAGGTGCAGTTCAATGCCAGAGCTGTACTCCTGAGGGGCCGACCCCCGGACGAGTGGGAGGCCGAGCTCCGAGGCCTGGTGCGGCAAGAGGTGGCCCTGGACGCCGCGTACCGCGCGTTCCGATGGTTAACAGGTCCCCTGTCACCCCGCACTCTCGACGGCGCCGCCACCGCAGGTCTCCACTACGGCGGCCCGGGGCTGCTCTACGCCAAGATGGTCGACGACCCTGGGTTTGGAGAGGAGTCAGAGGAACGGTTCGAGGAGATCCTGGAGCGGCGGGAAGAGGAAATCCCGTATGAGAGCAGGGACGTCGAGCCAGAGGAGTTGGAGTTCCTGGTGGAGCGAGAGTGGGAGCTCGAGAAGGCCTACAGGAGACTGTTGGACAGCGCTCCGCAGTTAGGTCTGAGTTCTCTGTCCTGGGGCTGTCCGGCCGAAAGTGCCGACAGTCCAAGGGACCTTGAAGTATGGGAGGCCGAGATGCTCCCATGGGTCCCCGGTGGGGCCACAGCTGACGAAGATACCCCCTTAAACCCGCAGGAAGACACGGTGTCCGTGGCCGCGGGCCCAGCGGAAGAACTGGCAATGGGGCAGAGCGCCGTTGGCCTCTGCCCACTCTCAGCAGCTGAAGAAGCTACCCTCTTAAGCCCGCAGGAAGACACGGTGTCCGTGCCCGCGGGCCCAGCGGAAGAGCTGGCAACGGGGCAGAGCGCAGCTGGCCTCTGCCCCCTTCTCACAGTCTGCCAGGAGGAGCAGACAGATGGTTTCCCCGAGCTGGGTTGTTCGCAGCCATTGATCGCCCTGGGGATGGAAGAACCCATCCTTCCGCAAGGAGACCTCCACCCAGCCGAAGAGCTGGCCACGGGGCAGAGTGCCGCTGGCCTCTGCCCACCTTTTCCCGACTGCCCTGAGGAGCAGCAGGGTTTTCCCGAGCTGTTAACCCCGCAGCCGTTGACCCCACTTGACACCCTGGATGTCATGTCTGTACCCACCCCCCCAGCAGAAGAGTTGGCAACGGGGCAGAGGGCCGCTGGCCTCTGCCCATCTCCCACTATCCACCCCAAGGAGCAGAAGGGGGATACCCTCGGGCTAATTATCCTGCAGCCACGGACCTCACCGGAGATGGAGGACGGCATTCTCCTGGCCGGGGCTCTCTTCTCGGCCTGGAACCACCCAGCCGACGCGCTGGCCACGGGGCAGAGCCTGCTTCCGCTCTGCCCATCTCCACAACCCTTTGGCCCGGAGGCCCCACGCAGCCACTGTTCTCCTCAACGGCTGACCTGGGCACTCGGGGCGCGTGCATTTAGCACCCGTTTTTCCCGGGTGCGAGATATTCCCGGAGGTGGCACAGGCGGTACTCCTCCCCAGCCACAGGATCCTTCTTCCAGAGGGGGTAACCCCAAGGACGTGGGGCCCCAACCCCCCTGGCACGGCCGCAAGGCCAAACGGAGAAGCCTGGTGGATCGGCCTCTCCCGACAGACTATGGACCTGGGAGCACCGACTTCCCCGGTATGACCCGTTGGGGGTCAGACCAGGTGCGTCGAACTTTGGGAAGGGGGAGGAGTGTCACGGAATGGCCCAGCACCCTCAGCCAGGTACGGTCCTTGGTGACGTTTCTATTCCCATAGACTCTTAGGTGCCGTTGCACCAGCGGAATTCCATGTGTATTTTATTTAGATGTGGTTTCGTTGTGTGGTGTAATAAAAGTGTCCCCGTATCTGTATTGCGAAATGTATGTAAATCCCTTTGTGTGCCTTGCTCGCCGCCATTTTCCCAGCGCCTCGTGGATCCGGTCGAATTGATCGGATCGGAAAATGGCCGATTCGGACCATCCGGTCGAATCGTAAAATGGTCGATTCGGACCATCCGGTTCCGAATCGGCAACTTCCCGATTCGTAACCGCCAATACGAATCGGGTCCCGGGTGCCTCCTGCCAGCGAGGGCCAATGGGACTTGTGTGGGCGGGCAGGGATTTCCATTGTTCTGACTCTGTGGTATTCTTTATAAATATATGTGAAGTGTAAAAATAAAGCAGATGATCTAGTGCATACAGCTCCGCCTGGTGTCTTTATTTTCGGCCGTATTTCTGAGATCCAGCGCGGTCTTCAGAGTACGGCATACCGAGATCCGAACCGATCACCCTGTGCCTGCATCCCGCATCAGGACAGAGGTGCATCAGGCAGGCATCGTCCGTCAGAAGATTCGACCATCCGGTGCCAGTGTCCGATCCGAAACCGCGGCGCAACTCCCGCGCTTCGGTATATCGAGCACCATCCGATCGCCGTAAGTTCCGAATAGTACTCGAAGGAATTCCGAACGCCATAAGTTCCGAACGCCATAAGTTCCGAATATCGCTCGAGAGGGTTCCGATCGCCATCCGAGGGAAATCCGATCCCCACACCCGAACGGCCGTTCCGCAGACGTTTCATCCTCCAGCAAGGTCAGTGAACCGGCTGCTCGAGACGCTGAGTGCCTTGTTGCTCAGTGGTCGGGCTGGTCTCACGCAGGGGTCCCCTCCACCGCCCGTCAACCCCCTCCCAGGGTCACTCCAGGCCGCACGAGACGCCGAGTGCCGTGCCACTCGGTAGTCGGGCCGGCGGTAAGCGCAGTGGGGGGAAAGCAGATAGGCGCACACCCGCAGGCGGACAACACCCATTCCGCCACAAACAGGAAGAGGGAGGTAAGAGGCATTACAAGCAAACCGGGCGTACCATATATTTAAACACAGTAGAGTCAGCAAAAGGACACCAGGGGAACTAAAATTGGAAAGGGGAGCATGGGGAGAGCGGGGGACTGCCCACAAAAAGTGACATTTTTGGCTCGCCCCGTCCACCCGAGGGCCATGAAAGAGGTTACAGGGCCGGGAGACCTGGGGCCAAGAAAACGGCCAGAGGCATGGTTGCCGCCTTGGTGGCTCGCCCAGGTCATCCCAGTATCCCGCACGCAGGGGAAAAAAAAGTGTGGGGGGGAGTAGGAAATCGTGAAGTCCCTTCAGTAACAAGAGTCCCAACAGCAAAGTCCACAGTGAGGGGAAAAGCTCGGTCACATGTATCGCATAAATCAGCGTGTCAGTAAGGGGAGAAGAAAAGAGAAAAAAAAAACAGATGTAGAAAAAAGTTACCAGCTATGTCTCAGGGAGGTAATACCTAGATGCACACTGCAGGTGAGAAACAGAAATTAAAAAAAGAGGGAAAGGGGGGGGGGTTCCAGTTCATCCCATGTCCAAAAAAGCGATTGGGACTTCCACAGGCAAAACATCACAGGACGGCCCGGGACACTCTTTCTCTCCAGGCTCACAGGTGATGGAAGGGGCACAGAGGGTAAGGAAGACTCAAGCCAGGTCACGCTCCGCGTTTGCCATCTTTTCGAGACAAGCATCCCTGGCAGCCTCAGCAGGGGTCGGGAAGCAAAAGCTGAGTGGTACCAGCGCTTCAATCTTCTTGGGAAGGCCAGGTTCAGGATAATCAGGGTAGTCCCAGACGGGGATGCCCACATCGCCGACCACCACGTGGACAGAAGCAGCTCGTGGGGCCTCTGCAGGGACCAGCAGACAAGATCCAGGTGGCACCCCCATCTCCATAAGGGAACACGCTGCTGGTACCAGGTGCCTGCCCTCATCAGCAGAGGTCACTGCAGCTCCAGAGGCCGCCGCCCAGGCAGGCAAGCCACAGCCATCCAGTGGACACAGCTCATCCGACCCATTCAGCTCCTCCAGCGGCCGAGCTTCCGGTAAGGGCACGACACCCTGGGCTCCACATACAGCTCCTCGATCGCTCTCCCCCTCCAAGACCACCTCTCCAAGTGTCAGCGGAACGTCCCCGGATGCATCCTGACACGAAGCTCTCGATCTCCAGCCACACCGCAACGCAGCCATCAGGCGACGCAGGTCCCCTCTGGTGAGCGGGCGGTCACTCTCCTCTAGCAGCATCTCCAGAAAGACATCCAGGCCCAATAATGCAGCCTCCAAGTCAGCAGCAGGGAGGTTGAGCGGGTCGCTACGCCACCAACCCCCACAATCCTCATGTATTCTCCCCAGTCGGCAAGATGTAGAGGCCATGGGATGCAGGTCTGTAGTCTCCTCAGCCCGTTTCTCCATAGAGGTGAATTCCACGAGGAGCCAAGGGAGCACCGCGACACAAAGATAGGCCGCAAGATGGCTGCCCTCTCAGTCAGGGATGAGGAAATACTTGCCCCCGATTCAGCTATGCTCTGCGGAACAGGACCCGGAATGACACAGGTAGCCGGGGACAAACTTTAGGTGAGAGGCAAAAAACTCAATAAAAATGGCAAGTAGTCACCAAAATCATCCAAATTGGGACAGAGCCCTGTCAGCATGCGTCCTCTCACCTCTGCAGTCGGCCACGCCCCCTCTATTGCAATTTTACACATTGTACATTGTGTTTGGTAAAAAGAAAAAACTTATTTTGAATACATTTTGTAATTATAAAATTGTGATTTGATTGTTCTTCATGATGCTTAGAATAGATGACCTTGTGTGTATTAAAAAGGACAAATGCTTTGATGAAACTCTGATATTTTCTCCAATAAGCATAAGTGGATTTAATATCTATATCTCTTGATTCTTATGGTATAATTGTCATCTGTAATATACAGTTTTTCCAATTGTTTAACTCAAGAATGATATTTTAAATATGATTAATGAAAAAATTATTTAGCTTATTCGGTGGATCAATGGCTTTATACTAACTATCATCTTGCATTCATCTTTTAGGTGGTTGAAATTTATGTGTGATATGTACAGTGTTTATATATTACTAAAACAAACTCTGTTCTATTTAATACACACGCGCACTGATCTAAATTAATGATACAGTTAAATATCTATATATTGCATGGATTGTCTTATTGTATTGTGTGCTATGTTCACTGATTTGTGTGATTCTGTTTGTGAAGTGTTGCTGTTTTTGTCATACTATACAGTACAACAAAAGCAAGATGACATTCTGAAGATAAGATTCTAAAACAGAACACATAGAAAACAATACATAAAACAGTAAACTAAGCAGACAAAATTTGGTAATTTGGTGATGAAATTGGTGCATAATCATATTGTTCAGTGTCTTTTCAAATAATCTCAAGGTTTACTGCATATCATCTCATTCTCTTTCTCACAAAACAGTTTGAATGTTCTAATTAAAACACTTTAAAATTGGCAATATCAACCACGAGGGGAATTGAAATATATACAGTATATATATATATATATGTTAACTAAGGTATGGAATAAAATCAGTGGGAGTATAGGACTAAAATTCTCAAATCAAAGGAATTGTAATGAGTCAGACTCATGCAGATTGTATGCAGACTTTTAGGGCTAAATTACGATCTCAGTGTTAAAACGCAGGTGTAAGGGAGGAAAAACTGCGCCCGCAGTTGTCCCCCTTGCACCCGTGTTTTAACGCTGGATTACAATGCAGGCGCAATAAATGCTGCCTGCATTGTTACCGCCCATTAAAATCAGGGATGCTCACGGCAGCGCTGAGTGCAGCCGCGAGCAACCACTCGATGGAGTCCATAGGACTCCATTGAGTTCCCCCCTGCCGGTCACATGACCAGCCGGATATCGCCTCGCGAGATCCGGCCAGTCGGTGAAGTGATACACAGGGAGAAACTGGGGGGGGGACTTTTTCCCCCAGTCTTTTCCTGCTCCCACCGGCCGGAGGAGGCGGTCGGAGCCGCAGTCGGAGCACGGGACAGAGGGTGAGTATGGGCTTCATTTTTTTAATTTTTGAGGCTGTTAATGGATTCTGCAGAAGCGGAATCCGTTAACACCAAGTCCTGGCTGTGGTTAACTTTTTGCTAACCACAGCCGGACGTTAATCAGCGCTGGGACATTGCAATCCTAACGCTGATTAACACATTGCGCTCCCCATGTTAAGCATAGGGAGCACAAAGTACAGTAACCTCGCGCTGAAAAGCGCAAGGAACCAAACGGGTTACTTAACTCAAGTAAAAAAAGGGGTGTAGCGATAACAATGTCCTTCACAGGATAAAGTCAATGTCCCGTTTGTTGTCTTTTTCTCTCCAATTTTCTTCTTGTAATATCCCTCAAAGGAAACACAAAGAGTACATCATAGTGCAACCTGTGTATAATACCACGTATATATAGGTAGGATAATAGCACTCACATATGATGGAACCCTCCTGGTTCTAGGTGTATTCGCCGTAGGGATATTTTTGGCTTCCCAATCACCTTTTCAAGGAAAATCACTAGATCCCAGTCGAGATTCCAAAACGTAAATGGAAAGGGTAAACTTGATCCAGGGAGAAATGGATTCCGTGTAAATAATGTGGAGTCTATCCAGAATTAAAAGAAACTCCAGGGCAGGATAAAAAGATTTAATAAAATAATATAAAATAAAACAACCAGAACGCGTTTCACCAATACAATAAAGTATTACAGGGCTTCCTCAGCTGGCTAACTTTCAAATGGCCATATTGCGGTTTATATATCTGTTCTTTATTCACTGCCAACCAATCTTAACCGTCTAAATTGGCGGGAAAACTGGTACAACCAATAGGAATGCAACTTTCATTATACATATCTAATCCCAGCCAGCTGTTTTGGCGGGGAATTGGTGCAACCAATGGGGATATAGCTTTCATTATAAAGATCCAATCCTAACCATCCATTTTGGTGGACGATTGGTACAGCCAATAGTCAAGGCACTTTCATTATATACATTCAAATGCAATAACAGATGACATTACATTTTAAAAAAACGGAGTATTCCCCATAATTTCCCAATAGAGATCATTATCCCAAAAATTAGGGGGGGGACATAGCCCATCTCTTCCTTTATCAAGCCCAACAAAAATAAACAAAAAAACGAGATAGGCTTCACAATTTACATCCCGCTACATAATAGACTCAAAAGTGAAACCCCGCGCATGCGCATCAGTAATCAGAAGCTCTCTAGCTAATGTAAGATAACAAAAGACATTGCGCATGCGCATAGGAAGGGAAAAAGCGGAAAACATTAGATGTAGAATATCTCGCGGTCAGCTATCATTTATGGAGAGCGGCCGCTCATAAACAAAAGATCAAAAGCAGGGACATATTATATCATCCCCCCATACTAGTCATGACTAAACTCCATGTGAATGACCATCCCTTAATCACACAGCAAGAATTCAGCCATGATGGACCACAATGGCAATATATAAAATATGGCGATTAATAGGCCATAATAGATAACCCAAAATATATATTGGTGTAGAATAAGGTGACATAAAAAGGGATAATTAGCTATAACATTTTAAAATAGCCCAAAGTACACGTGAGATTATCATGATATCTCAATAACATAATAGATAAAATGATAAGACTACAGAAAATGCACTAACACAAAGTCTGCGTTTAAACCTGAGGGAATTAATGTATTAAGAGTATATATCCACTTCATCTCCGCACGATGGATCTTTTTATTAAAATCTCCCCCTCTCCAATGACGTTCTATCTTTTGTATCGCAATAAATTCCATACCCTCCGGAGATTGACCATGAGCACTCTTAAAGTGGGCTGATACTGCATGGGTTTCTATGCCTTTTGATATATTGTATATATGCTCTCTAATTCTGATAGACAATAATCTCGTAGTGTGGCCTATATAATGTAATCCACAGGGGCATGTGATTCTATATATAACGTTTTTTGTTTTGCATGTGAGAACTCCCTTAATATTAAATTGTTTGGTGTTGCTAACAAACTGGGAGACAGTTAACTTTTTTAATTTCAAATTTATACATGCCGGACAAAGCCCACACCGATAAAAACCCTCTTTAAGATTAAAAAAAATCTTTTTAATTTTTATCCCTGGATTTTTATGGCTCTTCACTAGGATTTTTTTAATATTACTTGCTCCCCTATTTATCAATTTGGGTTTATCTCCAAGGTGGGGGGATAGTTATTTTGTCTGCAGCAAATTACCATCAAGAAGCCATGAGAATTTTATCAGACGCAGACACATATAAATCCATCAATTATGATCCCACCCAGAAAGTACAAGATGATATTAAATCTCTATTGGAAAGTGGGTTATCATCAGAAGTGATTAATGAAAAAGAGAACAACTATATCTTTGTCAATTTCCCTATGACCCCTGTGTTCTATTGGTTACCCAAACTACACAAAAATGCAGATAATCCTCCGGGCCGTCCCATCATAGCGGGCATCGAGTCAGTTACCAGCCATCTGTCTAGATATATAGATACCATCTCACAGCCTATGGTGAAGTCCCTACCCTCATATCTCAGGGACAGTATTAATGTCCTTCAGATATTACAGGAGGTTACGTGGGAAGAAGGTTTCATTATGGCTACATGTGATGTTCAATCTCTGTACAGTGTGATACCCCATATGAGAGGTTGTGACGCTGTCCGGAAATTTTTGGGTAATAACCCGACTATAACGAAAGAACATGCAGAATTTGTTCTAAAAGGCATTGAACTTATCCTTAATTGTAATTTCTTTAGATTTGAGGATCGGCACTACTTTCAAGTTAAGGGTACCGCCATGGGGACCAGGTTCGCGCCCAGCTACGCCAATCTATTTATGGCAGACTGGGAAAACCAGTTTGTCCATGGAGGGCGTGTCTGGGCGCAGAACCTGGACCTCTATAAAAGATACATTGACGATATCCTCATCCTATGGAGGGGAAATGAGGAATCCTTACAGCTTTTTTTCCAACATCTTAACCAAAATGATTGGGGCATAATTCTTGATTGTAACATTAGTGCTACATCCATCAATTTTTTGGACCTCAATATTTACATTGAAAACAATAGCATTAAAACTAGGACCTATTTTAAACCAATTGATGTTAACAGTTATATTGAACAAACAAGTTGTCATGCCAGACACTGGCTAAAGGGTGTCCCGAAAGGACAGTTTAAGAGATTGAGAAGGAATTGTACAGAAATAGATCAATTTACTCAACAAGCGAATAAATTAAAACTGGATTTTATTGAAAAGGGTTATAGGGAAGACGCTCTTGATACGACTATTGAAGAGATTAGTACTTTAGATAGAAAGAACATTCTGCAATATAAGTTAAATGAAAGTTCATACGAAAACGATATTCTGTTTATCACTGATTTCAATATACACACTAAAACTGTACATCATATCATTAGAAAAAATTGGTATCTACTTAAACGAGACCCAATCTTAAAAGACCTGATTGGAGATAAACCCAAATTGATAAATAGGGGAGCAAGTAATATTAAAAAAATCCTAGTGAAGAGCCATAAAAATCCAGGGATAAAAATTAAAAAGAATTTTTTTAATCTTAAAGAGGCTTTTTATCGGTGTGGGCTTTGTCCGGCATGTATAAATTTGAAATTAAAAAAGTTAACTGTCTCCCAGTTTGTTAGCAACACCAAACAATTTAATATTAAGGGAGTTCTCACATGCAAAACAAAAAACGTTATATATAGAATCACATGCCCCTGTGGATTACATTATATAGGCCACACTACGAGATTATTGTCTATCAGAATTAGAGCGCATATATACAATATATCGAAAGGCATAGAAACCCATGCAGTATCAGCCCACTTTAAGAGTGCTCATGGTCAATCTCCGGAGGGTATGGAATTTATTGCGATACAAAAGATAGAACGTCATTGGAGAGGGGGAGATTTTAATAAAAAGATCCATTGTGCGGAGATGAAGTGGATATATACTCTTAATACATTAATTCCCTCAGGTTTAAACGCAGACTTTGAGTTAGTGCATTTTCTGTAGTCTTATCATTTTATCTATTATGTTATTGAGATATCATGATAATCTCACGTGTACTTTGGGCTATTTTAAAATGTTATAGCCAATTATCCCTTTTTATGTCACCTTATTCTACACCAATATATATTTTGGGTTATCTATTATGGCCTATTAATCGCCATATTTTATATATTGCCATTGTGGTCCATCATGGCTGAATTCTTGCTGTGTGATTAAGGGATGGTCATTCACATGGAGTTTAGTCATGACTAGTATGGGGGGATGATATAATATGTCCCTGCTTTTGATCTTTTGTTTATGAGCGGCCGCTCTCCATAAATGATGGCTGACCGCGAGATATTCTACATCTAATGTTTTCCGCTTTTTCCCTTCCTATGCGCATGCGCAATGTCTTTTGTTATCTTAAATTAGCTAGAGAGCTTCTGATTACTGATGCGCATGCGCGGGGTTTCACTTTTGAGTCTATTATGTAGCGGGACGTAAATTGTGAAGCCTATCTCGTTTTTTTGTTTATTTTTGTTGGGCTTGATAAAGGAAGAGATGGGCTATGTCCCCCCACCTAATTTTTGGGATAATGATCTCTATTGGGAAAATATGGGGAATACTCCGTTTTTTAAAAATATAATGTCATCTGTTATTGCATTTGAATGTATATAATGAAAGTGCCTTTACTATTGGCTGTACCAATCGTCCACCAAAATGGATGGTTAGGATTGGATCTTTATAATGAAAGCTATATCCCCATTGGTTGCACCAATTCCCCGCCAAAACAGCTGGCTGGGATTGGATATGTATAATGAAAGTTGCATTCCTATTGGTTGTACCAGTTTTCCCGCCAATTTAGACGGTTAAGATTGGTTGGCAGTGAATAAAGAACAGATATATAAACCGCAATATGGCCATTTGAAAGTTAGCCAGCTGAGGAAGCCCTGTAATACTTTATTGTATTGGTGAAACGCGTTCTGGTTGTTTTATTTTATATTATTTTATTAAATCTTTTTATCCTGCCCTGGAGTTTCTTTTAATTCTGGATAGACTCCACATTATTTACACGGAATCCATTTCTCCCTGGATCAAGTTTACCCTTTCCATTTACGTTTTGGAATCTCGACTGGGATCTAGTGATTTTCCTTGAAAAGGTGATTGGGAAGCCAAAAATATCCCTACGGCGAATACACCTAGAACCAGGAGGGTTCCATCATATGTGAGTGCTATTATCCTACCTATATATACGTGGTATTATACACAGGTTGCACTATGATGTACTCTTTGTGTTTCCTTTGAGGGATATTACAAGAAGAAAATTGGAGAGAAAAAGACAACAAACGGGACATTGACTTTATCCTGTGAAGGACATTGTTATCGCTACACCCCTTTTTTTACTTTTGTTGATATATGTGATGGTTGAGAAACAAGGACCATAGGTGTATGAGCGATCTCCTATATTCACTCATTATCAGCGCTACCTTTTCCCTTTTTTTTTTATTTTGGCTTACTTAACTCGTTTGCGTTTGGATTGTAATATGCGGTAAACACCGCAGCGAACGTTAATGCTCACGCAAGTGAGCGTTAGTGTGATGATTGTAATTTAGCCCTTAGTGATTACGTATCTAAGAGTTGCAAAAAGGCAGTAAACTTCTTGGTGCTCAGGGGAGACAGTAATTAGATTTCTTATCGAACCCTACTATCTGTGGGGTAGTCTGGACAAGGGGCCAATATATCAATCACAAAGTCTGTCATGATCTCTTATTTTCTGAACAACAAAACAGAAAGACTCTTTGTTCAATTTAATTTGTGTTTCTGCTAATCCCATTATAAATAAACTACTTAAACTAGGAGAATATGTTTTAGCTTTCTACATACTCTTTTTATCTGACCACATAGGGGTGACAAGAGTCATTGTTTGAATGTGAGGTAACGAGGTTATGCAGGAGTTTTGGGTTTGGTGTGCAGTATTTTGGTTTCTGCAACACCTCAGCGAGTAATTTTTACTGTCCATCTCTATTTATTCAGTACTAAATAATTCTGAAAAAAATAATTCTAGGTCCCAATTCTACATTTATGAGGGAACCTGAGATTTTAACTGTAACAAATTGACTCACAATTATTAATGGCCACCCTTCTACTCCAATCTGAGTTTCTGAGTTGGAAATTCTGACATTTCCAACTCAAGTCACTATTATTGTGGTAATAGGCAGCCACAAAGAATTCATGGCTTGTGTTTGACTATATGGCTTCCTTTTACGAGTTTACCATAATCAGAATCCGAGATAAAAACATTTAAATACAATATATTGGAATACATAGGGAGTTATTCCCTAAGCGCTGGCATTTGCTGGTGTTTACAGCTGACAAACACCAGCATTTCATACTGTAAAATCATAATCCAAAGAGCAACATGGGAAATGTCACAGTGCAACTTTTCCTGTTGCTCATTAGATTTTAGTTTTGTGAAATGCCGGTGTTTGTCAGCACTGCAATACCAGTAATTTTCAACGGTATTTGAAACAACAGTGCTTAGTGAATAACCCCTTTAAAATAGTAACACAGTTTAATAAGATATTATTGTGAACTCCGCTCTGCCTTTCTACGCTTTGTCTGGGCAAATTCCTCTCCTAGGGTCCGCTTCTCGACTTACATATGTTCCAAGACGACCAGTGGTCTAGTTATGCCTCATTCGAGATAATATTACCTGACATCTCATCTTCTACGCCTTACAGATTGGATATCTGGTGATCCCACATAGCCTTGGCTGAGCGCAGAGAGGGCCGTCTTCCCTTTACCGCTGTGGATGCTGCCATGGCTCTCGGAGCGCTCCATACCAACTGCCATACACAGTCACCCATTTGCCATTGTGACTATGGCATCATCACAGATACCCACTGTCCCTATCGACCTACCGTCTCCTCTTTTACTATCGCTGCCAATTCCCACTTACCCCAAGGAATCTTGCCCACACTGCGCAGCCATTTCGGGGGAACACTTAGCAGATGAGTCAGTCTTTCATCTGACTCATCCCTCGGATGGTTCCCCTTTAGCGGGAACTGGTCAACTCTGGGTCCCACTCCCTACCCAATCCCAACAACTTTAATGCCTTCCAGATCATGCACTTTCCGAGCTCTCAACCTCTCTAGAACTGCAACTGCTTTTGAGCAGATATGCACAAGACTACTCCCTCTTGCCCATGGCATCTCCACTTTATATAGACTCCTTAGCTCCACAGCAAAGGAGACACCTACCTTTCAGGGTAGATGGGAACGAGAGCTGAACAGAACCATTACAGATGAGGAATGGGACAAAATCAATGACATGACTCTTTCTTCATCCCACATAACCAAATTCAAGGAATTATTCTATAAGCGCCTAACATCTTGATACAGCACAGCCCCTCTATGACCGCTCACTACAGCACCGGAGATGATGCTTTTTGTGGAGATGCTTGACTTCTGAGGGTACGTACTTGCACATCTGGTGGTACTGCCCCCTCTTACATCCTTTTTGGTCTATGGTGCTGGACACTCTCTGATTCGTGGCTGAGGTACTTTGGCAATTTGAAGCCCTGGCGTTCCTGCTCTTCCAAATTTTGTTGTTGATGAAACTCTATAAGAAATCAGTAGCTAGTTGTTTGATCCATGTGGCACGCTCCTTCATTCCCCTTCATTGGAAAATGACGGCTGTTCCTGCTAGGCAGGAATGGGATGTCAAGGTTGAGGATCTCCGTGGTCAGGAGGAAATTATCACCTCCTTGAAAAATAAAACACAACAATATGTGCAGCGTTGGCTCTATTGGGACTGTTATGTTTCCTCTACCTCCTCTTCAGGATCCCGACTCTAGGGGGAGTCCTTAATGGGGGATTGTTGGCTGTAGGGTTGGGCACTGACTGTGGGGTGGGGGGAGCCCTCGCCAGCATGGCGGGATGCTTGAGTATTTTACTTTCCCTTCCTTTTACCACCCTTCTCCTTTGTCCTACTCACCTTTCCTACCCCCACCATTTATATTTATTTATTTTTGGGTTGTTTGTTTTGCTACAAGTGTGTATCCCAGAGCTACACCTGCCGCTGCTACTACTCTTTCGTCATTTGCTGATTTACATAGTCTATTGCTCTTCCTAACTGACTTCTACCTCACATTTGGGATTTCACCTTCCCTTCCTTCCTCCATACATTCCCTTCTCCCCGACATAATTTTTATTTGTCCCTTTCTCTCTTCCTCCCCTAAACAAGGCTTTATTATAGATAATTTGAGTGCTGTTTTGTGATTCGTGTACGAAGTGTTCCTTTTTTTTTGTTTGCATTGGTAATGGAATTGGTGTTCCTTTTTTTTGTTGCATCCTTTCATTTCCCCCTTTTTGTACCCAATAATTTTAGATCTAATAACCATTTTCAAAATAAAATTTTAAAAACAAATTAAGATTTTATTATGGCCTACTATCAATTTTGGACTTTCATTGTACTTTTTAATTTATCACATTGTATTTGAATGTTAATTACATTATAACTTATTATAATCTAAAACCTAAAGTACACAAAACAAATGTATTCACTATATAAAGATCTCCAATAAAATCACCTCCCCAAGTCAGTCGAAAGAAAAAAAACTCTTTTGTTGGTATTGTAACTGTTGAGCCCTTCGGAAATATGTTGAACTGTGTTATAATTTATATATATATATAATATATTTGAAATAAATATGTATGTCTGAGAGCATACAGATTGAATAAAAATCTATAAACTGAAATTGGGCCATTTTCTGTTGCTGTTATGCTACTTATGAAGTTTATTACAAATGTTATATCAATGGATTGAATGAAATAGCTATCTTGAAGACATACTGGTATATAATGATATATATTAAATATGGGTGCAAAAGATAAGCAAATATTAAAAAGTAAACCGATTTTGTCAGGGATCAGTGAACAACTTTTCACGTGGCAGTGAGAGACAGCAGCAGAACTGGAATGCAGAAAAGAAATGGAAGCCCAGCTGCCCCACATTTCTATGGAAAACAGGCATATCTAAATGCTTCCAGGGTACACAAAATGGCAGTTTTGCACTCAACTCCCTGGTTTCACAGTAGAGTCCTGCTGCAGTTTCTTGCAATTTGTTTCCTACAACTGTTTCCAAAAGTCTGTTGAAAAATCCACTGAAAGAGAGGTAAGAATTGGGGCCAAGAAGTTGGAAGAGAGCTAGGATGGAAAAGAGGTGTGAAGTAGGTATGAAGACTTGGTGAGTCAAGAGAAACCAAGTATCACCTATATTGTGGAAAGAAGAGTCTAGAATATGCTGAACCACAGATTCTTCTGAGCTATCAACATTAACCACAATAGAAGGCACAGAGATTTGGTAGAGAAGAAATCAGGAGCTACATGGACCACTTGATGGATTTTGTATTGTAAGGGCAAGGACAAGTTCCCAGAGACAAACCTCCCAGGGTATTAAAAGTAGAAGGGCCAATGTACAGTGGCAAGAAAAAGTATGTGAACCCTTTGGGATTACGTGGAGTTTTGCATGAATAGGTCATAAAATGTGCTCTGATCTTCATCTAAATCACAACAATTTGAAAAACACAGTCTGCTTAAAATAATACAACACAAACATTATATGTTTTCATGTGTGCTAAAGACTTACAGAAATCTCTGGCACATGCTAACATTTTTGTTGACACATCTACAATAAGGAAAACATTAAAGAAGAATGGAGTACATGGGAGGACACCACGGAGGAAGCCATTGCTGTATAAAAAGAATATTGCAGCACGTTTGAAGTTTGCAAAAGAGCACCTGGATGTTCCACAGCACTAATGGCAAAATATTCTGTGGACAGATGAAACCAAAATTGAGTTGTTTGGAAAAAACACACAACATTATCAGGGTTATTCAGAGAGCGTGAAAAGCAGGAGAATGGCTGGAGAATGAAAAATTCTAGGTCAAAATAGCCGATTTTGAAAGGGAGAATTTTTCTGGTTTGGCTATTTTGACCTCGAATTTTTTATTCTCCAGTCATTCTCCTTCTTTTCACGCTCTCTGAATAACCCTGTATGTGTGGCGAAAAAAAGGCACAGCACACCAACATCAAAACCTTATCCCCACTGTAAAACATGGGGGAGGGAGCATCATGGTTTGGGGCTGCTTTGCTGCCTCCGGGCCTGGACAGATTGTTGTCATTGATGTAAAAATGAATTCCAGAGTTTATCAAGACATTTTGCAGGAAAATGTAAGACCATCTGTCTGCCAACTGAAGCTCCGCAGAAGATGGGTGATGCAACAGGACAATGACCCAAAGCATACAAGTAATTCAACAAAAGAATGGCTTCAACAAAACAAAATACGCCTTCTGGAGTGGCCCAGTCAGAGTCCTGACCTCTACCCGATTGAAATGCTGTGGCATGACCTTAAGAGAGCGATTCACACCAGACACCCCAAGAATATTGCTACACTGAAACAGTTTTATGAAGAGGAGTGGTCCAAAATTACTCCAGATCGTTGTGCAGGTCTGATCTGCAACTACAGGAAACGTTTGGTTGAGGTTATTGCTGCCAAAGGAGGGTCAACCAGTTATTAAATCCAAAGGTTCACATACTTTTTCTACCCTGCACTGTGAATGTTTACATGTTCTGTTCAATTAAAACATGAAAACATATAATGTTTGTGTTGTATTATTTTAAGCAGACTGTGTTTTTCAAATTGTTGTGACTTAGATGAAGATCAGAGCACATTTTATGACCAATTCATGCAAAACTCCACGTAATCCCAAAGGGTTCACATACTTTTTCTTGCCACTGTATTTGTATCTCACCTTAAATTGTCATAATCCACAAAGACGTTATCTAGTAGATAGTCAAGAGTTTTGGCTGACATCGTGAGTTTGAGTAGGAGAATGATAGCTGTCTTCTAACATCTTATAGGATGTTTGAGAGTCACAAAGGGTCCTATCTCTATGCTCCCATTTGCCTCCAAAATCTTACACCACTGGTCTATAACCAGCTCACCAGTTTTCTCACTGCTAACTCCCTACTTGACCCGCACCAGTCTGACTTTTGCTCCCAGCACTCTACTGAGACTGCTCTGACAAAGGTGACAATGACTTAATTGCTTCTAAAAGCAAAAGTCACTTCTCCCTTTTCATTCTTCTTGATCTGTCCACTGCATTTGACACTGTTGACCACCCTCTCCCGCTTCTCACACTCAATCAACTTGGCCTCAGTGACACTGCTCTCTCCTGGTTCTCTTCCTATCTCTCTCTTCTCTCCTTCAGTGTCTCTTTCTCTGGTGCCTCTTCACCCCCGGTTACTCTCTCACTTGGGGTACTTTGAGGCTCTGTCCTGGGTCCCCTACTTTTCTTGATCTATGCCGCCTCTCTGGCTAACCTCAACTCTTCTTTTTTACTCCATTATCATCTCTATGGTGACGACACCTAAATCTGCCTTTCCTCTCCTGATCTCTCTACTCCTTGCTAGACCGTGTTACAGCCTGCATATTAGCTGTCTCCGACTGGATGACTTCCTGTTTCCTAAAGCTCAACCTCTCTAAAACTGAACTTCTAATTTTCCCTCCCTCCAAAGCCAATATTCCCACGCCTTCCACCCCTTCAGGGGAATCGTGCCACCATTACCTCTACCTCACAGGCTCATTGCTTTAGTGTCCTCTTAGTCTCTGATCTCTCCTTCACTCCTCACATTCAGTCGCTAACCAAGCCCTCCTACTTCCACCTAAAAAACATTGCACACATCCTCCCATTTCTATATCAAGACTCTGCTAAAATGCTCATCGGAGCTCTTATTATCTCATGCCTTAATTACTGTAACCTCCTCCTCGCTGGCCTTAAGAAATCCCAGACTCTCCCTCTGCAGTCTGTCATGAACGCCTGTGCCAGGCTCATCCACCTCACCTCCCGCTTCTCTCACACCTCGCCTCTTTGTCAGTGTCTACACTGGCTCTGTTCCCTTTAGGATCCAATTCAAAATATTGGTGCTCAAGTGCAAAGCTCTCCATAACTGCGCCCCTGACTACATCTCCTCCTTTATTAACGGGTACATCCCGTCCCGACCACTTCCCTTTGCCTTTGCCAATGATCTGATGCACGGCAGGCACTGCCGCTAGGCCAACTAGGCGGGCGCCTAGAGCGCAGCCCGCCTAGGGCACAGCCGGCCCAACCAATTGTAAAAAAAAAACGCCCGAGGGGCAGCCGCGTGCTGCAGCCAGCCCAAAATACATGCCGGCATCGCCGCTGTCATCGTCAAGGAGACGGAGGCGTGGACTTGGTGCTTCCAGCTTCCTGGACAAAGTCCACGCCTCCATCTCCTTGACGCCAGCGGCGACGCCAGCACGCATTGAGACTGGCTATAGGAAGACGGAGACAGCGCTGGAGACAAATATCCATGTGTGAGCTGCTGGGCAAGTATCCTTGTGTGAGCCTGGGGGAAAATACCCATGTGTGAGCCTGGGGGTAAATATCCATGTGTGAGCCTGGGGGCAAATATCCATGTGTGAGCCTGGGGGCAAATACCCATGTGTGAGCCTGGGGGCAAATATCCATGTGTGAGCCTGGGGGCAAATATCCATGTGTGAGCCTGGGGGCAAATATCCATGTGTGAGCCTGGGGTAAATACCCATGTGTGAGCCTGGGGCAAATATCAATGTGTGAGCCTGGGGGTAAATACCCATGTGTGAGCCTGGGGGCAAATATCAATGTGTGAGCCTGGGGGCAAATATCAATGTGTGAGCCTGGGGGCAAATATCAATGTGTGAGCCTGGGGCAAATATCAATGTGTGAGCCTGGGGGCAAATATCAATGTGTGAGCCTGGGGGCAGATATTCATGTGTGAGCCTGGGGGCAGATATCCATGTGTGAGCCTGGGGCAAATATCAATGTGTGAGCCCGGGGCAAATATCAATGTGTGAGCCTGGGGCAGATATCAATGTGTAAGCTCGGGGGCAGATATCCATGTGTGAGCCTGGGGGCAGATATCAATGTGTGAGCCCGGGGGCAAATATCAATGTGTGAGCCCAGGGGCAGATATCCATGTGTGAGCCTGGGGGCAGATATCAATGAGTGAGTGTGAACTGGGGGCAAATATCAATGTGTGAGCCCGTGGGCAGATATCAATGTGTGAGCCTGGGGGCAGATATCCATGTGTGAGCCGGGGGGCAAATATCCATGTGTGAGCCTGGGGGCAAATATCCATGTGTGAGCCTGGGGGCAAATATCAATGTGTGAGCTGGGGCAATATCTCCATGCCATGTGTTAGCTGGGGCAATATATCCATGTGTTAGCTGGGGCAATATATCCATGTGTTAGCTGGGGCAATATCTCCATGCCATGTGTTAGCTGGGGCAATATCTTCATGCCATGTGTTAGCTGGGGCAATATATCCATGTGTTAGCTGGGGCAATATATCCATGTGTTAGCTGGGGCAATATCTCCATGTGTGAGCTGGGGCAATATCTTCATGCCATGTGTGAGCTGGGGCAATATCTTCATGCCATGTGTTAGCTGGGGCAATATATCCATGTGTTAGCTGGGGCAATATATCCATGTGTTAGCTGGGGCAATATCTCCATGTGTGAGCTGGGGCAATATCTTCATGCCGTGTGTGAGCTGGGACAATATCTTCATGCCATGTGTGAGCTGGAGGCAAATGTACCCATGTGAGCTGGGGCAAATGTACCTATGTGAGCTGGGGGCAAATGTACCCATGTGAGCTGGGGGTTCAATTGTACCCATGGGAGCGGGGGGGCAATATATCCACCATGTGAGAGCTGGGGGCAAATATACCCATGTGAGCTTTTTTTGGGGGGGGGTGCAAGTAGCTGGTCTTGCCTAGGGCGCAAAATAGTCTAGCACCGGCCCTGATCTGATGTTATCTCCCCATACCCGCACCCCAAACTCTCGCCTTCAGGACTTCTCCAGAACTGCCCATTCTTGTGGAACTCCCTCCCCCACAACATTAGACTTTTCTCGTCTCTCCTGACCTGTCATGTTCACACTCGATAACCGTGGTGTGGATCCCTTTCGACAGACCTCTAAGCCCTCCGATCCTTGTGTGTAGTTGGGACCGCTGACCCTATCACTCCCAGCCAGGGAAAACAAACACACCAGTAACAATGAGTATAATTTCGAGATGTCGGCAGTAGGTGTTCGTACTGAGCATACACTGGGGTGGAAGGTGTTAACCCCGTCGTCAGATGAGGAATAACCTGCGTTAGACCTATACCGGTTGTTTATATTACATGAGTCAGAAACAACTTGGTCAGTATCACAAAACAGGTAGGCAACAGAGAGGGTTCGTATACAAGCAGGGTTGGCAACAGATATGTATTTTGAGTCAGCGTGTGGCAAGACCAGCAATCATTCTGAGGCTGCTCTGGGGTAAACCATACATACAGGGTGAGTAGGAGATAGAATCGTCAATAAGCTGTGCGGGTCAGTAACAGAGAGGGTCCTCGTACATTCAGAATCGGCAACAGAATAACTGAATCAAAGAAATTAAGAATCAGTGAATCGAATACACGAAACACTCAACGATGCGGGAAAAACACTCCATGTCAAGGCAATGACTTAGGGCGTGCTCTCTTTACTTAAAGGCCGGCAGCTACGCGTCATCACGCCACGACCCGCCCCCTGATCAGCCACAAGCATGCCGGGCACCGCCGGAGTTCCTGGCACTCGTCTAGCCAGTGGCATCGTGCACCCAGGACCCCCCTGAGACCCCCCAGGTGCCCCAGGTGTGACATGACCTTCAAGAAGTCTCTGAAAATACATTACTTTAGACGAGCCTATCGGTTCGCTCCATAATCCCCACTGTACATTTCTTGCCTCTACTTGCACCCCACTACTTCACTTACTCTGCCAATTACCCTTACCTAGTGTGCGACCCCTCTCCTCTTAGATTGTAAGCTTTCGAGCAGGGCCCTCTCTCCTACTGGTCTATGTGTTTAACTTGCATATATATTTGTTATTCTGTCTCTCCCAAAGTAAAGGGCTACGGAACTTGTTGGAAATACCAGTAACTGTAACGAAGGGTGGCGCAAGCAACGACTTACAAAACTTGTAGGCTATCTTCAATTTGGTCCAGTTTGGCAGCAATCAAATATTTTGGCGTGGCCCCAAAGTTTGAGAATGCTCCTGAAAAATGTTTCCAAACATGGTTCATTTTTAACAAGTCTTATATGTATAAGAACGGTATCTTTTCTATAGGATACAATAGCAAGCATACCCTTTGATTGAAAAGTAATGGTTTCTCCAGCACTTCTCTGCAAAGGCGGAGTACTTGGTTGCAGAACATATTTAATTTAGGACATGACTACCACATCTGTAGGGTCATTCCGACAGGCCGCACAGTATCCAATAAGTGTCTGGGAACGGTGAAATTATTTGGCTGTTGCAGGTTATACATATCATTGCATGATAGTCTTAGGCCGGGGTCAGACGAGCGCAATACATTCGCCCATACTGATGTGCCTCCCGGCGTAGCCACACGCTGTAGCGCATGCACGAATTGCGCACACTACAGCAGACGTGCTGAAAACCTCCCTGCCGAAACGCTACGACGCGTGTTCAACTGGGCTGCAAAGCACGATCGCTTAGGACAGGCCTCAAAATTTCCACTCGCCTGCTAGCATTTGGCGAGTGCAAATTACATAAGGGCGAGTGGGAATGCAGACGTAGGCAGTATGATAAATTATTTTGTGCTGCCTGTGCTGCGTATTCTGTCAGTGGCCATTTTTTTTTATTCGGCAGGGGTGAAGAGGATCGAAGATACATTGGTCCAAAGACCCCTGTGCCTCCTGCATTGAGATGTCGCCCCCCCCCAGCCTGCATGGTGGTTGGGAGCAGCTGCCTTCCCTGTCCCAGCCCTTCTGTCACTGGTAGAGGGTGGAGAGGAGCTTCCCTGCCTCCTCGCTCTACTCACAATAGGGTCTGATGTCTGGGTATACACGTATCTGATAATTTAAGATTGTGCATTAAGGCTAGGGTCAGACTGAGGCAGTGCGAACGCGCGTTCTGGCGCACTTAATCACGGCCGCACTAGCAGCAGATGCCGGGCAATGACGGCCAATATACGAAGTACGGTCGCACAAAAGTCCGGCCGCGCAACGCAAGTGGAAAATGAACGCATTTTTTCGAGAACGTTAAACCGCTGGTACTGACGTACAGAGTGCGCTGCGGCCGCATAGCAGCGTGTGTGCGTGATTAGGAGATGTCAGACGCTGCTAGTGTGCGGCCAACATAACGTTCAAACAGCCGGATTTCCCTAGACTTCTTTTCACCCCATCGTCATGAAATACGTCCAGAATTGCGCATCGTCTGACCACTTAAGCGTATTCCGTGAAAAAATGCGTGCGCACGCATCGACGTACATTTTGACGGTGGCCGCAGAAAATGCGCTCATCTGTCCCTAGCCTTAGGGGTTGAGTTAAGGGTGGAGTAGGGTTTCGGTGGGGCAACTGGTGGTGATTAACTCTTAAGGCCTGACTAGTAGCTTGGGACTGGAAATTTTGAGCCCTGGCTTAGGAGGATCGAGCCTTGCAGCGCTGAGCGCACTAACTGCGCTCAGCAAGGTGGCCACACGGGTGTCAGAGTGGAAGGAACGTCCACTCTGACGGACATTCCTTCTGCTCAGAAAAAGACTCGTCTGACTTTGGCCTGAATGGATTGTTCCTGTAGAATGGTCACTTTTCTAGTGGCCTACTAGATTTCAATATCCAATCATCTGGATTCAGTGACTGTCCAGTTTCAGATTTCCAAGCTTTTACATAAGGAACTTTTCAAGAGTCCAGGATATATTTGAAGAAGGAACACAGTGTCGATGTAGCCTCTGGGGTAAAAGGTTGGCGTGTAAAGCCTTTCATTTGAATATACAGTACTGTGCAAATGTTTTAGGCAGGTGTGAAAAAATGCTGTAAACAAAGAATGCTTTCAGAAATAAAAATAATGATTGTTTATATTTGTAAATTTTTAACATGCAAAGTGAGCGAACAAAAGAATAATCTAAATCAAATAAATAATTGGTGTTACTACCTTTTGCCTTCAAACCAGCATCAATTCTCATAGGTACACCTACACAAAGTCAGGGATTTTGTAGGATTATAGTCAGGTGTATGATCAACCAATTATACCAAACAGGTGCTAATGATCATCAATGTCACACGTAGGTTGAAACCCAGTCATGAACTGAAACAGAAACAGCTGTGTAGGAGGCTTAAAACTGGGTGAGGAACAGCCAAACTCTGCTACCAAGCTGAGGTTGTGAAAGACAGTTTCAGGTCATGGCAAGATTGAGCACAGCAACAAGACACAAGGTAGTTATACTGCATCAACAAGGTCTCTCCCAGACAAAGATTTCAAAGCAAACTGGGGTTTCAAGATGTGCTGTTCAAGCTCTTTTGAAGAAGCATAAAGAAATGGGCAATGTTGAGGATCGTAGATGCAGTGGTCGGCCAAGGAAACTTAGTGCAGCAGATGAAAGACACATCAAGCTTATTGCCCTTCAAAATCAGAAGATGTCCAGCAGTGCTATCAGCTCAGAACTGGTAGAAACCAGTGGGACCCAGGTACACCCATCTATTGTCCGGAGAAGTCTGGGCAGAAGTGGTCTTCATGGAAGAGTTGCAGCCAAAAAGCCATACCTCCGACGTGGGAACAAGGCCAAGCGACTAAAGTATGCTCAAAACATAAGAACTGGGGTGCAGAACAATGGCAGCAGGTGCTCTGGACGGAGGAGTCAAAATTTGAAATATTTGGCTGTAGCAGAAGGCAGTTTGTTCGTCGAAGGGCTGGAGAGCGGTACAATAATGAGTGTCTGCAGGCAACAGTGAAGCATGGTGGAGGTTCCTTGAATGTTTGGGGCTGCATTTATGCAAATGGAGTTGGAGATTTGGTCAGGATTAATGGTGTTCTCAATGCTGAGAAATACAGGCAGATACTTATCCATCATGCAATACCATCAAGGAGGCGTATGATTGGCCCCAAATTTATTCTGCAGCAGGACAACGACCCCAAACATACAGCCAAAGTCATTAAGAACTATCTTCAGTGTAAAGAAGAACAAGAAGTACTGGAAGTGATGGCATGGCCCCCCACAGAGCCCTGATCTCAACATCATTGAGTGTGTCTGGGATTACATGAAGAGACAGAAGGATGTGAGAAAGCCTACATCCACAGAAGATCTGTAGTTAGTTCTCCAAGATGTTTGGAACAACCTACCAGCCGAATTCCTTCAAAAACTCTGTGCAAGTGTACCTAGAAGAATTGCTGCTGTTTTGAAGGCAAAGGGTGGTCACACCTGTGGGAAATATTATTTAAATAAGAAATTTAAACGAGATATAAACTATAATAAAACTATCTCTGTTTTCAATTGTCTGTTTTGTTTACAAAAATATAACCGCAACCAAACTTGGTAAAAATATATATCTATTACGTATACGAAATGATTTATTCTCACAACAAAAATCAAGGATTTATAAACACAACATCCATCAGCACACAGATTTCTAGCTTCTAGAATTAAAATATGTTAGTAATTCAGAATCATGATTAATACGAATTACTTTAAGTTAGTAACTAAACATAAATGGTTAGTACGACTCAATAACCGTTTCTGCTTAAAGAAAACAATTAACAATTAACATATTTCCCAGCAAACAAACATTCAACACAAAGCTAGAATCCAGTATATATACATATGCATATATGTATACACATAAATATATCTCTGTGCTACTTGGGTCAACAAAAAGATGAAGCTATCACTTACTCTATTTAGAATGAGAAGTAAGAAAATTTATATAGTGAATCCTCCCCTAATAATGAGATGCTTCTAATCTTATTCTTTTTAAATGGTAGGTTATAAAATCCCTGCTTAGTAATTCAATCACAATAGCTCTTCCAATTTCAATATACATATACATATGTATATGCATACACTGCAACAAATAATTAGGATAAATTTATATCCTTTTATCAGACTTCTTATTATATTTCTATACTGCAGGTTAGAAATACATAAGGTCAGATCTAGCGATATCTGAGATAAATCTCAGTCTATATCCATTGCAAAACACACACCCATATATATATATCTACATTAATTCCACTTAAATTGCTTTCATACTTTACCTGTTCAAAAGATCTTTTCAATCCTATCTGTGAACTTTTTGGTTAAAGCAGCAATAATTGAAATGCTATCAGTGGATGTAATGAGTTATGGAGAGTTTGTGAGAATATTATAGAAAAGTTTCTAAGATGTTATAAGTTTCTTTGTGTCTGAGTCTCTCGCCTAATGATCAGGAATGAACTAAATCACTTATCATGCCAAATATAACAAAAAGAGATATATATGTCCCTATCAAATGAGAAACTCGTTATAAATATTATCAAACTACGGCAACAGAGCTTTATCCTGTATCGCAAACTCACAAGGGGCACACTGTCTAACTAGTATCCCTGCATATCACAGATTCACATATATTTTTGTTGTGAATATGACCAGCAAGATAAGTGTGTATATATCAATTCCTTTTCTCCAATTAGTTTAATAAGCTATAATTATTTTCATATTAATTTCAGCAACAGCACCCTGTGACTTATCTACATTAAAAGATATTAAAATATACGATTATATTATCAACTACCCTTAAGGCCAGGCATGTACAGGCTATTGGGACTTCCGGGAGAGTCCTAGTGGGCCGATGGCTCAGTGGGCCGGTGTGGCCGGCCGTCTGACTGGGCCTGAGCCTGGGGCTCGCTCAGGCCTTACGGCGGCCTAGGCCTACCGACCGCCTGGTGCTCGCTTAAGTTGGGTGGCTGGCTAGGCCAGACAGCAACCTGGAGCTCGCCTAGGTAAGCCAGCTGACTAGGCCGGCCACAGCCTGGGACTCACATAGGTCAGCCAGCAGCCTGGCGCTCACCTAGGCCAGACCAATTTATTATTTTTAAATCACCTTTTTATTATTTAGACACATTTTTATGTATAAAAAATAACAAAATATACCAATTTCATTTTTTATTTCACTTGGTATCAAAGGAAAGGCCAGACGATGGCCTTTTTAATGACACATCACTCGACTTTCTACATATTATGAGTCTGGAGAAACATGGGTCTAAAAGACCTCTGCATCTCCTTAGTGGGATTCCCTTGCCTCACAGAGGGAATCCCTGTCTGTGACGTTGCGGGATGCAATGACTCCCGAGGCTGGGGAGGGAGCTGTGTCACAGCGGGGGCTGACATCCAGGATGTTACCCCGCTGTGGCTGAAGCCCTGCTCACGCAGATGGTGCCAAGCAGGGACAGAGGCAGGATTTGAGGAGAACGCTGTCAGCGCTGGGGAGGGATTCACCATGACGCTCCTCTCACATCTATAGACTGTCTGCAGCCCCACAAGGCCGACTTGAACACAAGGCCGTTTGCACCGCACCCTTTGCAGTCGCTAAAAGCTGGCCATGCTCCATTGGCAAAAGACAGACATTCCCCTTATCCTCTATTTAATTCAATTTGAAGGTTAACCTCCTCCTGCCAAAGATCAGACTAGAATAGTTAATAATGGGGATTCAGATCACTGATCATACAGGGCCCTATTCCAATGTTGTTGCTAACTTAACCAGAGCTGTTGTAAACTTAACAACTCCATAGACTATAATGGCTCTAAGTTTACAACAGCTCTGGTTATTAGACATCTGCGTTTCGTTTTGTTCAGAATCAAAATTTGGATGAAATTTACCCGATTTGTATTTCGGAAGCACTTCTGAAATATGAATTGGATCCGTCTGGAATGAAAACAGAACGAAATGAAATGAAACTAAATGAAAACGGAACAAAACGAAATACAATTGATTCCGTTTTTCGGAATTAATTTGTTGCATTTTGTGGTGCACTCTGAAATTGTTCAGCAATTTCCCCCAAAAAATCCTGAAAAGTGCCTAAAAAATAAATAGAGACTTTTTGTTGCAAGTGAAAAGAATAAACAGTTGAATAAATATTTTATAAAAACGGATATATTTTTTTTTTACATTGAAACCTATAGGATTTGCCTGATTAAACCTGTGGAACGAACCATGGAAAATCAGGGTTAGAAATTAGGGTTAGATGCTAGGGTTAGAAATTTGGGTTAGAAATTTGGGTTAGAAATTCTAACCCTAGTTTCCAATCTGATTTCTAACCCTAGCTTCTAAATTAGAAGCTAGGGTTAGAAATTAAGGTTATAAATTAGGGCTAAAAGCTAGGGTTACAAATTAGGGTAATCCTAACCCTAGCGCCTAACCCTAATTTAGAACCCTGATTTTTGGTGGTTCGATCAACAGGTTTAATCAGGGAATCCTGTAGGTTTCAATGTAAAAAAAATCCCTGTTTTTATTAAATATTTATTCAACGGTTTACATTTATTCTTTTCATTTGCAGAAAAAGTCTCTTTATTTATTATTTTCTTTAGAATCTAGTAGGCATTTTTCTACATATAAATACTAGCCGTACAAAATAAAATACAGCCGGTACCACAATAAAAATATCAGACGTAAAAAATAATTCCATAGTTTTCAATGTAAAAAATATTCCCCATTTGCATAAAATATTTATTGAACCGTTTATTTTTTTCACTTGCAGAAAAAAGTCTCTTTATTTTTAGGATTTTATAGCCTTTTCCGGATTTTTTTGTGAAATTTTTGGATTCCTAATTTATTCTAAAACTAGGCTTTTTTTCTTTTCCGAACGCAGCATTTTTTCCTTTCCTTCAGTCTTGCTGCGTTTGGCGGGGGCTGTCTATGGTGCTGAAAGCTTTTCAGTACCAAGGACAGTAGCTATTCTTGGTGCTGAAACCTATTCTGTACCAAGGACAGCAGCTACAGTTGTGTTCAAAATTATTCAACCCCCACTGAAATTGAGTGTTTTGGCCAGTTTGACATTGATTTTGATCATTCAGTCATCTTGCTTACAATTAAATCAAAGAGGCACATGTAGGTCAGACAAATATAACATAACATTTATAATGAAATAACCACAAATGTCTTTTCTGTGCTCACATCATTATCAGTTTTATTCAACCCCCAGTGACATTCAATCTTAGTACTTAGTACAACATCCTTTTACAGTTATAACAGCTTTTAAACGTGAAGCATAGCTTGACACAAGTGTCTTGCAGCGATCTACGGGTATCTTCACCCATTCGTCATGGGCAAAAGCCTCCAGTTCAGTCACATTCTTAGGCTTGCGCACTGCAACTGCTTTCTTTAAGTCCCACCAGAGGTTCTCAATCGGATTTAAGTCAGGTGACTGCGATGGCCACTCCAAAATGTTCCAGCCTTTAATCTGCAACCATGCTCTAGTGGACTTGGAGGTATGCTTGGGATCATTGTCCTGTTGAAAGGTCCAACGTCTCCCAAGCCTCAGGTTTGTGACGGACTGCATCACATTGTCATCCAATATCTCCTGGTACTGAAGAGAATTCATGGTACCTTGCACACGCTGAAGCTTCCCTGTACCTGCAGAAGCAAAACAGCCCCAAAGCATGATTGACCCCCCGCCATGCTTCACAGTAGGCAAGGTGTTCTTTTCTTCATAGGCCTTGTTCTTCCTCCTCCAAACATGGCGTTGATCCATGGGCCCAAACAGTTCTAATTTTGTTTCATCAGTCCACAGAACACTATCCCAAAACTTCTGTGGTTTGTCCACATGACTTTTGGCATACTGCAGTCGACTCTTCTTATTCTTTGGAGACAGCAAGGGGAGTTCTGGCACGGAGGCCTTCATTACGCAGTGTGCGCCGTATTGTCTGAGCTGAAACTTCAGTACCCACATCTGACAAATCTTTCCTCAGCAGTCACACGGGGACTTTTCTCCACTCTACGCATCAGGTAGCGCACAGCAGTCGAAGTCAGCATCTTCTTTCTGCCACGACCAGGTAGCGTTTCAACAGTGCCCTTTGCCTTGAATTTGCGAATGATGCTTCCTATGGTCTCTCTTGGTATGTTTAACATCTTTGCAATCTTCTTATAGCCATTGCCCTTCCTGTGAAGAGTAATCACCTCTTCTCTTGTCTTCCTGGACCATTCTCTTGACTTCACCATGTTTGTAACCACACCAGTAAATGTCTAGAAGGAGCTGAGTATCACAGTCATTTTAAAGCTGCCTAATTGGTGCTTATTATGCTTTATTGCTGCTCCGTGACATCCACAGGTGTTTTCAATACCTGATTGAAAACACTTGAATGAACCTCTGTTCTTCAGAGTGGTAGTCTTTAAGGGGTTGAATAATTGTGTCAATGAAGAATTCACAAAAGTAACATTTACTACTGTATTACAAAACCAATTGATATCATTTTAGTTGCATATGGTTCTTTAAAAAGTCCCTGTAGGATTTCATTCTGAATACAATTACAAATGTACACTAAATTCCCTAAAACCCTTTACAGCATTGGGGATGAATAATTTTGAACACAACTGTATTCTTGGTGATGAAACCTATTCAGTACCAAGGGCAGCAGCTATTCTTGGTGATGAAACCTATTCTGTACCAAGGACAACAACCCCGCGAGGCTACAGAGCCCCACAGTACTGCTATCCTTGGTGCTGAATTGGTTTCAGCACCAAGAACAGCTGCTGTCCTTGGTACTGAATAGGTTTCAGCACCATGGAGAGTTGCTCCACAGGGCTGCGTAGCCCCGCAAAGCTGCTATCCATGTGCTGAATAGGTTTGCTCTCCTCCACAACTTGCGTAGCATAGAAACATCAAATTGTACACTGCTATGAGACTTGCAAACTTTCTGTACACAAGTGCTGTACTGCCTGCACAGGACAATGGATTGGAGCAGCACATGCACTCACAGATCTGATCCATTGGCTGCCTCTCTGATATTGCTCGCGCTTTTGTGGGAGGTCTCAGAGGGTGATGTTAGCCAACTGTCTATGTGCTGACATCATTAGTGACCAGGGCCATCACAAGAATTTTTGTGTACACAGGCGAAGAAGTAGATATACGCACACTCAATGGAACTGCCGCCCGGGTACACTACACCAGCCGCTTGAATTCCATAGCTCCCCGCTCGGTCCCCCATGATGAGTGAATCAGGGTGCTTCTTGGTGATAGTAGCAAGGGGACCCGAACTATTTGGGGAATCACCCCCAAATAACTGTGAATATCAGAGTCAGGACATCAAGTTGCTAGGGACACACAACCGTTGTACCGCTTCGATCGGGTGACCAAGTGGGCTCATGCTCAGGGTAGTGGCAAATTCCACAAACTGGGCTTGCGGTAGAGGTGGTGGAAATCCATTGAATGTTAATTTACTGGGGTCATGCTAGAGGTGGGGAAATCCAGTCTATGAATAGAAATTGGAGTCACGAATAGTGCTTGGGGGAATGTTCTACGAACTTTATTTATTTCTCTGGACGCTGATTTATTTCCCAATTTTCCGAAGCAAGGGAGACTTTTACAGCAGATTTATTCAGCCTGAGTAGTGGCTTCCATCACAAGGTCCATCTGTGAGAACACCCACAGGAGGGTCAGGCAACATCCTTGACGTTTGCCAAGGCGCTGTACACTATAGCCAGTGATCAGGGCTCTAGACAAGGTGAGCGTGTGTTCTATATTTGGATCCAAAAGATGTACATATATACTAAACCGTGAGGATGTCTCTGTAAGTCTTCTTCTGAGGGAGTCTGGATCATACCATCTGGACGAGTGGACTGTGGCACTCCCTTATAAGCTGACACACTCCGCAGTCTGCAGAGCCAATAGAAGGGCTCTATGTTTGTCAGTGGAATACCATATTATTTTACCTTTAATTACATGGACTTTTAGCAGTTCGTACCTCTCGACAATATTGCACTGTCTTTTGGGTTTTGTTCTCTTTTTTTTTTCAAGATATAAGGACCCAAAAAAAAAACCCAGGTGAAAACATCTCATTGTTTTGGTATGACAGTTACTTATGCTATATAGCACAGATATCTACAGTATCTTAACGTCGTCTTACTGAGACCCAATGGAGCATGTTTTCTGGCACTTTTTTGCACAAAACTCAAATTTTAATATTTATACTGTATGCATTTTATATTGATATATATACCTGTGTCTTAAATTTACTTAAAACATTTTTTTATTTGTGCGTGACCCAAAGACTTCATTCTGTTGCCATTGCCACAGAGTGAGGAACAAGTGGTGGAAAGATACGGGGGGGGCAGTTTACAACGCAAAAGATCACACAATGGATGCGCCCAGTGACACATAGAGTGAAATATTTTAACTCAACATATAAAAGAAAAGCAAAGCACATGTAAGATATCAGCAACATACTCAAAATAATAACGTTTTTTTTTTTTGTAGTAGTAGCCCTTTAATTGAGAATAAAGCCATTCTTAAAGAATACCATAACGAAGCTACACAGCGATAAATCCACCAAAAAGCAATGGTAAATATTTGCCGGATGCCCTCTGAATCAACATATTAAAGAGAACTGGATGAACTTGATGTGGTGCTGCATTTTGTTGCTAACTCAAAGAAAAATCTCTTTTAGTTTGAATTCATTAAATCCTTCACGGCAAGGGATTAGGTAAATCCTTTTATATCATGACAATCCTGGGAAGTCATCTGTGACAAAGTGGTTAGAATGGCATGGGGTTATGCTTTGTGTTCGAGGTCAATGTTTTTCAAAACCTATTCTCATGATGCACCAGCAATACAGAATTTCATGGTGGTCTCTTTTTAGGATACCTGGTTTAATCAGCTTCTCTGGCATGTTCTTTTGCTTCTGAACAAATCATCATGACTAGACACTCGCACACACACACACACAGGGTTATTCAAAGAGATCCGAATTGCTGGCAAAAGGTAACCGAACAGTAGGGATGTGCGTTTCGGGTTTCGGAATTTTGGAATTTTCACGAAATTTCCCGATTCGGCCGAATTTCCGAATCGGATCCGAAAACCGATAGATCCGAAAAGTTTTCCGAGCCGAAACGAAAATTTTTCGGATTTTTCGAATGGACTTGAAATGTGTCAAATCGAAATTTATTTTTGCTCTATTCATGATTTCGGTTCCATTTCGGTAATTCTGGAAATCGTATATTTAACTATTATCGGTTATATCGCTGATTCTGTAAATTTTGTATTTGTAAATGCGTATCACTTGTTTTTTTTGTTTCCAATGATCCGATAATTCTGTCGATACGATAATTCCTTCGTAATCGGGTCGGATCCAATTTGTCCGCGGGTCGCGCATGCGCGCGCGCGGATGTCGTAACTTTATTGAGCCAGTTTTTTGACAACTTTTTGGACAAAATATTGTTTTTATTATTCATCATGGCTGCAAGAGAAGAGTGCCATTCAGACACCTCCTCATCTTCTTGCACCCATGAAACACCACCCAGAAAGAAGCGGGCCAGCAACATGGCATTTGACGAGATGCTGGAGCTGGTCCGCATCTTTGATCTTAAGGACTACGACTGCCGTAAGGGCCCTTACGTTTCAGATCATTTTGATCAACTATTTTTCCGTTTTAAAACCTTTTTGTTCTGGTTTTTATTTTTAAAGTCAGACCATTCGGGTCAGTTTAGCATTTTTTAAATCGTTTTGTTCTTTTTTTTTTGTTCCTTGGCTTTCATACCATTTTTTAATGTGATTAAATAAAGTTGTGAAATGTATATTCATAAGAAAAAAAGGATCTTTATTTAATTAAAAAAAAACACGATAGAATCGCCAGAATTATCGTATCGACAGAATGAATTATCGGATCCGAAAAACAAACCAAAAATTTATTATAAAAAAATATATAAAGTATAAAAAATTAAACCATAGTAGTTTACGTCAAAACGAATAGAGTTAGACAGCTTTGAAACGAGGAGAACAGACGTTCCGAGAAAACGAAAATTTCCGAAATCACGAAAAGTCGATACAAAAAACGAGCAAAGTGACACGAAAATACGAAAAATGGTCGAGGAGAACAGATGTTCCGAAAAAACGAAAAGTCCCGAAATCACGAAAAGTCGATACAAAAACCGAGCAAAGTGACACGAAAATTGGAAAAATGGTCGATATTCCAAAAAAAAATGTACAAGAAAAACGAGTCGAGCCGACCCGAATCGAAAAGTTTAAACATCCGAACAAATCGAACCGAATCGAACCGAAAGAAAAAATCGGTGCACGAGCCTACCGAACAGTGAAATTCAGCGTATGGTTACCTTTCTTGGCCATTCGGCTATTCAGAGAGCAGGCAGTTCGCCAAATGTTGGCGTATTGCCTGCACATACGGTGCCTGTTCGGTGCCTGTTCGGGGGCAGTGAAATCCGCATAGAGAAGCAATACTTTGTCTATTCAGAGAACAAAAAACAGCAGTGAAAAGTTGCCGAAATGCCCTGCTGTTCGGTGGTTTCATTTGACAGGTTTATTCAGGCGAATCCCATAGGCTTCAATGTTAAAAATATTCCCGTTTTAATCCAATATCTAATAAACCGTTTATTATAATATTCTGTACTAAAAAGTCTCTTTATTTATAGATTTTTTAGGATCTTTTTAGGCATTTTTTGGGATTTTTTTGCAAACATTTTTTTCCGTTTTTTTAAATCGTTTTTTAGTTTTTACTGTAACAGCCCTTTTTATTATCATTCATTGGACCTCATATGTAAATTCCAGACATTTTCTTCTGTAGTTTCTTTGCAAACAGCGTTTGACTTCTCAAACATTCAAGCGTTTTTGTTTTTTTCACTCCATTCGTCTGCGGTGTCCGGTTTTTCCGACAGCTGCTCTGCGCTGTGATCGGCGGCTGCTCGGGTTTCTACGGCGTCTTCGGCAAGTTTAATCCAGATGTTTTTGCGGGTTTCAGTGTGCATTCACCGGGTTTTCCAGTGAGTGTTCGTCGGGTTTGCGGCAGCTTTTCCCTGCACTACGACGGCCCTGCGGTCTCTCCGAATTGAAGAGAACGAAAAGTCACCGAATGTGCGGTGACTTTTCGATTCTCTTTGAATAACCCTGACACACTATCAAGTCTTATTCAGTCAATTACAAAGTCACTGTATGGAAGACAAATAAAATCCTTGTGCAATTTAAATATCCAAGTATAACTATAGTAATCTAAGTGTATATAACTATTTTATGTACCATAATCACTTATGTGCCTTGAATAATTTTTGGCACACAGAGGCCCGTTGTTATAGTATTGCATGAAGAATTCTAAAGCTACAGTGATTAACAAATATCAGCAAATAATGATACATCTTGTGACGTGCGTCACTTTGAACTTGGGGCACATGGGTCTAGAGATGTATTTGGGAGTTGCAGGCCGGATGTTATATATTGTTTCCCTTCTCTCTTCAATGTTGAGGTCACCCTGTACCTGTAGGAGCAGGGTGTTTATGTTGTCTGTATTATGTATGAATACTGTTATTGCATTTATAGTTATTGTCTAGGTTTATCTGATTACTGTTACTATGATTACTGTGTGGGTCACTGTAGCTTTTCCCATCTCCCCCTATCTGGAACATGTTTGTATCTGTTAAGGGTTTGAATGGATATTCTTCTGTCTTTTTGCCAAGGGTTACGTAATGAGTATTGGTGACCAGAGTTAATCCTCTTATCTGTCCCTGGTCGATCTATGTCATAGACGGCAAAACAGACAGGAGAGCAGGAAACTGCAGAGCACTAAGAACAGTATTATAGGGGAGGGATTATTGATGAAGTGCTATAAGAAGCCAGGGTATAATTTTCCATTGGCTGCCACGCTCTGCCTGGGACTGTATATATATTTAGCTCAATAAAGGTGTCCAGTGGTTGCTGCTGACTGTTGTAACTAAACCTCCACATCTGTGTGTTGTCTCATTTCTATTACTGCTCTTTGCGCGTACATGTCCTTAAGCTTCGGCTAAGGGCTGGAGAAAGACATGAAAGACTGCTGGTGGGAGAACCGGGGTCTGGCAAGGAAGCGGCATTAACAGATCGTTGAGGTAGTGAGATCTGTTACTGTCATGCGCCTGGCCTAGCATTGTGTGCAGAAGTATGGGTGTGAGCCCAATGTGCAGTGAAATAGGAGCAGAGTAGGCAGGTTACAGGGCAACAGAGTTTATTTGTGACATACAAGAAATACAAGCCAAAAGTAACAACAGACTACACAAGAGAATAACAGGAGGAGACTGGGCAAGATGGGAACGGATTGCAGAAGGGAGGAGAAGCAGGAAGAAAGGGGCTTATAGTTAACAGGAAGATGGCTGGGAGTAGTGAGAATGGGAGACTCAAGATTGGAGGAACTAAGAGGCTGGATAAACAGAGGGTAAAGGAGACTGAAATACTAGAAGGGGGTGAGAGTAGTATACTGAAGAAAAATCAGATAATAGGAAGGGGGAACACTGAATATACAATACTACAATGACACAGATAACACAGGTAACATATAATTCAGGCAACGGTACAATGTTGGAACAGGCAAAAGAGAAGTCAGGGTCTAGCAAGGATCTGGTACACCAATATTATCAAGCGAATAGCAGGGGGGAACAGGGGCAAAGGAGGATACCAGTGGGATGAAGAATGTCCAGAAATAATCAGAGGGTGATCAGGAATGTCTTTGGATCAGGAGGGGTTTCAGGCAAGGAGATCAGGAAGGGAAGTCTGCACTGCTCTGAGCCAACAACTTCAATGAGGAAGCGTGGGATAGAGGGCGTAGCTTCCTTAAGTGCAGGATTGATCAGGGAGGATGAAAGTCAGGTGAGGTTCCAGGGCTAGAATGTCAAATCAGAGAGTCCAGGAATGTGTATAGTTCAATATAAAGTCCTGGAACCTGCATAGGGCATGCAGGATGTGGCGTGAAAAAGGGGTGCCAGGGGGTCAGGGCGACCAGGTCCTGACAGTTACACATCTCTATGCCTACTCCTTTCTCTTTAACATCAAAGCATGATGTTTGCACATATTAAGTGGTACCCCACAGTCTGGGCTCCCTAACAACAAAGATATGTGCCCAACTCCAATACTCTTAGGCAGCACATTAAATCTAGTAGTCAGCCACATAGTTTACAACGGACAAGAAAATGTATCATATGCACTCAAAATCTCAGGATCCTAGAATCAAAAAGAGTAATTGAAGAAGTCTACCTCCACATCAAGGTAAATCTCTCAGGTGAGTCATAACAGTGTGAAATACAGAGTGAAAAAATTAATTGTATTAGTGAAAACAACACACAATAAAGTTCCTATTAGGGAAATTCGGCCTCAAATATACAGAGGTCTCATTAAACATGTTCTGTTATTTTTTTCTATTTCTTGCCGAATTAGTAAAAGCTGTCCTTTATTAGTGCTACGGTTTCTATTTAATTTTGTCATAGAAATAAAAGTGCATGTGATAAAACATTTCAACAAATGAGCCAACACCCCAATGCCCATATAAATAGTCAATGATCAATTTCAGCACAGAATATCACTATACCTTATACAGTATACGCAATACCAGACACTCTCCAATTGTATCAACAGAGAACATTGTAGGGCTGAGAAGAATTGACTTGGCAGCATACTAGCAGAATCAGTCAATAACAAAGTTACACGCACAACTCCTAATGTTCTAGGGCAGCATAGTAAATACAGTAGTAAAAGCTTTTCAGTGTGTGGGTCAAAAGTGAGCTCCATTTCCCATGAAAAAATTGTGGGAGAACTGCATTTCAAAGTGGTCCTGCTCGACTTGGCCCCTGTTCCTGTCTCAGTTTTCCAGAGGTATGAACAGCTAGGACAGGGATGTAAAACGCTGTCCCCTCAGATGTTTATTGTTTACAACTACCAGAATTCTTTGACTGCATTAGATGGTCGCAGAATCATATGAGTTGTTCAGCAACATTTGGGGAGCTGGAATGTGACACTGCTGACCTAGGGTGAAGGATAGAAAGTGATTATGTGAAGTAATGTAATGTTGGAATACAAGGTAGTAAATGTGTGTTACAGATCCTAGTAAAAGAAAAATATTATAATTTGGGAAATGCTCATGATTTATAGCAATTTGTTTCTCTGTAGGGATGTAGATATGTTTGCTTCAGCCCTTTGATTTGCAATCATGGGCAGCTTTTGCCATCATCTCAATGTGTATTAGCATCTTTCTCCCTCTTGCAGTCCCCACCTGTCACGTTTCCCTGTTCCAGCCCTGTCCCCCTGCCCTCTGTATTCTTTATGCCTGTGTTTCCCATATGTTTCTGTATGTTGCTTTCCCTGGATTGCTGCTCAGGGGTTAAGTGGCTTCCTCGTTAGCTCTCCTGTTGGTGATGTGGGCTGATCACCTCCCTATATATTGCTATGGGCCCTTATCCCATTGCTCTTGCATTTTGGTTCACTTTCAGTTCCTGATTCCTGCTTAGTTTTTGTTCCCGAGAGTTCCTTATGGTTTATTCTGTTCAAGTTTGTGTTTTCTTGTTTACCTTATTTCTTGGTCTTGTCTCCAGGGATCAAGTCCTAAAAAAAGAAGTGTGGGAACTCGCCAGGATTTCTGTCTCCCAATAAGCAATTATCACCTCGCACGTAACACAAACACACTCATATACATAAATATAGCAGTGAATATTATATCTATATCAATAAGAAAGCAGACTGTACAACAAATGCTTATGCTGGCTATTGAATACGGAGATGTAGTGTATGCAGCTGCCCCACAAACACACCTCCAGAAACTTACTACATTGTATAACTCATTCTGCCACTTTGTGCTACAATGTAATTACATGACCCACCATTGTGACATGTTAAAAGAACTAAACTGGCCATCGCTTTAATACAGATGCACCCTTCACCTTTCCAACCTGGTGTTTAAGAGGTTTTCTGGGAAGCTGCCACCCTACCTGAATAAACTGCTTCCCCCAGCAGTTCCCTCATCCTATAACCTCCGATCCAGGACCAGCACCTTACTTGCAATACCACAATACAAAAAGAAAGTGTCTCGATCCTCATTTTCCTACAGAGCTCCACAATTCTGGAATAACCTCCCAGACGCCATCAAATCTTCCCCCAGTCTAAAGTCACTAGAGATCTCTATTAACATACCTCAATACAGAATGCACCTGTAAACATGTAACATAATGACTATTTCCTACATATTTATTTTCTGTCTTAATCTGTATATTTGTATTGTTTTTTAATATCTTGCATTTTATTACTTTGTATTTTTGTACCTATTGTACCTGCCTGTGTGTGTGTATATATCCATAATATGCCTGCCTAACCGTTTGTTACTTGTATTTCTGTACCTACTGTAACAATTCAATTTCTTAAACCTAGGACATACTTGAATACTAGAGAAATCTCAATGTATCCTTCCTGGTAGAATACTTTGCAAATAAATATGTGGAGTATAGCAAAAATATATCATAAATCCTATATATATTGTGACTTAATAGAGAAATATATGATTGAACACCTAACTACAAGCTTTATAGAGTATGGGACCAAAGGGAACTCCGTTCCCTCTGCAAAATTAGTGCAGGAACTCCGTTCCCACGCGTTCCCCCTCGACTTGACCCACTCTCGCTATGCTTTCCCACAACACTGACATTATTTTTATGATTTATTACTGGATGCAGATGTGAAACATCATAACAGCGTGTTACTGCAATAGAGAGGGAGTTCATTAGGGATCAACCTTATGTTTGCATTATGCAAAACACACTGGAACCTTGATTATTTAGAATTCTAAAAAGAAAAATTGGTGAATGTCTTCTAATAGAAAGTCAAAATGCCTTAATTCGTGGGCAAGAAACACAGAAATTAGTTCAAAATAATAAAACATCAAAAGTGTGTAAAATACTGTAGGTAAACAGCTAACAGCTTGCAAAAAGTAGTTCAGTCGCAGCCCTGTGTTACTTCTTATCAGAATCTGCTGTGGCTGATCAAAGTCTATGAAAAGTTGGAGCAGGTAAATTCATATCTTTGCAATGTCATATACCTCGAGTCCACTCACTAAACAGTGATCTGTACCAGTTATTTGTAATACAATGAGAAATTTTAAAAGAATAAAATGGCAAGAAAAATCTATATTCTTAAAACATATCTACTTATTGGGAGAACCTGGACATTTGAAATAAAAATTGAATTTTTGTGTTTTTAATGTAGGTTCATAGGATTCTGATCGCGGGGAATACAATTTTTGTCTATTTAAAATAAAAAATTACCTTTTTTACTTTTTATCTCAGAGCCGGTAATAATTGTATGTTTGCTGTTACCTTGCCACGATCATAGTATAGAAAATACTGTAGAAATCCTGCTTTGTTTTTTCCCCGCAGGGCCTATAAAATGCATTCCAGCTGGTGATCAATATGCTGAATGTGCACAGGGCAGGGAGGAGATGGAGCTGGTTGGCGATGCCTGGAGAACACAGTGCTAAAGAAGTGGCAAATCAATTCCCAAAAAAAAAAAATCACTTTATTCCACTTTTGCATCTTTAACATTCCAGATAAACCTTGGAGGTTATTAATTTCACAAATGTTAAACACGTTGAATACGCTTTATTAGTCCTCTTGCTTTTCTGCTTGGAAAGATAAATATGCAGTGTGTTGATTAGGAGCCAGGCCCTATGTGCAGGATACTGGCAGACTGACAGCGCTAGCAAGTGTTGACTGTGAACTGCAAAGACACTGCAGTCTTATAAAATACCCATTCCTCTCCATATTGAGAGGACCACTCAATCTGCCTGGGCAAGTAGACCATTTATTTGCCACCATTATTTATTCTTAAAAGAACAGAATCCCACTCTAAACACAAAAACATCAGCTTTTAAAAATCAGGTCTGTTAGAGCAGGGAGTATTTATTATTATTCTCTATTTTTATAGCGCCACATATTCTGCAGCACTTTACAACATCAGTGTACAAGGAGTTGACACATTAGAATAACACTCATGGATGATGACCTGATTCAGGGGGTCCCTGTTCAAGGGAATTTACAAGCTACAAGATGTACACATATTTTGTGAGGTAGGAGCATCCATATCTTACAGAAAGTCTGCAGGATTAGGATATAGCCAAAAATAGCCTTTGTGTCCAACACAATATACACTATATTGCCAAACGTATTCGCTCACCCATCCAAATAATCAGAATCAGGTGTTCCAATCACTTCCATGGCCACAGGTATATAAAAACAAGCACCTAGTCATGCAGACTGTTTTTACAAACATTTGTGGAAGAATGGGTCGCTCTCAGGAGCTCAGTGAATTCCAGCGTGGAACTGTGATAGGATGCCACCTGTGCAACAAATCCAGTCGTGAAATTTCCTCGTTCCTAAATATTCCACAGTCAACTGTCAGCTGTATTATAAGAACGTGGAAGTGTTTGGGAACGACAGCAACTCAGCCACAAAGTGGTAGGCCACGTAAACTGACAGAGCGGGGTCAGTGGATGCTGAGGCGCATAGTGCGAAGAGGTCGCCAACTTTCTGCAGAGTCAATCGCTACAGACCTCCAAACTTCATGTGGCCTTCAGATTAGCTCAAGAACAGTGCGCAGAGAGCTTCATGGAATGGGTTTCCATGGCCAAGCAGCTGTATCCAAGCCATACATCACCAAGTGCAATGCAAAGCGTTGGATACAGTGGTGTAAAGCACGCCGCCACTGGACTCTAGAGCAGTGGAGACACATTCTCTGGAGTGATGAATCGTGCTTTTCCATCTGGCAATCTGATGGACGAGTCTGGGTTTGGCGGCTGCCAGGAGAACGATACTTGTCTGACTGCATTGTGCCAAGTCTAAAGTTTGGTGGAGGGGGGATTATGGTGTGGGGTTGTTTTTAAGGAGCTGGGCTTGGCCCCTTAGTTCCAGTGAAAGGAACTCTGAATGCTTCAGCATACCAAGACATTTTGGACAATTCCATGCTCCCAACTTTGTGGGAACAGTTTGGAGCTGGCCTCTTCCTCTTCCAACATGACTGTGCACCAGTGCACAAAGCAAGGTCCATAAAGACATGGATGACAGAATCTGGTGTGGATGAACGTGACTGGCCTGCACAGAGTCCTGACCTCAACCCGATAGAACACCTTTGGGATGAATTAGAGCGGAGACTGAGAGCCAGGCCTTCTCGTCCAACATCAGTGTGTGACCTCACAAATGCGCTTCTGGAAGAATGGTCAAAAATTCTCATAAACGCACTCCTAAACCTTGTGGACAGCCTTCCCAGAAGAGTTGAAGCTGTTATAGCTGCAAAGGGTGGAACAACGTCATATTGAACCCTATGGATTAGGAATGGGATGTCACTTAAGTTCATATGCGAGTCAAGGCAGGTGAGCGAATACTTTTGGCAATATAGTGTATGTGATAATGATATATAATAGAAATGTTCAGATCTTTTGCTTATAAAGGATTTTTTTTGTAATTTACAATTTTTATTTAGAAAGCATAGCAGAAATACAACATTCAACGAAAAGATAGGGAAACAATAAGGAAACATCCTGCAGAATATACAGAGCTAATGACACGTAAAAGGGGGGGGGGAGCCAAGACACAACAGGTGTCAGGCGAACTATGCATAGAGTGCGGGTGTGAGCCCAATATGCAGTGAAGCATGAGATAGACAGGTTGCAGGGCTAATCAAGATACTTTAAATAAAAGTACAGAGTAGAACTAAATAAACAGAACTGAAATCAAGAGGTATAGAGGAAAGAGGGCGAAGTAGGCAATAAACTAAAAAAGAGAGAAGACACAGGAAAAGGGGCTGAAGCAATAGAAGGGTGGCTGAGAGTTGTGGGAGTGGGAGAACTGAATATGGGAGTAGAGGTGAGAAACTAGATGTTACAGGGAGCTAGGGAAAGGGGGCGGCAAGGAGCACAATAAACCGATGAAAGGATTATGAAACACAGGAGAGAACTGAATATGCACAGAACTAATAGGGCAGACACTGGATAGATAATAATTACAGATAATACTAACAGAGGAACGAAACAGAATAGCTAAGGGAACTAAACTAGAGTCCGTGGCAAAGGTATACAGATAGGGGCAGGCAACATCGTGTTCAGATGTCAAGGCAGAGGTCGTGAGAGGCAGCAGGCGGAAGAGTAGTCAAAAGTTCAAGCAAAGGGGTCTGGTACACTTGTAATCCAGCAGATTTATTTATTTGCAAAGGATTTTACCAGGAAGGATACATTGAGATTTCTCTCGTTTTCAAGTATGTCCTGGGTTCAAGAACATTGAATTGTTACAGTTGTTACAGAAATACAAAGTAATAAATGCAAGATATTAAAAACAAAACACAAATATACAAATTAGCACAGAAAATAAATATGCAGGAAATAGTCATTATGTTACATGTTTACAGCTGCATTCTGTATTGAGGTATGTTAATAGGGAGCTCGAGTGACTTAAGACTAGGGGAAGATTTGATGGCGTCTGGGAGGTTATTCCATAACTGTAGTGCTCTGAAAGAAAATGAGGATCAAGCCACTTTCTTTTTGTATTTTAAGTAAGGTGCAGGTCCTGGATCGGAGGTTATAGGATGAGGGTACTGCTAGGGGAAGCAGCCTATTCAGGTTGGGTGGTAGCTTCCCAGAAGAGCTCTTAAACACCAGGTTGGAAAGGTGAAGGGTGCGTCTAGATTCCAGCGACGGCCAGTTTAGCTCTTTTAACATGTCACAATGGTGGGTCATGTAGTTACAATGTAGCACAAAGCAACGGAATTAGTTATACAATGTAGTAAGTTTCTGAAGGTTTGTTTGCGGGGCTGCTGCATACACTACATCTCTGTATTCAATTGCCGGCAAAAGCATTTGTTGTACAATCTGCTTTCTTACCGAGGGGCTCAGGCAGGATTTGTATCTGTACAGGGCACCTAGTTTGGGATAAAGTTTAGATGAGAGTTTTTCGATGTGGGGGCCAAAGGATAGATTTGGGTCTAACCACATACCTAGATATTTGAGAGAAGTGACTGTGGTCAGCGCGTCATTTGATTTTGTCCTGACACATAGATGGGGAGTTTGCAATTGATGTAGTTAGGTGCTGTTCCAAAGAGCACCGTTACAGTTTTGTCAGTATTTAGAAAAAGTTTGTTATCCGCGACCGCGATCCACTTTTCAACCTCTGTGAATTGTTCTTGCAGCACAGCCTCCAGCTGCGGGAGATTTGGTTTGCTGGTATAGATTACGGTGTCATCTGCATACATGTTTACAGTTGAGGAACAACAGATAAAAGGTACCGGTAAGTATGGCAAAAGGAGTCCAGGTATGGTTCACACAAGGGGAGACAGATGGGTTGTCAGATGGGTATTTCCAGAGGGTAATCAGATGGGTTTTCCAGTTGGTAGTCTTTAGACTCAGGAGCGGGGAGCTTTGCAGGTAGCAGGTCAGCTTATTTGCCTAGTTATGACTTCAATGAGGAAGTGCTCAGTAGAGGGTGTAGCTTCCTCATAAGGAGTCCTCATTAACAGGAGATCAGAAGAACCTGTGGTCTCTTAAAGTGAATGTAGGTTTCAGGCAAGTCCACAGGAATCTGTATTAAACAAGTGTGCAGGGTTTAAAGGGGCTGCCAGGGGTTGGAACGTGTGGTTCCTGACAACAGGCATACAGTACAAAGGAAGTGGCAGAGGTCACATGGAATCAGCAAGTGGGGCAAAAAGGGGAGAGGGAGAAGGTAAAAAAAAAAAGGGGAGGCTAGGGACTGCCCAAAATAGGTGGCTTTCCTGGCTCACACCAGCATTTGGATGGAGAACCGGGGGCAATGGAGGAGGACACAGGGCCGGGAGTCCTGGGGCCAAAGGAAGCGGACAGAGCATAGGTGACTGCTCAGATGGCTCACCCAGGGCAACCCAGTGTCCCACATGAAAAAATAAAAAAGCGGCGGAGGGGGGGGGGGGCATCAGACAAAAAGGAACACAGCACACCAGATAATGTGCCACAGAAAAATTGGGGCAAACAGTCCCAGCAATTGAATGCAAAAACAAAAGTGAGGGGGAAAGTAATTTATCTGGGATACAACAGAAGACTCGGGGGCCGTGTGGAGCCGCCAAGAGTCCCAAGGTGGTCAAAACGGCATGTGCCACCTCCAGGGTCGTCGCTGAGTAGGTCTTCCCCTCTCAGGTGATAACAAGAGAGCCTGGTGGCCCAGCAGTAGCAAACCTTGCAGGCCCGGAGCAAAGCAGTGATGTTGCGGAAACGTCGTAGTGCAGCCAACGCCAAGAATGGTAAGTCTCGATAAAAGGTGACACACGTAGAGGCAAAAGCAACCATCTAAGTAGGGCTGGCCACTGCAAGGATCCGAGACTGGGTAAGCACATCTCTGGAGGTCATTATAACATCATGGGGGGCCTCCGCTGAGGCAGTGGCAGCCTTCTGAACCCACATGGCTGTAGCAATAGGGGAGTCCAGAGAAGGGACAGTGTTCGAAATGAGGCGAGTTATCAAGTTGCCGAGATAGGTGAGGAGCCCATCAAGGTGGACATCCTCCGGGATCCCCTTAACAGGATATTCCGGCGTCGGTGCCGAGTCTCTAAGGTCAGGACTGCAGATCTGAGACGGGTAACCTGCAACTAGGGATCTGTGACTTTGGCATCCATGATAAACAGTGCCACCGCCGTTTCCTGGAAATAAGAATGGGCCTCCGCAACCTGGGTCTGCATGGTCTCCACAGCAGAGCGTATCTCACACAGGTTGCTTCACCACAAACCCCTAAAATCTTCCATGACATTTTGGAGGTTGACTGCAGTGAACTGCAGGGCCCTGCTCTGCGCCGCCACAGTTCCGGTGCTCGACCCTGCTATCAAAGGCTGGGTGGCTTCGTCAGAGGAGTAGGCCAGTGCCCCCCAGCGCCGGTTCCACGTTCCTCCAAGGCGTCCAATGCCCAGTGAGACCCTGATGTCTGGGAGGTGAGGCCCCTCCACCTCACCAGCTTTCTTTGACTTCTTCCCCATGCAGGGAAGGCAGCTTCTCCGGGAGAGGAATCAGGCCACAGGGACCCCAGCACAGGCCTCAAGATGGCCACCGCACCCAGCCAGCCGGGATGAAAGGGAGCCCAAAACGCTGCTCCACTCCCGCAGTCGCAGGGCGAGACAAACGGGTCCCAGAGATCCAGACAAATGCCCCAAGGAGAGTGCGCCTGTTTCAGGTAATAAAAGCGGCCGCAGGCGCCTGATATCAGGCTGCATGGCCCGGAGCTCAACAAGACGGCGGCTGCTCTCCTCGTGGTCTGGACACGCCCCTCACTTAGAAGGATTTTTAGTGATCACAGTGAGATTATTAGCAATACAGCTTCCAAAAAACAATAATAGAATGTAAAAATATCTGTATGTGGAATAACACCTACACCTGTGTAAGGAAACTACAGTAACACTTTGAAACTCTACTGTACAGTGATTCAGTCATTATAACCCCCTGAATTTTATCCCTGTACAGCAGTGACCCCAGAGCTCTCCCTGTATTCTGCCCTCTCCTGGACTACTGTAATATATCAAGAACGTGTCTGAACTTTTGTTACAATGGATGTAACACCTGCTCCTTGTAACTTGTTTACAGTAAGAGAGGTTGAAAAGGAGAGAGATAAGTAGATTTTATTTCTCCACATGGTGTACACTAATCTTGCTTTAAAAAGATATGCGAATGTGGTTTGATATAGTAATGATTGCTTTTTAATGTATTACAATGAAATGGAGTTAACTTGATTTTGAGTGTGAATGGGATTAATCTGAGTGCAGATTATCTGCAAAACTCTAGCAATTGTTACATAACATTAGAGCCCTGATAGTTCATCTTTAATATAAAATTGATAAACCTCTTAAAGAAAAAGCATGTGACCATGTCAATACAGTCTCCAAAACATATGTGACACTAATAATTTTTATTTTATACAAGTGTCTATTATTAAAATATGTTAGTGAGGTCTGTAGTCCTGACAAGCCCTAGAATAACAAATTCAATTGAATGCTCTGCAATCAGGCAAGCTGCTGTCAAGCAAATTCTGCACTCTTTCTTGCTGTGCTTGCAATAAATGACACTTATTTAACTTATACTAGCAGTGTACCATCTACGTTGTGCAAAACCAAAAGAAGATTAAAATAAAAAATAGATGAAGTAGACTGCGTACTATTCATTCACCGTCTCAGAACGGGCAGACTGTGCCAGGCATGTGTCATCCTGCTGCAATTTATAAATAACTATTCTGTCTATTCTAGCACAGTCCTCCTTTCACATAAAGGGACTGAACACGCTGTACAAGTGATGGATGTTGAAAACAATGTACAGGCATCTTGCGAATCTCACAGTAGAGTACAGAATGTACTTATGGTGGTGAATGGGTTAAACTGCTGGATTTTTTTAATTCTCTGCAAGTTTTTAGTTACTTGAGTCAGCTAGTTTGTAAAATTGCTTGAGAAGCCTTCACGCTTCGCACCCAGTAAAACATGAAACGTTTTACACACAACACATTCCCTTTAATTAATACAACATTGTAATAAAACACAAAAGGGAACTTGAAGTACAGACACATTGTTGGAAGTTATGATGCTCTTTGTACAGCCACTCTAACAGTATTTTCTGCATTGTCTTTCACTCTGTACCATTGGGCAGGGACGTGCGGTGAGGTCAGTGGCTGGTGAGGCAACGGCTAGTATTAGAGCCAGATATACACAGATATTAAATAAATTTCTGCGATTTGTGTTTAGCTGTAAATTATCTTTTACTCCTTTACTGTACCCACACATATTATATACCATTTCTCTCGACATTATATGGACTTTCTAATGGTACCATTATTTTCATAATATCATATACTTTACTATTAAAACAAAATAAAATATGATAGAAAAACTGTTTTTCTGTGCCTGCCATACTCTGTATCCGCCACTAGAGGAAGCTCCTTGTACCTGTTATACTCTGTATCCGCCACTAGAGGGAGAAGACGGAGCTCCTTGTGCCTGTTATACTCTGTATCCACCACTAAAGGGAGATTGAGGGAGCTCCTTGTGCCTGTTATACTCTGTATCCGCCACTAGAGGGAGCAAAGAGAGCTGCCTGGGCCCCTTCTGTGAGAGTCCAGCCTCCAATGCAGGTGGTTTTTGAATGGCTTGGACCAATGGTGCTTTCCCATTGGTCCAAGCTATTCCATTGCTCTGTCAGTGCCTCTGAAGTGCTGGCGAGCAGTGTTCAGGAAGTAGGCAGTGCGCATAAGTTCCGAGTTGAACAGATGCGCAACTGCAGACTTCTTGAGCAGCTTACGCAATTAGCGTAGCAGGGAAGCGCCTCGCTATGAAAATTGGATAGGCTGTGAAATGAATGAAGGGAACAGAAGAAGGGGCAGAGCTGACAGCAGGGGAGCGTGGAGCAGGTGTTTTTGTTTTCTTTTATTATTTAATGGCTGGTGAGGCTAACCTCACCTGCCTACCCTGACGGCATGTCCCTGCCATTGGGCTTGTCTGACAAATTCACTGTTCTAGTCCAAGTGATCCTTACACACCGCCCCCCAGAAGTGAAAGAATGTCAGATTCCAGGCTTGGCACCTGTCATCCAGAATACTGAATTTTGAGTCTTTCAGATTTGATATTTACTTACCTCCCAAACGCTCTGGATGTCTCCTCCTGCAGTCCGGCACACCTCCTTGGGCTGAAGCACCACGAAGAACACCCTGGGAGACTCTGCAGCTCCACTGTCTGACATGCTGCACAGAATCAGCAGGAGACTAACTGGCTCTGTACAGCATGTCCCTCGCAAAGTGCACTGAAATTCAGAATGCTCAGGGAACGCCCGCCCACCTATCCTCAAAAGGAAGGTGGAGGAATACAAGGTCTCTAACATCCACCAGCTCTGTGTCCATGGTGTCGTCATGGAGGAGTGGAAGAGAACTCCAGTGGTAACCTGTGAAACTCTGGTGAACTCCATGCCCAAGAGGGTTAAGGCAGTGCTGGAAAATAATGGTGGCCACACAAACTATTGAAACTTTGGGCCCAATTTGGACATTTTCACTTAGGGGTGTACTCACTTTTGTTGCCAGCGGTTTAGACATTAATGGCTGTGTGTTGAGTTATTTTGAGGGGACAGCAAATTTACACTGTTATACAAGCTGTACACGCACTACTTTTCATTGTACATCTCCTCCTGTACTGTTTGTCAAATGTTGTTCAATGTATTGTATTGTAACCCTGTCTATACTGTGCCTATTGTACAGCGCTGCGGAATATGCTGGCGCTTTATAAATAAAGAATAATAATAATTGTAGCAAAATGTTATTTCTTGTGTTGTCACATGAAAAGTTATAATAAAATATTTACAAAAATGTGAAGGGTGTACTCACTTCTTTGAGATACAGTATGTGCCACTTCCTGTGTTTCTTTCATATCCATGGGCATATGAGACCTTCACTATAGTGAGGCTTTGCAAGTCCGGAGTGAAGGAACAACACACTAGGATTACCCAGGGGTCAAGTTCTTAAAAACTAACAGGGCTATTCAAAGAGATTTGAAAAGTCACCACACGTTCAGTGACTTTTTGTTCCTCGCACTTTGGGGCGATTCGATGATCTTAGTTCGCCAACCCTGCGGTGTATTCAGCGAGCACTGCGGGGCCCTCGTAGTGCAGGGAAAACTCGCCGCAAACACATGGAACACTATCTGTAAACCCGCCGAAAACTCACCGAAACCCACAGAAACAGCTGGATTAATCACACTGAACACGCCGGAGAAACCCGACTGGCCACCCCACCAATCACAGCGCAGAGCAGCCGCCGGAAAAAGCCGACACGCAGACGAACGAGGTGAAAAAAACAAAACAGTATGCTTGAAAGTTTGAAACACTGTTTGCAAAAAAAATACTGAACGAAAATGTCTGGAATTTACATATAAGATCCAATGAATGATAATAAAAAGGTCTGTTACAGAAAAAGAAAAATCAATGGGGAAAAAAAACCGGGAAAAAAGTTTGCCAAAAAATGCCTAAAAGATTCTAAAAAAAATCTATGAATAAAGAGACTTTTTACTGCATAATAAAATAATAAATGGTTTATGAGATATTGAATTAAAACGGGAATATTTTTAACATTGAAGCCTAAGGGATTCTCTTGAATAAACCTGTCTAAAGAAACCACCGAATGGCAGGGCATTTCGGCAACTTTTCTCTGCTGTTTGGTGTTCTCTGAATAGACGAACCATTGCTTCTCTATGGGGATTTCACTGCCCTCGAAAAGGCACCGTACGTGCAGGCAATTCGTCACAATTTGCCGAATTGCCCGCTCTCTGAATAGCCGAATGGCCCTGAAATGTGCCCATTCGCTGAATTTCAGTCTCTGGTTACATTTCGGGGCTAGATCGACTCTCTTTGAAAAACCCTGTACGTGTGGGAACTCACCAAGATGACGGTCCCCCAATTATCACTTATCATCTCACACTTCACACCCTACACACACACACACTCAAACCTGGCATATTTATGTGTATATATACAGTATATGGATTTTAGCAAAAATATATGAAAAATCCTATATGTATTGTGACTTAATTGGGAAAGAAATGCCTGAATAAAAGCTTTATAGCGTGTGGGACCAATGGAAACTCAGTTCACCCTGCAAAAATAGTGGGGAAACCGCATTCCCATGTGTTCCACCAGGACTTGACCCCTGGTATTACCCATATCCATGGCCAACCCTAAAAAGAAAGACAAAAAACACAGCACACTTTCACCCAAGATTGGTTAGACTGAAGATTCCCGTGAAAAGCCAGATGTTTTATTTCAGATCAGCTTTTTCCCAAACCTGCTGCCTAGGATATGTCAGTTTTACCCAGGAATTCTTAGATTTATCTATATTTTGAACTTTACCTGTAACATACACTCTGTGTATGGGTGAGGAAGCATATCGAAGTTACAAGTAGAGAAAACAATGAAACGTGTGCATCTTTCAAAACTGAACAACTCCAAGAAAAACAAAAGTAAGAGCGTTATAACCCAGGTTATAACGTTTCCAAAATATTTACAAACGTGAGGCAGAAGATCAGAACGTAAAAGCATACTCTACCAATTCTAGGCTACTGGAAGTTATCTGCTCCGCCAACAATTTATTTGCTCCCACTGAACCCCAGAGAAGCAAATCAAACCCAGAAAGGTGTTCAGCAAACAGCATCTGCTAAAAGCCTTTAGGGGTTATTCAGAAAGAGACGATCTGGCCCAGAAATGTCACCGAACAGGGAATTTCCCCGTACAGTGACATTTCGGGGCCATTTGACTATTCAGAGAGCAGGCAGTTTGCCAAATTTTGGCAAACTGACAGCAGGTACAGTGCCTGTTTGACGGCAGTGAAATCCACCATAGAGAAGCAATTCAGAGAACGTCGAACAGCAGAAAAAAGTTGCCGAAATGCCCTGCTCTTCGGTGTTTTCATTCGGCAGGTTTATTCAGGCAAATCCCACAGCCTTCAATGTTAAAAATATTCCCGTTTTTATACAACATCTAATAAACTGTTTATTATTTTATTCTGCAGTAAAAAGTCTCTTTATTGATTTTTTTAGGATCTTTTAGGCATTTTTTCGGCAAATTTTTTTTCTGTAACTTCAAATCATATTTTTTTACCCCGTTCATCAGCTTGTCGGCTTTTTCCGGCGGCTGGTCTGTGCTGTGATCGGCGGCTCATCGGCTTTTTCCGACGCGTTCAGCATGTTTGGTGGGATTTCGGCAGGTATGCGGCAGGTTTTCTCTGCATTCAGGGGACCCTGTGGTGAATGCTGAATTCACCGCAGGGTGGGGAACTTTGATTCCCCGAAGTGCAGGGCAGTGCGAGGAACGAGAAAGCACCGAAATGTTGGGGATAACCCCCCTTTAAGGCTACCGGCACACAAGCGTTTGTCAGAGAGGAAGGAACGTCTGTGAGAGTGGACGTTCCTTCCACTCTGTGCGCTCAGCGCTACAAAGCGCGATCCTCCTATGGAGGATCGTGCTTTGTATCCCCGTCAGCGTCCGTCTAGCTTTTTGACGGGGAGGGCTTTTTCACGTCCGGTGGTTGGCCCTCCCTGTCAAAACGGCACAGATGCAGGGAAGTGGGGACGCACGCAAGCACTCAGTGCGCTCGTGTGCCGGTTGCCTAAGCAGGGGAATAACCCCCTTTAAGCGTGTTGAACACTTGTTCCACAGACTCCGCAAATTTTTATTTTTTTTTACCCCGTACATCCCTTAAGGCTAGGGTCAGACGAATGCATTCTTTGTGGACTCTGCGTCCGTGCATAACGGAGATACTTTCTGACTGACGACAAGGTAGTGGCCACACAGTCCGTTTTTGTGACGGACGTTTTTTTTGACTGATGTAGGTGAGAAATAAAATTAATATGAAAAACCATTTTGTCCATAAAAAATGCTGGACGTCAAAAGTGCAGTCAGTCTGACTACGTTCCATCACTCACACACAAAGCTATGCGGACGTTGCGGAAGTGGCACACTCTGCACGTCCGTTCTAGCGGTTAAACGTTCTTGCCTAACTTGCGTACACTAGCTGCATTTTTTGATTTCGGCGATGAATGGAGGAAACCGGCAGGGGCAATATCCATGAGAGAGCTGAAGGCATTATCCATGTGAGCTGGGGGCATTATCCATGTGAGCTGAGCTGGGGCATTATCCATGTGTGCTGGGGCATTATCCATGTGAGCTGAGCTGGGGCATTATCCATGTGTGCTGGGGCATTATCCATGTAAGCTGAACTGGGGCATTATCCATGTAAGCTGAACTGGGGCATTATCCATGTGAGCTGTGCTGGGGCATTATCCATGTGAGCTGGGGCATTATCTATGTGAGCTGAGCTGGGGCATTATCCATGTGAGCTGGGGCATTATCCATGTAAGCTGCCTGGGGCATTATCCATGTAAGCTGCCTGGGGCATTATCCATGTAAGCTGCCTGGGGCATTATCCATGTGAGCTGCCTGGGGCAATATCCATGGGAGCTGCCTGGGGCAATATCCATGGAAGCTGCCTGGGACAATATCCATGTGAGCTGCCTGGGACAATATCCATGTGAGCTGCCTGGGGCATATCCATATGAGCTGGGGCATTATCCATGTGAGCTGGGGCAATATCCATGAGAGCTGGGGCAATATCCATGAGAGCTGGGGCACTATCCATGACAACTGGGGTAATATCCATGACAGCTGGGGCAAGATCCATGTGAGCTGGAGCATTACCCATGTGAGCTGGGGCAATATCCAGGAGAGCTGGGGCAATATCCATGAGAGCTGGGGAAATATCCATGAGAGATGGGGCATATCCATGACAGCTGGGGCAATATCCATGAGTGCTGGGGCAATATCCATGAGAGCTGTGGGCAATCGCCATGTGAGCTGGGGGGAAGGTACATGTGAGCTGGGGGCATTCTGTGTATATATATATATATATATATAACCAATGGAAGGAAACCTGCACTCTGGACGTGATGCCTTCGAGAATCGAGAGATCATCTCGAAATATTCACATCAAATAGTATACTACACACGATTTATCGACGACATGTTCTTTATTTTATCTGACACCATAGACGGGGCCAATTCGTTGGTACAGTATATCAACGCTCTGGATTCCCCGATCAAGATCACGTCAAACATTAGTCTGGAGACAGTAGACTTTTTAGACCTACGTATTTTTCGCAATGGCAACTCGCTGGAATATACTCTATTCCGGAAGATTACTGACCGTAACACTCTTCTGCACAGGTCCAGTTCTCATCCGACCCATTTGAAGCACTCTTTGCCTTACACCCAATTTCTGAGGGTCTTTCGCAATAACTCAGATGTAACTAGAGCTCAGGCTCAACTTAGTGATATGTGGGCGCGGTTTCATGCTCGTGGTTATCCCACTCATGTGCTTCAAATGGCTTTGGATCGTGTCATCAACAACATGCTATGAAAGTGAAAATACAACCTTCTTTGGTTTTCTCCATGGCTTATACACCTAGGTCGGCAGATATTAATCGGGTGGTGCAAAAGAATTGGCCGATATTGGCCGGTGATCACTCTCTCCCAAAATCATTCCAGAACCCTCCTCTCTTCAGCCACAGACGGTCGCCCAATTTACGTGACATCTTGGTCAATACTGATCCAGTACACTCTTACTCTTCTACCAATAGAAACCAATCTCTGGGATGTTATAGATGCTTGGGCTGCGTCACATGCAGTCACGTTACCTGGGACACTATTTTGTCACCCCCATACTGGACGCAAGTACCCCATTAAACATCGGATTACATGTACCACCAATCACGTGATCTATAAAATTTCCTGTCCGTGTGGACTCCAGTATGTGGGGAAGACCGATACTTCACTACGGGAACGTATAAGAGGTCATAGGTCTTCAATCCGAGTGGCCTATCGTGATGGAGTAAGTGACAAGCCCGTTGCTCGACATTTTTTGGAAAGTGGCCATCAAGTCCCGATGTTGAAATTCATCGCTATAGATCACATACCGACTCCTAGAAGAGTTGGCGACTGGAGTAATATGCTTCTAAGGAGGGAGACTTATTGGATTCAGGAATTGAACACTGTGTCTCCGCTTGGCCTTAATGAAAGACTTACTTTTCAACCTTTCCTTAGACCATAGTGCATACCCATATACATGAATGATTTTTTAGGTTTTTTGTTCATGGGTGTGGCATGGAGCCCTTACTCCATGATGAAAGGACTTACTTTTTAACCTTTCTTTAGACAATAGTGCATACCTATATACTCCTTAACGTAGTGTGCTGATTTCCTTATTCTCAGTATTTTGTTTGTTATGCATTTGTTCATTATGCATTTGATCTCTGTTGCCTTATGTACCTTTGGGGCTGTGTTGGTTGCTTATGTTTTGCACTCTTTTGCCAGAGTTCTTTGGTTAATTGTGATATGGCTTGTGCCACTCTATTTGCATTGATTGCTCTTTATGTGTACCTTTGTACATTGACTCTGGCGAGAGAGATATGCTGCATATTCATCTCCCTATTCTTAGGACTCTGATTGTTATACATTTGTTCATTATGTATTTAATCTCTGCTGTCTCAGGTTCATTTGTGGCAATGTTGGTTGCGTATGTTTCTTACTCTTTTGCCAGAGTCCGTTTGTGATATGGCTTGTGCCACCCTATTTTTGCATTAATTATTCTTTATGTGTACCTTTGTACATTGACTCTGTCGAGAGAGATTTGTTACATATTCATTACCACGCTCTACACTGTACATTTGTGCTTTTTCCAAATATTCTCGTAGCGTTTGTATTTGTTTTTATGTTATTTTTTATTCTGCTGTCATTTCTGTCTTTTTCGTTCTGTCGGGTTGTTCGTGGGTTTTTCGTTTTTTCTGCCCTCCCTCCTGTTGAGATCTAGAGTTTTTTTCCTCTTTTTCAGCCTAGCCTGCTGTATGCTGGTCACCGTTGCATTGGGCTGTTGCTCTGATGGGCTGTATGTCGCGATCGCGGCGTTTTTTAGCCGTCGCGTGTTTACCAAAGTTTTGGTTTCCTAGATACTATCGACGCCATTGGAATCGCATTCGGTCCCCAAGGCTACGGCTGGGTCACATGGGCGTCGCCGGCGTCCTGACGTCACGCGGTTGTATCCGCGTTTGCTCGGCATCGGGAGGCAGGGCTACTGATTGTAAGTTAATACTTTTCTATTTAAATGTTATATTGTGTGGTGTTTTTTATGTCCTGATGAAAGTCCACGGGTAGTGGACTGAAACGTTGATTTTTACATAATTTTCTATAATAAATTCAAGTGTTCCTGGGTTGAGACCGAGAGTGCTGTCCTTCCATCGTCTATCTCATTATATATATAAATAAATAATCGGGGGGATATATACATGTGAGCTGGGGGGCATTTTTATATGAGGTCTGTTTTTATTGAAAAGCGGTCACATGACATATAATAAAAGTATTGGTAATCGGTATAGGTGAGTACTTTTAAAAAGTATCGGTACTCGTACTCGGTCTTAAAAAAGTGGTATCGGTGCATCCCTAGGCAATATATATCCACAGGTGAGCTACAGTTGGCAACATATATCCAGGTGTGAGCTACTGGGGGCAATATATATCCATGAGTGAGCTACTGGGGGCAATATATATCCATAGGTGAGCTACTGAGGCAATATATATCCATGAGTGAGCTACTGGGGGCAATATATATCCATGAGTGAGCTACGGAGGCAATATATATCCATGAGTGAGCTACTGGGGGCAATATATATCCATAGGTGAGCTACTGGGGGCAATATATATCCATAGGTGAGCTACTGGGGGCAATATATATCCATGGGTGAGCTACCGGGGGCAATATATATCCATGTGTGAGCTACTGGGGGCAATATATATCCATGAGTGAGCTGCTGGGGGAAATTTATATCCATGTGTGAGCTACTGGGGGGCAATATATATCCATGTTTGAGCTGCTGGGGGCAATATATATCCATGTTTGAGCTGCACATTACTGTGAGTTTTTTGCTGTGGATTCTGATACGCTCATACACACTGCACATTACTGTGAGTTTTATTGCTGTGGAGCTCTGTGATACGCTCATACACACTGCACATTACTGTGAGTTTTATTGCTGTGGAGCTCTGATATGCTCATACACACTGCACATTACTGTGAGTTTTATTGCTGTGGAGCTCTGATACGCTCATACACACTGCACATTACTGTGAGTTTTATTGCTGTGGAGCTCTGTGATGTGCAGTGTGTCAGGATTGTACGGTATCTGTTAAAGTGATCGTCAGTTTCCAACATTTTCCACAGGGACTTTCTGTGCCGGGGTGTAGCCTTAGCTGCAATGAGTGGCTGATGGCTGCTGCAGCAGTGCGGTGGCCATCTGTAAGTATGGATGGGGGCACAATTTGCTGCTGGGTCCAAGTGGATTTTCAAATAGGTTATTTTTAGGAGTTCAGAAATAAATTCTTTAGCACAATAATGTACATGTGGGTGTTGCGTTGTATGGAGTGGGTTTTAATGGGTGTGGCCTCCTGTGGGTGCGGAACAAGGGGGGCCCCATGACCTCCTATTGCCCGGGGGCCCCATTAGTTGTCAGTCCGCCCCTATCTTCGTGTGTGGGTCTCTATTGATCATAATTGTATGCTACCATGGACGTTAAAATGTATGGCAACACGGACGTGAACACTGCGCTCGTCTGCCCCGAGCCTTAGAAGGCTGTGATGTGGCCACTGATCGATGATCTTTAATGCTATTACAGTAGCTAGGGTTTACCATTGAAAAGTTGCAATCTAATCCTGACTCTGTACCTTGTTACGGGAGACTCAAGAAAGTTGGAATAACATATAGAACAGACCTCAAAATTTCCACTCGCCTGCTCGCATTTGGCGAGTGAAAATTAAATGAGGACGAGTGGGGCAGACTGACCCCATCGGGCTTGTGGGTTAGTAGCAGCCCGGTTCAGTGGGCTGCCGCCTTCTTAATCCTCAACTCTGGCCTCTGAGTCCGTATCCGGAGCTGTCTGAACGGCCCTGCAGCGTGCCTCCCACACTCGTAACACGAGTATGGGAACGGCACGCTACATTGGCGGCGCCACCCCCCTCCCGCGCGACCTGCGAGATTCCCGTTGGTGGGTCGCTTGACCCACCCACATGATGCGTCGCAGACGGCACACAGAAGAGGCGGCAAGTGCGCGGAGGACAGTGGAGGCAGCCTGGACCAGACTGTGGAAGGAAGAGCAGCCGAGGTCCCATCTGCTGGCTGCCACCCGAGACATACACTGGTGAGTGACTATGGGGGGGGGGGGCAGTGGCTGTGTGAAAACAAGGGGCTGTCAAAAGAAAGTGGGAGCTGAGTGGAAACGGAAGGGCTGTCAAATAAAGTGGGAACCGAGTGGAAACGGGGGGCTGTCAAAATAAAGTGGGAGCCCAGTGGAAACGGAGGGGCTGTCAAAAGAAAGGCGGAGCTGAGTGGAAACGGAGGGGCTGTCAAAAAGAAAGGGGGAGCTGTGGAAACTAAGGGGGAGCTGCGTGAAAACAAGGGGAGCTGCGCGAAAACAAGGGGAGCTGCGTGAAAACAAGGGGGGGCTGTGTAAACAAGAAGGAGGGGGTCACGGGGGGGGGTGTAATAAAGAATGGGCTAGGAAGGGGGGTGTAGAAAAGGCTGTGGAGCTCTGTGATACGTTCATGCATACCGCACATTACTGTGAGGTTTATTGCTGTGGTGCGCTGTGATACAGTAATGTGCGGTATGCATGAATGTGAGTTTTATTGCTGTGGAGTTGTGTCATACACTCAGGCAACTAGTGGCGAGTAACTTTTAAGGCCTGGCTAGTAGCTTTGGACTTCAAATTTTGATCACTGATATACAGTAGAACAATTTAGTGAATACATAAATGGTCCAGCATAGCTTCCAACATAGAAGTTCACACCACAAACATCTCTAAAACGGTTAATTGAAGATAGGTTCACTGCAGTGTAGGGCTGTGCATCTTCACTGATCTCACGATTCGATTCCGCGATGCATCATGATTACTGCTCAATGTGCCCATGGTTTTAGACACACAGATTCACACACACTCACTTATACAGACAGACACACACACACAGATTCAAACATATGCACTCACAGATAGTCCGAAAGTGCCTATTGATTTTTTTTTACATTTCTGTGCTGTTTCTGTTTAGGTCTAATTTTCCTCTTATTCGTTTCTGGAACCCACACATATTATATACCGTTTTTCTCACCATTAAATGGACTTCCTAAAGATACCATTATTTCCATCATATCTTCTAATTTACTATAAAACAAATATGGAAAAAACACTTTTTTGAACTTGAATCCCGAAAATCTACAACCGCCAAAAAATAGCCTGGCTAAATAGTTTCGAAATTTTGTCCTGAAATAATAAATACCCAATTTTTTTACATGGTTTTGCTTTTTAACCCCTTCACGGCTGAGCCTTTTCACCTCTGTGTGCGGAGCTCATTTTATGCTCATCATGTTTAAATGTGATTTTAAGTCCTATTTTATTATACCCCGACAATTTTTGTTTTTTTTAAAAAACCCACTTTTTAAATAATTTTTCTTATTTTTACATCAAACCTAGTCATGTTTGGTATTACTATTATTATTCTTTATTTATATAGCGCTGTGGAATTTGGTGGCGCTATATAAATAGCAATAGCAAATAACAATGCGCACAACATAAACAGGGTTACAATACATTGAACAACATTTTGACGAACCAGTACAGAACGAAACAAGGGTCATATTCCCGTGGAAATTTACAATCTAGAAGGGTTGGTAGTGGAAACGGGAGGAGAGGACTGCAAGGCGTGTGTGATGGACTGGTGGGAGTGATGGACTGCAATGTGAGCGTGATGGACTGGTTGCGTCAGTGAGTCGGGTGGTAGGCTTCCCTAAATAGGAAAGTCTTTAGGGGAAAGTCTGACAGTACTACGAGGGAGAGCATTATAGAGGATGGGGCTGCGTGTGAGAAATCCTGTAGTCTATCATGGAAAGAGGTGATGCGGTGAGAAGCTAGAAGGTTTGCTGTTTGATTTTAGGGAGAGGGCTGGGGTGTATTTGGTGATTAGTGAGGACAGGTAGTGGGGAGCTGAGTTAGTGAGAGCTTTTAGGTCAGGGTAAGGATTTTGAATTTAATTCTGCAGTGGATGGAGAACCAGTGAAGGGAATTGCAGACAGGAGCAGCAGAGCCAGAGAGGCGAGTACGGTGGATGAGCCTGGCAGAGGCATTTAGAATGGATTGTAGAGGGAAGAGGCAGGAGAAAGGAAGGCCAGCAAGAAGACTATTACAATAGTCAAGTCTGGAGATTACAAGGGCGTGGATGGGTTGCTTTGTGGTGTCAGCGGTAAGAAATTGCTGAACTATGGAAATATTACGTAGTTGTTGGCGGCAGGAGGAGGAAAGAAACTGAACGTGAGGGATGAAGGAAAGCAGAGTCAAGTGTAACTCAGACAGTGAACCTTGTTCGATGGGGAGATATTGATGCCATCAACCATGAAAGAGAAGTCAGGAGGTGGGGAGGCATTAGAGGGAGGAATTAGTAGGATCCCAGTCGTTGACATGTTAATCTTTAGGTGGTGAGAAACCATCCAGGCGGAAATGCCAGATAAACAGTAGGGATGAGCGTTCGGTTCGGATCTGTTCGAAGTTCGAATCGAACATCGGTTGTTCGAAAGTTCGCGAACTTCGAACTTTTTCGGACGTTCGCCAAAAGTTCGATTTTTCTTTGTTGTTGAAAAAGTATAATAAAATGCTTAAAAAAATACTAAAAAATCTAGAAATAAAGAGACTCTTTACTGCAGAATATTATAAGCAACGGTTTATTAGATATTGAATTAAAACGGGAATATTTTTAACATTGAAGCCTATGGGATAAAACATTCTTGTTACTAAAACATCAGGCAGACATGGCCCTCTAATCAGGCACTGTAGAGGGCAGCCTGCTGGGGCCTCCCAAGGATCCCCTTGAGGAGCATGCGGCCGCCGGATGACAAAGCTGCGACTGTGCGGGCTAGCCGCCCGGGTGCATGTGGCAGAGACAGGCGGCGCAGGGAGGGAGCCACTGCACCTGCGGCCACGGCAGACCCCCCCGACAACCAGGATCCAGGGAGCCCCCACTGATCACCAGGCTAAGGTAAGGCGACACATTTCTAAAAATAATAAAATCCGAGGAGATTTTTAATGTCCCCGGAACCTAAAATAAAAAACTTTTTTTTTCTTTTTCTACCTGTCTGAATGTATTTAATTGTATATATTAGATACATTCTGCCAGGTAGAGGGGGGTGGCATGTAGGCTGCGCGGGGTCTCAGGCAGTGTTTTTTTTTGTGTGTATATTTTTAGCAAATTTATATTGTATATATATATATATCTGCGTGTTGATATATACGTATATATAGGTCTGTGTGTTGATATATACGTATATGTCTGTCTGGTATCAATGCATCCCTACTCTATACACAGCACTCCGTGTCCCTATAATATATACGATCAGGGGTTACTTTTTTTTTTAAATATTTTTATTATTTTCCTATTAAATTAACAGTAATTTTTTATGTACCGTATTTTTCGCTCCATAAGACGCACTTTTCCCCCCCCCAAAAAGTGTGGGGGGGGGGAAGTGTGTTTATGGAGTGAATACTGCAAAAACAGTGCACGTTGGGGCAGTGGCATCGCAAGGTGGGGGCGGGGGTGCGGCCTGCACCAGGTGACACCCGCCCTTAGGGTGACACTGTCACCCTAAGGGCGGATGTCTCACCCTGAGATGCAGTGTTCGGCTCCCTGCGAGCGTCCGAAGCTATGGAGCTTCGGCGCTCGCCTGGGGGAACCACGTCACCAGCCGAGTTCTCGCGAGATCGCGGCTGGTCACGTGGCTCCCCCAGGCGAGCGCCCAAGCTCCATGCCGCCGGACGCTCAGAGGGAGCCGAACACGCGGCGGCAGGAGGTGAGCTGGGGGCAGTATCAATGAGAGCAGCTGGGGCAGTATATCCATGAGAGGAGCTGGGGCATATCCATGAGAGCTCCTGGGGCATATCCATGAGAGCAGCTGGGGCATATCCATGAGAGCAGCTGGGGCATATCCATGAGGGCATATGCATTAATACACGATTTGATTCAGAATATTTTTTTTTCCTGTTTTCCTCCTCTAAAAACTAGGTGCGTCTTATGGTCAGGTGCGTCTTATGGAGCATAAAATACGGTATTTTATTCAGTAGAAACTTTTTTGCCTATATAACATGTGCTTTGTGAAAATAAAACGGTTTTGTATGTACATGTAGCGCTGCTTTAAAAACACTGTATTCTGGTGCGATGAACTATTGCTGCCACCAGAGGGAGACAGAGACATTGTGGACTATGCTGGACAAAAACTGAACTACACCGACCATCATCCTTTGCGTGAGGACAGGAAGGAGGTGGTACAGGAAGAGGAAAGAGATCAGCAGCCTCGTGTAAGAGAGAAGCAGAGTGAGTGGAGCAGTGAAAGGTGGAGGACGCACGTTGGAGCTGTCAGGGATCGCAACCAGGCCGGAGTACAAATGCTGTCTTACTGGTGCTGGAGATCGGGACAGTGACCGTGTTAAGACCTACCTGCGCAGTGCTGAGAGGTCTGGAGGAAGAGTTAGATCCGGCAGGACCCCGAGTTAGGAGACCGCGCTGATCGATTGGGAGGAGTGCAGTCAGTGGATCGTTGTCCCAGTTGCGGAGATTTGGCAAGCTGAGAGCAGATTCGGTAGCATGGAGTCCCAGTACACAGAGGAGAAGATCTTGTAGTCGAGGCATCAAGTGCAGGACAGTTTCGTTCATCGGATTGGTGAGAGGCCTGCAGGCCGCAGTCCCAAATAAGAAACACACGCTGCAGTATTGTTTAAATCCATAGGGCCCCAACGGTGACTAGTCAAAGATTGTTTGTTTCATTCACTGGCCAGTTGAATACAGTACCCGGGTACCCGAGACAACACACATACACATTTTTGAGCTATTATTCACGGGACTTACACTCCAGAACTTAGGGGGTTAACCATTTCTTTTGCCATGTGTTTTTCCCGCGTTACGAATTCTTGTCATTTAAATACCGTATATGCGTAATATATGCTACTTTATTGGGATCAGTAAAGAATAGAATACATAAAAATCCACAACAGTGCTGGTGTATAGTTATTTCCTAGTGCGGTGAGACTAACCCGAGGTTTATTCAGCGGCTCCTCCGGGAGTGAGCGCTACATACATTTTTATTTAGTTAGTGTATTCCTGTCTAGTGCGGTGAGAAGCAAACGTAATGCAGTGTAGACACGCTGCGAGGCAGAGAGGAGTGAAGTCAAGCCTGCAAAATGTTTGCTTCTCTTCGCTATGCTGTCCGTCGCTACACGCTCAGTGTGTCTCAGCCTTTATTCCCGCATCGCTAGCTTACCGAATCAGTTTGTATACTTGTTAAAGACCTTGCTTGTTCTGAGGACCCGATCTGTTGCTGACTTTGCCTGCCATTTGACTATTCTCTCTGTGTATTCCCTGCCGGTTCTGTTTGCTTCCTGTTGCTACTGGTGTGCGCCGATTCTCACCATATACAGTAGTGCAGTACAAGTGTCTAAACATTGCTGACCCGGTTTTGTTATAGCTGCTGATGTAACTGAATAGATCGGGGATCTCTTCTGCATTACCAAAACCTCCACCACTGCACTTTTCCACAATACCTCAGAGGGGTTACGGTGTGAAGGCACTTGCTGCCACCAAAGGCAAAATATTTGGGTGCACTGACGCCTGTACCAGATTCATATCATTTTAATATTTGACTGCAGGGTCCAACCCTGCACTCTTCCACAATATCACAGATGGGTTACGGTGTGATGTCACTGTTGCTGACACTAAAGGCCCAATTTTAAAGCACCTATTGTTACTTTCATCCAAAGCCTGCATAAGTTTCTCAATAATTTAGCCCAAAAAAAAAAATCACTAAACTTGTTCTGCGTGTCCTAAAACGTATCCTTTTTTCATACAAGCTGCCACCCCAAGCAGTTGTTTATAAATAGATTAAAGGAAAAACATTTACAGTCATTTGAAATGTAATTTTTTTTGTTTTTAAATGTTTCTATACATCCTACAAATCCGCCACTTCACAGGGAACATTACGGGGACCTCCTAGGCACGATATTTGAAGGAATTTTTCGTTTTTATTCTTAACCCTTATTTCATGGAAAACTCCCTGTTCCTTTAAAAACGTTTTGTTTAAAACTTTTAATCCTTGTTTCCTGTCCCCCAGGGCACTACCCGGACCCCCATACACCTTTTATGGCAAATATCTAGCAACTTTTGAAATTGTTAGAGTTCTAATGCGAACCGAACACGGGGGCGTTCGACTCATCCCTGATAAACAGTCGCTGACTTTGGAAAAGACAGGAGGAGAGAGATCAGGTGTAGAGAGGTAGATCTGAGTATCATCAGCAAAGAGGTGGTAATTAAAGCCAAAGCTGTTAAAGATTTTGCCCAGGGAGGAGGTTTAGAAAGAGAAGAGCAGAAGATCCAGGACAGAGCCTTGAGGTACACACACTGATAAAGACAATGAAGAGGCGCGACCAGAAAAAGACACAGAGAAGGATTTGTTGGACAGATAGGAGTCAATCCAAGAGAGTGCAGTGTCACAGAGACCAAGAGAAAGGAGAGTCTGTAGATGGAGGGTGTGGTCGACAGTGTCAAAAGCAGCTGAGAGGTCAAGCAGGATGAGAATAGAATAGTGGCCGTGGTTTTTGGCAGTTAGGAGGTCATTGGTGACTTCGGTGACGGCAGTTTCAGTTGAGTGTAGGGAACAGAAGTCTGATTGCAGGGGGTCGAGTAGCGAATTAGAGGACAGGAAGAGAGAGAGAGGCGGTTGAAAACTAGTTTTTCCAGGAACTTAGAGGTAAACGGAAGCATTAATACGGGACGGTAGTTGGATGGAGAGTTGGGATCGAGGGAGGGCTTCTTTAGTATAGGGGTAACCTGTGCATGTCTGAAGGAGGATGGGAAGGAGCCAGTGGAGAGAGATAGGTTGAAGAGGTGTGTGACAGCAGGGGTGAGGGAGGAGGAGAGTGGAGGTATTAGATGTGAGGGAATGGGGTTGAGCGGGCATGTGGTGAGATGTGAGGAGGACAGTAATGAATTGGATTCCCCCTCAGTGGCTGGGAGGAAGCGGCATAGGGTAGCAGACGGGCCTTCTAGGAGTGGAGGTGGTGCATCACTATCTTGTGTTTGGATGTTGCTTCTGATAATGAGAGTTTTATTTAAGAAGTATCATAGTCCTTTTTTTTTTCTCAAATTTTTTATTTAGGACGAAAGGTCACAAACCGACCAGTATAAATGGCCTTGCAGGACCAAATAACAAGCTCACATCGCGACATAAGAAATAAAAGGGGGATGGGTGTCTCAAGGGAAAATTATAAGCTACACAGAATCGAAGGGGGGGGGGGGAGGGGAAAAAAAAAAATCAAGGTCTCGACAGGGGGGGGGGGAAGAGGGGAAAAAATAAAAGGCTTCGCATATTACGGCTCAGTGAAGTCAGAAAATAAAGAAAAAAAAGAGTCCTCAAAAGTGTCTCGAGAGGCGGGGTAAAGAATAAAAATTTCCTCAGAAAAACAGAGCTAATTAAATGAAGGCATAAAAAAAAATAAAAAAATAAAATAAAAAAAAATGGGAGGAAACGTCACCGCAAGAGTTCTTTCAGCCCGCATCCTGAAATGGTACCTCTCGTAATGCAGGGGCACCGCCATTCGCGTGGATGGCACATCGGGAAGGGTACGGGTCACATATGTTCTGCCTCCGTGGCTCTCTCAGAGCCGCACAACCCAATAACTGGAACCAAGGCCAGTACATCCATTCCTCGACAGCTAGGCCTCTGCTTCCCATTGCCTTCACCACAGACCTCACAGACGCGGTCACCGCCGCTCTCTAAGCGACCGTCAGCCCATCAGGGTCCACGCAGGCAGCACTGTCTCCTCGTGACTCCGGGATCCCCCCCGGTCATCCGGCAGCTCGAGCCTGACTCAGAAGCCGGCCGGTTCGAATCAGCGCTGCACAGAATCTCCTCCTCAATAGGATCTTTGTACGCCGATCGTCCGACAAGCACTCCGGTCCTCTCCTCTTCAAACTCTGAATCCGCAGGCATCTGGGCAACCGTCAATACGGTCAGTAGTCGACGCCAAGAACCGCATAGAAGCGGTTTTCCCTCCTCCTCCGGCATCCGCTTCAAGCACTGTTCCAAGTCTGCAAACATCGCCTCCATTCCGGTCACCGGGTGGGAGGGGCGCTCCCGGTCCTGCCACAATGTACTCTCCCATTCCCCTCCCATCAAGGGGACCTCAGACACAGTTGGAAGATGGGGCCCTCCATCTTCACTGCTCGCGACCAACAAGCACCCGACACAGGGGGAAGCTGGAGACCCGGCAGGCAATTCAGGGTAGGCTGCAAAATGGCTGACAGCCGTCCAGGACCGAAAATAAAACCACAGAAAATCTCAGCTGCGCCCCGGGGGGGGGGGGACAGAAATGGGTCCCTTGAGCAATCCACGTAGTAGCCAGCCCCGCAGGAATTCCAGTAATGGGTTTTCTAGGTGGAAACTCCAGTAAAAGTTGCTGAAATCATGAAAGTCTTGCGGAGCTCCACCAGAGCACGTCTGCTTACATGCGGTGCCGGCCACGCCACGTATCATAGCCCTTTATCCCCCTCCCTATACTCACCGCTCTGGCCTGGGTCCCACGCCGGAATGACTTCTCTGAAGTCTGCCCAACATTTTTATGAGCCCCAGCCATCGTGATGACGTCATTGCCAATCATGGTTAGGCCTTTCCAATGATATCAAACATGGACCTCTAGCTGCCACGGATTGGGAGATACGGGGAGCCAAAAGACCCCACTAGCTCCACTTGGCAGCTAGGGGGTTAAATGGCCGACTGATGTCATTGCATATATGGCGATGACGTCAGTGGGTGGGGTTGACTCTGAGGCTTGACTGAGAAGATGTCAGCCACTTCTGAGCGCGAATCGCGATCCGGCACCTAAGGGGTTATAGAGAAGTACCGCTGGAAAAGGCAGCCCTCTCCAGCCCACTCTGTCCTCTCCAGTGGTGCCTTTCTTTTTCTAAAAAAACGAAGAGTGTAGTGATTGTCTGCGCTTCCCTCTTGTATGATAGATATATTTTTTGAGAGGAAGATCTTCTTATTATACTGTGGAGTCACTTTTCATATGTGGTCTTCAACCCTCGAAAAAGGGATAAAATGGCAACATAGTGTGATTTGCTTAAATCAACTGTGCCCCCCAATTAGATATGCAAAGGTTCAACTCACATTTGGAGGTGTCATAGATCAGACACTAGATATGCTGCACCACCGGTATTTTTAGGAGATACTGGACTCCCCTTTTGCGCCTCTGTTTAAGGATGTCCCTCCAGGGAATAAATGAGCAGCTGCAGGACCTTTAGTAAAGATATATGGCAATTTATTTCTTAAACCAATTTAAAACAAATTTAAAATTCAAACGCCAAAACGCGTTTCGCTAGCAAGTCGCTTCCTCAGTTGGCAAAAAGAAATTCGTGCATATTACGTCCTTGGTCCTTAATGCTTTGTTTGAAGCCTCTTTCACTGCTGTGAGCTGGGAGGTATATGCACACATATCGCACTATTCTGACTGAACTTAAACCCCAGGATCCATTCCTACATTAACATCTATGGAAAACTGTATGCTCAAGGTGTATGTGTATCTTTGTAGGAGCTCCTCCATTTTGTATTTGGGGTGTGTGGGTGTCTTTTTAACCCCTTCACTGTGGAGGACGTATGGGGAACGTCCTCATTGACTCCTGCTATATGCGGAGGATGTTCCCCACTCGTCACCCGCAAGCGGGAGCCCCGGCGAAGATACTCACCTCTCTGTCCAGGGTCCCACGGCGTTCTGGCTTCAGGGAAGCCAAGCGCTGAAGATAGGCTGGCCCCCGACGTCTGACGTCATCGCGCTGAAAAGGGCAGGCCTTGCCCTCTCCAGTGGTACCGGCCTTGTGTCTCTAGCTAGAGCGGTTGGTGAGGGCTCCAAATGAGCCCCCCATCCAAGGAGCCCTCCTCCCCTTCCACATTCTTTACTGGAGGTGTCGGGGGCGCCTGGCGATGATGTCATTGCGCACCATGACGACGTCATCGTGACCGCTGGGCCCCCTGAAAAGGCAGAGCAGACTCCAGGCCGCCGCAGGAGCCTGGCGAGAGAGGCGAGTATAGGGAGGGAGGTTAGGAGACCTAGCGAGATCCGGCAGGTCGGTGTAGTGATCCACAGAGGGAGACAGGGGGACTTTTTCCCCTAGTCTCTCCCTGCTCCCAGCGGACAGAGGAGGCGGTTGGAGCCACGATCCTCGCCGTGGGATAGAAGGTGAGTATCTGACTCATTGGGGCGGGGATTTCTGGCTGCTGCTGACGGATTCTGCAGCAGCGGAATCCGTTAACCACAGCCAGGACCTGGTGCTGTCGGGTTGCCGCAGCCAGACGGTAATTAGCGTTAGTATATTGTAATATTAACACTAATTAACTCTTTGCAGTTGTCTTATTAGGGGCTTCTATATTTGGTGGCCCCATATGGTTGGAGAGTAACTGCTCAGGAAATGTCTCCTCTAGACGGTGCTTCTAGTAACCCCTTATATGGGTCTACTGATAACGGAAAAACCTCAATATCGCTAACAGTATCAACATTCTACATGGCAGATATACAGATAAAAGGTATTTCTCTGCCGGTACTCCATACGGGCGCGTAGCAGCAGAGCAGACGCTTCTCTAAGTCGTCCACCAGCTGGCCAAGGAATTACCTATTATCTCTAGACTGTACACTCCTATGAGCAGGGCCCTCTACACCTTTTGTTTCCATCCTATGTCCGTTTATATGTATTTCGTTCCCTTTGGTTATTGTAAAGCGCTTCAGAAACTGTTGCGCTATATAAAATGATGACAATAATAATAATCTCCAAAACCATAGAAGCCAGATGGTCATTTGAGGTGTCATTGGAAAGGAGAACACAGCCTTGCCAATGATACGAAGCACAACCAGGGTTTATGTAAATATAAATATGCAGCACTAGTATTCACAATTATAAAGTGTACATTGATGCTGCACTGTGGAGCTCTGTGATACGCTCATACACATCGCACATTACTGTATCAGAGCTGCACGGCAATAAAACTCACAGTAATGTACGGTGTGTAACGAGTGTGAGTTTTATTGCTGTGAAGCGCTGCAATATACTTATAATAAAACTCACAGTAATGTGCGCTGTGTATAACAGTCACACTGACATTCTTTAACGCAAAATATTGTTTAGCTTCCTAGTACTAACTTTTAGTGTGTGATATTGAGTTTTTAGCTGTTTTTCTGTGTTCTGGGACGCTGTTATTTTGCAAGCACTTTATTTTTCTCAGCTGTTCTAATGTTCAGATTTTTATTAAACATGTTCAGTTGACGCCGGATTTGTGTAGAAATTGTTAATTTTCAAAAATTTAAATGTAAAGAATATTGGCACCTGATATCAGGTTAATGGCTTGAAAGGCAGCCGGATTATCAGTATTGGCGCTTAAAAAAGTGATATTAAGGGAGGGGGGGCGTGGCCAGCTACAAACGAGGACAGACCTGTTCCAGAGCAACTCGTCCTTCTCTCCCTGGGGTATATTGCTGACTTTACCCTTTGATTTTCTACCCCCAGGGGTCCCTCAGTGGCCGATCATAGGGTGCTGGTTGTCCGGGGCCTGTTCGCACCCCCCAGACCAGAGACTCAAAATTGCCGACCTGATCTGCTGCTGGAGGTAGTTGCCGGGGGCCATCTTGCGGCCTGCTTCTTTGCGCCTTATGCATCGCTGCAGTTTCACCCTGGAGGTCCCACCCGTGGCTGAGTATGCACTGGAGGCTGTGGGGATAGAGTGCCCCCATCCCCCGGCCGCTGCTGGGGCGCATCTGGGGCTGATGTGAAACGGGACCGAGAGGTCTCCCCCCACTACAGAGAGGATGACCGGGCTTGACAGCCTAGACGCTTGCCTGGCGCTGTTGGAGGGGGCGGATTAATCCGCTTACACGAGGAACCTGGAGACAGATGATCATTATCCTGCGGAATTGCAATGGAGCAGCTTCTCCCTGCCCGACAGAGCCTGAAGAGATTGGAGCTTTACCTCACTGCTGTGCTGGCCCGACGCCGGAGGATGTCGAGGGCTGCCATGCCAAGGGTGGTCTCTTCATTGAGTCGACGGGGGTCCATTAACCTGTGCAAGGGGCTTCCGCTCCATGTGATTTGGGGTACGCCGTGACGGAGGATGGGGTGGCGGAGCTCGTGCTGCCTGCTGCACGTCCTCCTGAGTGGCGTGTGAAGAGGAAGCAAAGAGGATCCCCGCTGAAGAGCCATCTCTTGCCTCAAGGAATGGCTCCAGCTGTGGATGGAGCCTCTGTGGATCTGACTGTCCGAGGGGCCTTCCGTGGCAGGGTAGGGCCCGGCAGAACAGCCCTACCCATCCGCTTACTGGACACGGGCTGAGTCAACTGGCCCAGTGGAGTTCTTGCTACGATGCCTGCTCCATTTGCTGTACTGACTCCCCCATGTTGCATTTTCCATCCCCTCCCCCCTTGTCAGGCAGAAACACCTTATTTAGATGACTCTTCCCCCCTCTTATACTTACATGCAGAAACTTTTTATTTTCGGTTTTTCTGAGGACTGTTGCCCCCCATTTTATGATGAGGGATCTTTCTATGGCCACTTCTTTTTGAACGTTTTTGCTGTTGAGATCTATGTCTGAGATTATTGCCGACTTTTCTATACCATCTGTACTAAATCTATGAGTTTGTATGGCCCTACAAGGCCATTTATGTTGGTCAATCTGAGACCTTTTTCATGCATATAAAATAAAAACCTTTAAATGTAAAATAAAAAAAGTGATATTGGTCTATCCCTAATGATATAAGGAGCATCCTCCAAATGGTACATAAAGGCAGCAGCACGATGACTGCCTGATATTAACCCTTTATACCTTACTGTCTGCATTTCTAAAAACCATCAATTAAGAGATTAATGGAAAAACCAACAGAGTCAAAAGTAATTTTTTTAATTTATTTAAAAAACGTATTAAAATTCCATGTTCAAAAGATACTTTCCTTATCCTTATCCGACAGGGATCAGCCTCCTCGGCCCTCCAGATGTTATGGGACTACATCTCCCATGGTGCGCAGTCAGCCTAATGCGAGACTGAACATCATGGGAGGCGCAGTCCCAAAGCATCTGGAGGACTGAGGATGCTGACACCTGCTGACTCCAGAGGAAGGCAAAAAAACTAGGGCATCTAGCAAGGTGTACAAGCAAAATATTCCTTCCTGACCCCATATTAAGGCGATCGGCTGCACAGTAAACCTGTCTAGCCCTGGAGAGCTAATTAAAATGGAAAGAATCTTTTAGACAAGAAAAAAAAATCTGCAGCTGCTCTTCAATCCCACGAGATGTGTTCATTGGCTCCCATCCACCTGATCCAGTGTCCAAGCATTTCGATGGATCGGCTGGGAGGACCACATGATGTAACGTGCGTACTTTTGACGCAAGTTACATCAGAAGTAGAGTTTAGGCTAGGGTCAGACGAGCGCGTTTTCTACAGACACTGCACCCGTGCAGTACGGACGCACTTTTTTTTTATATTTGAAATTTTATATTTTGCAAACATGTCAGCTTACAGTCAAAAAAGGGAGGGCCTCGCAGGGCCACAAGTGGACTTCAATGAAGGCACAGCAGGAGGAAAATAATAAAGTGCAGGCCTCGCGTGGCCACTCAAGAGTCATCTGTAACAGTACGGCATAAAGTGGGAAAAAAATAAAAAATATAGTAACTATAAACTCAGCGTGAGAAAATATGAAATCTTCCTGTCTACAGATGACTTAAGAGTCATCGTGAGGGGGGAGGGGATAAAAAAAAAGGGGGGGAAAAAAACTCAGCGAGAGGAGGGGAGGGAAATGTCTGCGTAAGTCATCTCAAAAAGTAAACAGGTCTGCAACAAAAAAAAGAGAATGGGCAATCCATACTGCTCCGCTTCGTCAACAGTAATAAAAAATAATTGCGTGTAGGGAAGACTTAACGTGTCCGGCAAGCCAGCGCACAAGATCCCCAGTGCTCAGAGCCTCCCCGGCTGTCTTGTCAGCGTGTCAGCTGCCGTCCAGGACTCCCCCGATCCAGCACCACACAGGGAAACCTGTACCCCCATTGTCTCTTCCTATTCTCAGCCGGCCACGCCCCCCACAGACGCACTTTTTGACGGAAGATGCAGTAGTGGCCACAAAGTCAGTTTTTGTGACTGACGTTATTTTTGATGGATGTAGGAGGGAAAATAAATTAAAATGAAAAACATTTTGTCCGTCAAAAATGCTGGATGTATAAATGCAGTCTGACCACGTTCCATCACTCATACACAAAGCTATGCGGACGTTGCGCACTCCGCACGTCCGTCCTAGCGGTTCAATGTTCTTGCTAACCTGCATCTGTTTGCCACGTCCGTAGTGCGTCCGCACATCCGTGTGGACGTACTTCATGTGTGGGCCTTCATTGGTCATGATTATCTGCCACCACGGACGTACTAAAGTGCGGCTACACGGACGTTAACACTGCGTTCGTCTGACCTCAGCCTTACTTCCCTGTCAACGCTACGTTAGATGGGACTGTAAAGCGCAAGCTTCCATAGGAAGCTCACGCTTTGCACTCAAAAATACGCAGTGGTGGGGCAAGACGCCGAAATGGAGATAACGACCTACACGAATTCATCAACATCAGTATCGCTGTTATTATGCAACGCTCTAACGAGCACACCGAGCGCTTAGTGATTGCCTCCGCTCCTGTCGGCTGATTAAGCTTGAAAGACCTTACGTTTACTACGTTTGTTTAATTTGTACTGCTGCATTTCTTTGAGAATGATGTTGCATTTCACATGTATGCTATCTCGCTTTGAATAAAAAAAGAATAATAAAAAAAAATACGCAGTGGTGTAGCCACACGTGCATGAGTGCCGAAAAAACATCCATTTTCACAGACATTCTTTCCTCACCCTTGCACTGTGTGGCCACGCCTCAGGTAGGGAGACTTCTTATCCTGTGCATTTCGTAGGATCTGAGCATAGAAGGTGCAAGCCAAGTCTGATACACTGACCTGCCCATTGTGACATCACACAACTCTGCTATGATTCCATGAATGGTACAGTGGGCGTGGCTTTTCATCAACATGGCAACAACATGACAACAGAACATGGAAAACACAGACCTCACTGAGGAGTATCACTGATTAAATTTTGGCTGGACGTTAAATTCCCTATAAAAGCTGTATTTTCAGACATATATGTCACAAATTATTAAAGAATTCAATAGTAAATTGTAAAATGTGGATAAAGACATTATTTTGATTTACGTGATGGCTTAAAGCCAAACAAGGTGCAAATTTAATAGAAATAAATGTAGGTTTTTTTTTTGTTTGTTTTCTTTTCTATTTCCTGATCTGTAGCAGTGTCTTAATGTGGGGGAAAACAGTGTCACATAAAAGGCTACGGATAGAGGGAAAAAGCCAGCTGGGTGGATGGTTTTTCTAAATGCTGATTGTTCCCGATCTGGTTATTAAGGGGAATTTTCACCCAGGACATACTATGTATGTCAGTGATCCTTAAGGGGGGGGGGGGGGTTACACTGGTCAAAATATTTTTTTTTTCCACAAGAAAATTAAATACTGACTCTAGTGCATTTTTTTTTCTATCCTGAATTCAAATATGTAAATCAGAATTTTTCCATCAGGCATAGTTGTTTGTAACTGTCATTTATTGTAGAATATACTTCTATACATCAGGCTTTGTTATGAATTTTGTAAGTTATAAAAAGTGGAATTTTTTGTGAAATGTTGGAAATTTTATGTACAAGGGGTTGGCAACACTATGCAGGCTTATTCATCTTCAGACATGTATCAAGTTTAGATATTGCATTGTTAAGAATAAGCAGCAAGTTTTGAACTTGTAGTGAGCCCATCAACATGTGTATTTTGTTTCTCTTTAGGCGTAGTGTTTTATGCTGTATGTTCTCATTTTTATGTTTAATTATTTTTAAGAAAAGTTTCAATATGCCAAGAAAGTCCAGACAATTTCTGCTACGTGTGTGGTGAAGTAACCTTCAAGTCTCAGAGGCGAAATTATACACCACTTGTAAAAAAGTGTTATGAACTTTATTGTGGGTGTAAAGCTGGTGACTTTGATGAAGACTGGGCCCCAAATATTTGTTGTGTATCATGTGTTTGGTGCAGGGGCGTCGCTACGTGGGGGCGGGGGGTGCGGCCCGCACCAGGTGACACCCGCCTTTAGGGTGACACCGTCACCCTAAGGGCAGGGGTCTCACCCTGCGCCGTGTGTTTGCTCCCTGCGAGCGTCCGAAGCTATGCAGCTTCGGCGCTCACCTGGGGGAAACACATCACCAGCCAATCGCGGCTGGTGACGTGGCTCCCCCAGGGGAGCGCCCAAGCTGCACGCCGCCGGACGCTCAGAAGGAGCGAACACGCGGTGCAGGTGAGCTGGGGCTATTATCAATGAGCTGCTGGGGCATATCCATGAGCTGGGGGCAGTATCCATGTGCTGGGGGCAGTATCCATGAGCTGGGGGGCATTATATCCACGAGCTGGGGGGGCATTATATCCACGAGCTGGGGGGGCATTATATCCACGAGCTGCTGGGGCAGTATATCCACGAGCTGCTGGGGCAGTATATCCACGAGCTGCTGGGGCAGTATATCCACGAGCTGCTGGGGCAGTATATCCACGAGCTGCTGGGGCAGTATATCCACGAGCTGCTGGGGCAGTATATCCACGAGCTGCTGGGGCAATATATCCACGAGCTGCTGGGGCAATATATCCACGAGCTGCTGGGGCAATATATCCACGAGCAGCTGGGGCAATATATCCACGAGCAGCTGGGGCAATATCCACGAGCAGCTGGGGCAATATCCACGAGCTGGGGGCATATCCATGAGCTGGGGGCATATCCATGAGCTGGGGGCATATCCATGAGCTGGGGCAGTATCCATGAGCTGGGGGCATTATCCATGAGCTGGGGAATTATCCATGAGCTAGGGAATTATCCATGAGCTGGGGCATTATCCAGGAGCTGGGGCATTATCCATGAGCTGGGGCAATATCAATGAGAGGAGCTGGGGGCAATATCAATGAGAGGAGCTGGGGCAGTATATCCATGAGAGGAGCTGGGGCAGTATATCCATGAGAGGAGCTGGGGCAGTATATCCATGAGAGGAGCTGGGGCAGTATATCCATGAGAGGAGCTGGGGCAGTATATCCATGAGAGGAGCTGGGGCAGTATATCCATGAGAGGAGCTGGGGCAGTATATCCATGAGAGGAGCTGGGGCAGTATATCCATGAGAGGAGCTGGGGCAGTATATCCATGAGAGCTGCTGGGGCCAGTATCCATGAGAGCTGCTGGGGCCAGTATCCATGTGTGCTGGGGGCAATATCCATGTGTGCTGGGGGCAAGTATCCATGTGTGCTGGGGGCAGTATTCATGTGTGCTGGGGGCAGTATTCATGTGTGCTGGGGGCAGTATTCATGAGAGCTGAAGCAATATCCATGTGTGAGCTGGTCTGGGGCAATATATCCATGTGTGAGCTGGTCTGGGGCAATATATCCATGTGTGAGCTGAGGCGCAATATATCCATGTGTGAGCTGAGGCGCAATATATCCATATGTGAGCTGAGGCGCAATATATCCATATGTGAGCTGAGGCGCAATATATCCATATGTGAGCTGAGGCGCAATATATCCATATGTGAGCTGAGGCGCAATATATCCATATGTGAGCTGAGGCAATATATATCCATGGTTGAGCTGCTGGGGGCAATATATAATTGTGAACTGGGGCAATATATCCATATGTGAGCTGGGGGCAATATATATCCATGGGTGAGCTGCTGGGGGGCAATATATCCAGAGCTGCTGGGGGCAATATATATCCATGTGTGCTTTCACTGCCTTCGAACAGGCACCGTACTTGCTGGCAGTTGGCAAAAATTTGTGTGAGCATATGAGAGAGCTCCACAACAATAAACCTCACAGTAATGTGCGGTGTGTGTATGAGCAGTCAGTGTTATATGGGAGTACTGATTTAGGAGTAAGAGTAGTTAAAAAAAAAATCCGTAAAACTCAGGGGGGGTGACACCATAAGTTACCGCACCGGGTGACATCAACCCTAGTGACGCCACTGGTTTGGTGCACATCAAATGCCATTTGCAATTCCTATGATTTGGAGAAAACAGAAGTACCATTCGAAAGATTTCCATTTCTGTTTAACATTAGAGGAATCCCATCTAAAACAAAATATACAGTGAACTATCCCAATGTACCATCTGCAATGAGGTCTGTATTACATAGTGACGAGTACCCTGTACCAAAGTATCCAGAATTCATTACCTTAAGTGATAACTCCGAAAATCATCATATACTTTTTAGGTAAGCCAATAGGAGATGTATATTTATCAGTGTTACGCAAGTACTGACTCTATAACAAATTTGAACGTGTGCCACAAGAAACCCCTGCCCGTTGTGGAGAATCTGAAAGCATATTTGAACTCAGCATCACAGACACTTAATTTAGTTCTTGTGAAAGAAAGTTTTATTTTGTTGACCAGTGTTATTAATTAATACTCACACTCTGTCCCCCCCTTCCACATGAAAGGCAGGAGTATTTTGGACCCCTGTATGCCCAATCTTTGCATCCCACTTAGTCATGTTAGGGGTCATTAGACAAGTCAGAGTCTGACCTTTCTAATGATACCAAACATGACAATGTTAAACTTCACAAAAAAGATTATATAAAACCTTTTTCCTTTTCTTTGTTCTAAGGCAGCAGCATTGTACATTTTTCACGCATGTAGCGAACAATACAGCTGCCATTATTCACCTTCTCATTTCCCACGCTGGCAGTAAATTCAGGGTCTTATACACTGTCCTATTATTCATTGAATGTAACGGGCCAAAATAAATGCAAAAATTTTGGTTTAAATTGTATATTTTCGTAGAAAAATGCGAAAATAGGTTCCCTGTGCAATATAAAACCACAAGGTCTGGATGATAGAATGTGTAAAAATGGTTATTATTTTTTTTTTTTGGTAGTAAACTATTTTTATTGTAAGGAGTAAAAATAGATGGAGGCAGGAAAAAAAAGAAAAGAAGGAAGGGAGCATAATGTACAGTATTATCCAACAGTGAGAATATTGCTAGACACTCCAACCAGCATTAGAATGCAGAGAAGCAAATCAATTCAATTAGTATGCTTCTGTGGAACATAAGAAACTTGGCCAAATTGCTGAGTAGCAGAAAATACGGTACCCCCAGGGAACAACAGTCAGAGCAACAAGGAGGCAAAGCACTCTGGGGCGTGGTGCATAAGACCCATAGCAAACGGTAGAGGTCGGTCAGCGCTGAGGAACCATGAGTGAGGGGGAAGAGCCTTGACATTGTGGTCTACAAGTGAGAAATGAGAAAATCAAGAGTGACATGGAAAAAAAAAAAGAGGAAAGAAAAAAAAGGAAAATAAAACAACAAAGGGGGGGGGGCACAAGAAGGGAGGGAGGGTACAGGAAAGCAGTACCAAAGACGTCGTAGAACAGTTGATGCCTGCCACAAAATTTAAAGAAAATCTGCCGCATAAATGACCGGGGGACCAAACGTATTACAGAAGCAGAGTAATGGGCATAAGAAGCAGCTAAGAGGAGGCGGAGCTAGCTGTGGAAGCGAGCAGCAGCATTTTGGAGGAGCTCTGTGTCTACCACGGATTTTATTGCTTTTTTCGCCGTTTGCACTGCCCTGTGAGCTTCCCGGTTGGCTAGAGGGATCCTGGAGAGTTGAGGTACCTGATTTAGCCCTGAGTTTCGTGCCCGGGGACAGATTGCTGCCGGCAGCGCGATTTGGGCCTAGTCACAGCGGCCATCTTGGAAGCCTACTCGAGGCGTATTGAGATTCCCTCACCGCCCTGCGACCTCGTGCCAGCCCAGCATCTCCGGAACCATGCCTACCGGTCGTTCCCAGCGACGGGCCCCCGACAGAGGGACATTCGGGATGTTTTGCGAGGTGGGTCCGCTTTTACGGGACTGACTGCTTCTTCCTCCCTCCCCCCGGGCTATGGCTCCTCGGAGGCTGACAGCGACTATGAACCTCAGGGGGGTATTACTGGGATGCCCTGGCTTGCCCCGCAGTCACCGGCGTCTGACTCCCGACCCCTCTCGGCGGCTGCTAGGAAACGGGCACAGAAGAAGAGAAAATCAGCAATGCGGACATCGTCCGGGGCAACGCCGGACACAGAGGATATTTTTGATGGGGACCCGACTGAGATTCCCCTTACCTCCGCCAGTAATAGTGTGACCTCGGATCATCGGTCTGCAGTGGGGACGGGACTTCGACAGCAACAGGTGCAGGAGGAGGACGACCATCTCCCCTCCACGAAGGGGGATCTCCGCAGGATCTTGGAGGAGCTTCGGGTGATACGTGAGGTGTGGCAGCCTGAGGTGGCGGCGGTCCGCACGGAGATAGCGGCGATGCGTGCTCAGGTGAAGGTGGTACAGGAGACGACTTCTGCTGTGACAACGGAACAAACTCACCTGTCTGGTCAGGTTGCTGGTTTGCGATACCAAGTCGAACTTCTGACATGCTCTGTGGAGATGCTTGAAACGAGACACAGACGCCGAAACATCAGGGTCAGGGTGTCCCGGACTCTATTACCTCCGACGCTCTGCCGTCCTACGTGACTCGTCTTGTGCTTCAGGTCACGGGGCTTCCCCCTGACACACCTGACATGCTTGGGTCGGTGTTTCGGGTCAGGAGACCTGCGACGAACCCACCTGGGGCTCCTCGAGACGTCGTAGTGGCCTTCCGTGAAGTGGCTTTCAAGGTCAAGGTTATGTCTGCTCCGGGCGCGAGGGATCCCGTACGCTTTGAGGGCTCCACTCTGGCCCTGTATCATGATCTCCCATTCCAGACCCTGATGGCTCGCAGGCGTTTTCGTGAAGTGACATCAGTTCTTCGCCGACAGGGTGTCCGATATCGCTGGGGTCTGGCAGGAGCTTTGGTGGTGACCCACGCAAATGTCCCCTATACCATCACGGATCCCGCGGTGGCTTGGATTGACCTTGCGGCTGCGGGCCTCTCACCAGATCCTCCGGACCCTCGACCGGATTGAAGGCTGGTTTCTATGCCCTCTACCTCTCCAGGTCTGAGCTTTACTGAATTACACCCCCTCCCCTGCATTTCTCTTATATGCTTACGTGTCCCTGGTCTCTAGCTTGGCCTAGTGCCTGGACTTTCAGGACGGTTCGTAATTTGTTTTGATCAGTCCCAGCCTGCATTGCATAGGGCTTTTGCTTTTTTGCCTGCACATGGTACTTTCTGCCTTTTTACTTATTTTTACCGCCCTGTCCTTCTTTGCGACGCATGTTTTTTGACCAGCTGACCGTAGTTACCTTGGCCGGCCTTAAGTGGCTGCATTTATATATGTTTGATTTCCCACCTTGATGAGACCCCCGTCTAGGGGATGTTTTCTGCTAACATATTGCTATCCTTAGATTTTTTCGATTCGCTGTTTTTACGATGACACTTTTTTGCCCATGTGTGGTTTCCGTTGCTTGTTATGTCTTCTTGTTTGGCCCTGCGAGGTCATCCATTATTTTACAGTATGATGTAATGCTGACTTATTTCAAAATAAAAAACTTTAAATTTAAAAAAAAAAAAGAAGCAGCTAAGAGCCGTTGCCTGACACGGACAGAGCAACACGGCGTCCATCACCTTCCTCCGCCGGTCCAGCATCCCCAGACCCCTCTCCAGCTCCCCCCGTCCAGAGCAGAACGGAAATTTGCGGAAGAGAAGTATTCTCCTCAATGGTACCAAACGTTTAGATGAAATTGGGCGGCCTGTTCCGGGGAAGAGCCAAGTCCTCCACGGAGCGTAAGGCTTCCATCTTCTCCACCAAGGTCTGTAAAGAAGGAGGGTAAGGAGTTCGCCAATGAATCGGAATCAGAGACCTGGCGACCAAAAGGATCCACGATAGCAAAGAATTCTTAAGAGTCTTCACTGAGTGTGGGAGTTGTAAGAGTAAAAAGACCTGAGGAGTCAGGTCAAGGTCAGCATCAGTGGTGCTTTTGATAACGCCATGGACCGCACGCCTGAAATTGACAATTAGAGAACATTCGTCTTTTGGACGCATGTCTTTTTTCAGCCTATGTAACTATTCCCACCATAAGTGGATGTATGTTTGAGAAGCATCTCCAACACAAGGGGGAGGAAAAATTAATTTGCACACTGCGAATGACTGATATCGGAATATAAATGAACATTTTAAATCTATTGCTATAGCACGCTGACGGGACATAACTCCACACTCACACACGCAGACACACACAGCACTGAGGTGGGGGGGGGGTCAAAGCACAGAGTTGGGGGAAAATTACACACACAGCACTGAGGTGGGGGGAGGTCACACAAACAGCACTGGGTGGGTCATGCACACAGCACTGAGGTGGGCTGGCTGTGTACCTGGCAGGAGTGTCCAGGAGGGGGGCTGGAGCGGCTCACTTACTTTGAGCAGCCACTCGTGGAACAAGGCGGGTGGAGCAGCAGCTTTCGGCTTCCCCCGTTTTCCCTGTTGGTAGAGCTGTTAGGAGGCTGATGTTGTGGCTGGAGCAGCAGGCGGTGGAGGAAAGCAGATACCTCACGCTTCCGAAGTGCAGCAGGGCGAGATATGCGGCGAGGTGGCAGCAGGGCTGGGCCGAGCAGCTGGTGCAGAGCCAGGGCCTCCTCCCCACCCAGCCTCGCACTGGCAGGAAGCGCAGCTCTAGCGTGTTACAAAAGGTTCCGCAGGCCATCTCCAGCCACTGCAGGTTTGATTTGCCCGACCACCCAGTCCGCAGCTGGGCAGAAATTGATGCTTATCGCGAATGCATTGATTGCAGGACCATTCGAGGCTGCATCACGAAAACAATTATTTTTGACAGCCCGAATGCAGTGTATCCAAACTGTACTACTATTGAGTATCATTATTATACCTTATACAGTGCCAGCAGATTCCACAGAGCAGTACAAGGCAAGTGGACCGGGGAGGGTACATTGTAATACAAGTACATTTGAACAAATTAAAACTTAAACGGGATGATACAGTAGACTGGAATGACCTTGTTCCTGACGGAACTTACAAAGTTCATAGGAATTGTTTGAAGCTATTCTTGACAATTTTGTGTACTCGACGCGTACTCTGGAGACTTTTTTAAGTAGCCTTAACAAGGTTGGCCTTTAGATGGCAACCTTTCAGTGAGATAACCAGGGACAGACTCCTTTCACAAATACACCTTAAAAAGCCTAAAGTGGTCACTGTGGCTAGAATAGAAAAAGTAAAAGGGTACCCAGGCACTCCAAAGCATAGAGTGGCAAGCAGCGTGCTAAAATCAAGGAATCTGAACATACCTGGAACACATCAGGTATATAGAACCTGCCACAAAAGTTAGTGTCTTATTCTCGTCTGCACTGCTGACCCAAATAATAATTTATAGTTCAAATAATTAAGTAGATTCGCGAAGGCCAGGAATCAACAAGCTGCTGCTTCCAGAGACGTTACGTTACATTTTCTCTTTAGGAGTACATTTAAATATTTTTGTTTATTTAGCACTCTTACTTGCATCTATTTTATTATATGATGAAAAGTAAGGACGCATTCAGGGTCTTCAGAAAATATAAAAAATGATGCTTTATGGAGTATCCATTAAAAAGTGCCCATCTGCATCTCCCGATGTTACGGCCCTCTCAGGGGCCTTTATCAAGGTGGTATATTATCATACGGGTTTTCACAGGCATTTCTGAAAGTATCTGTATTTTACTCAAGCATCAAATGCCAAAAATAAATGTAATTGGAAATATATGGTCTATACTAAGGCAGGTAAATATGTGTGGTTCTGTTTTTTAGTTTCCAATAAAAGTAAAATTTTACTTACTATCTAAAAAAAATAAATGTATGCTGCAACTTTATAAGCATGTTTTATTCTATTTCTTAAATAGTTAAGCAAGTAAAAGTTGTAAGTCATTAAAGGAAGAAGTTCACATGCAAGTCTTCTGTACAACATATTACAGAAAAGAATTGTATCAACAACTGGAAAAAGCAAAGGAATTGTACAATTATACAGTGAGGCAGCACAGCATTTTCACCTTTACTCTTGGATATAGACGGAGACTAGAGAGGAGTGTTAAAGGACTAACTACTATACCGGTGTCAGTGACTCTAGATAAATATGTGAGGACGCATGTTTAATACACACTCACTGTCAAGACTGTCAGATCGTTTTCATTACCCCAAGAAAAGAAAAGAAAAAAAAATCAACATAATGCAAGTACATAAATAATGACGTATTTTGAGCATCATAGGCTGATGTAATAGATTACACATATATATATATATATCACACACACACACATAAATATATATATATATACACACACATATACACACACACGTGATATCTCGCTAGAGACAAAATATGACCACAAAAATCTCAATTTACTTTCTCCCAAATGCCAGTGTTTGACAGGCTAAGACTCCAAAAAAGTCAGGATGACGTACACGCATATATCTGGTAATAGGACGTGTTTAGATCTAACAAGTGCATGGCATATTCTCATATTCTAGGATTATGGTCATGTTAAATGCAGTGGTGGTATAGGGTCGTGTATAGGGTTCTCCAAAACATCTGAGGGAAGGGGGAGGGCTGCAGTGGCAAAATATTAAAAATATTTAAGGAGTTTCCAATCTTGCATCAACAAATTGCTGCTTTGCCTACAGTTTGACTGAAACACCCTTCTCAAAAATGCACAGATATATTTAAAGACCTTGACTTAAAATGCAGAAAGAAAATCATTACACTTAAGTGTACCAATGTCACAGGCATGAGTCCCTGCACATGAATACAGTCCTATTTAAAGTGCACCTGTTACGTCCAAAACAAGTTAGGCTCATTTGACAGAATCGCTCTTTTTAGATGGATCAGCATTATTTTTGATGACACATTTGAAGAACCCCCCCCCCAGAGTAATTTCCTTTCAAACGTTTTGCTGTTCCTTACGTGACTGCTGAGGAAGGGGGAGTGAGAGCTCTGAGCAGAGATACACCCTACAGGCTTCCCTCAGTCTGTGTGCTGACATCATCACTGAGGGCCAATCACGCATCATAGCACGATGTCCACCAGTTAGCTCCGACCTAGGAGAGTGAAACATGGCGGTGTTGGTCTTTAATTGTGGAGAGTACAAACTGCAATAGGTCATCAAGAGGAGATATTGCATTGCACTCTTTCAGACCAATGTGATATTCAGTAACTGATGGAACATCGCAGCAATACAGCAGCTGGACAGTACAGGTGCACTTTAAGGTTAAATTATAATGTCCATCACGTTCAAAACATACTCGCAATACCACTAGAGGGCCAAATTGCCAGAATATCTTTGGCTTTTAAAAGGATAAAAAAATAATAATTAAAAAATCCTTATGCCTTTACCCCCAGTGGTGTCAACATCATCAAGGCTTTGCATGCTTTACAGGCACCTCTGGCAGCAAACAACCTGAAGATCCCATACTACACACTCCGTCATTCTACAGTTTGGTGGATTTAAAAACTACATAACCAGGGACCAAATTGTGCTCTGCTACTAAATCTTAAATCTTTAAATTCAATCTGACCCGCTGAAAAGATTTTACTGTTCAAGTAGGCCAAATTTGGGATCTGGAAACCATACTTTAAAAAGAGACACTGTAAGGATATTTTGGATTATTTTCCTCTTTTCCCACGTCCTTTACGGGATGGATGCCTTGTAGAAGTAGGGGAAGAACTAGAAGATGCCACTGGTATGTTGATCTGACCACCCTGAATATCCTGTCGTGCTTCTACAGGCATTTGGTTGATTTTTTGCTGCGCCTCCAGGTAGAACATTACATCACGCAACTGCTCCTGCATTTCCACGATTTGCGTGTCCTTCTGCTCGCAGGACTCTTTCCTCATGTTTTCCTCCTCGCGGAGCTTGGTTTGTAGGACCATTTGATTGTCTCTCAGGCATTTGTTCATTTCTTGTTCCTCTTTCAATTCGGACGAAAGTTTTGTTACTTTGACATTCAGCTGAGTGCACCTTCAAATCACAGAAGATGTATCACTAATTAGCAATCTGCTCATAATAAAATCACTGAAATGGATATACAGCACCTGACATCAACGGAATAAAATGAACAGTAATAAAAAGGGAGAATAAATTCAAGTTATAGATCTATATATATTTTTATAGGAGGATAGATCTGTTGTCATTGCAATAAAGTTTAAGGCAGGGCTTTGCACAGGTTTGTCAATCTTCAAAGCCAGCAAGAAAATCAAGATCAAGGCAACAAGTTTTTTATAGAATAGAAAAAAAACACAATTGTGATTTATGGAATAATAAAAAAAAAAGTGATATGCTATACCAGCTTAGTTGACATTTTATTGTGTGCTCTAACAGTTCAGTGCAATAGTGCTATAAGTTGTGATTTAACCATTTTAAGGTTAGTATTAGTGCTTGCTTTAGGGTTGGGGTTAACCCTAAACAGCAGTTTCTGCACCAATCACCATTATTGCTTAAACTGACACAAATGTGAGAATGGCTATGAGAAGGTACTCAACAGCTGCATGTAACAGGGGGAAAAAACAGCAACTGGGGTTATTTAGCTCCCAGAACAGCGACCTGCACACCCGATCGTGACCCACGAGATTTGGAACAATCGCCAGACCGGAAAACCAGTTGGTCAATTGTGGTAGAGCACAGGCTAAAAGTAACATTTTGTCTTTATCTCTCATATATATTTTATGATATTCTTCAAGTAAGCAAATTAATAGTCGGACCTGGCAATATTATCTACTGTAGACAAAGAACATTTCATGTTTTGGTGGCAGTGGCCATTGAAAATGCAGTGTACAATCCTTACAGTGCATTTGCAGGTTGTAGGTCTCATTTCACAGGGAGAGGCCTCCCTCTGCTGACCAAATCACAGTACTGCAGCCGGGGCCACAAGCCTCCTGGAGAAGATCAAGAATTACTGCTATGCCAAAGTGCTCCAGTAAATCGGCTACCAAGTTCAAAGTACAGGGACTTTAGGGGCACATTCTGGATCCCATTTGCAAACAAATATCTTTTACTATAAAACTAAATGGGTTTACATTTCTCTACAAGAAAACCAAATCAAGTTATCTCGATCTTGTGCTCCTGACTGTGCTTTTGAAGATTGAGTTAATGCTAAACAATGTTTTGCCGTTTGCCATCTAAAGGCTTTTTCCCATGCGACAATATCCCAGTACCTCCGTTCAGTAGCTTGCTTCTCCTTGAGTAGATCATTTAATCGGTGTTCCAGGTTGTCACACTTATCTATTGTCTCCTTGAATTTTGCTTTCATGTTATTAATCTAAAAGACAGAAGATCTTAATATAGCCTGTTTGACATGGAATGACCTATATGAAATAGTAACTCAGAAGAACATATTTGGATTTTCTGTATGTACAAACATGCGTAGGACACGAAGCTAGAATTAAACTAAGTATATATACTTCATAAGGGCAGTGCTGATCTTCATTAAAACGACACACTGAATATAGTGAACTCTGCTTTTAAATCGAGTTCTAGTTATTTATTTGCAAAGTATTTTACCCGGAAGGTTACATTGAAATTTCGCTCGTTTTCATGTATGTCCTGGGTTCAAGAACATTTAAATTTTTAGTTGTTCCAGAAATACTTGTAATATAATGCAAGATATTAAAACCAAAAAACACAAATATAAAGATTAACACAGAAAATAAATATGTAGGAAATATATTCACTATGTTACATGTTTACAAGTGCATTCTGTATAAAGTGACTATGTTACATGTTTACAGGTGCATTCTGTATTGAGGTATGTTAATAGGGAACTCTTGAGTGACTTTAGACTGGGGGAAGATTTGATGGTGTCTGGGAGGTTATTCCATAATTGTGGTGCTCTGTAGGAAAAGGAGGACGAGCCACTTTCTTTTTGTATTGTGGTATTGTAAGTAAGGTGCTGGTCCTGGATCTGAGGTTATAGGATGAGGGAACTGCTGGGGGAAGCAGCCTATTCAGATAGGGTGGTAGCTTCCCAGAAAAGCTCTTAAACACCAGGGGCATCATTACATTGATCGCACTAAAACGGGGACGCTAGGGAGAAAAACCTACGCCTGCAGATTTCTCCTTTGCATCCCCGTTTTAGCGCGATATTCCCATGCAGGTGCTAAAAAAGCTGCCTGCATCGCTATCGGGCGCTAAGCCCCGGGATGCACACGGCAGCGATGAAGCGCCGCTGAGATCATCCACTCGATTGAGTCTAATTAACTCTTTGTGCCCCCGGAGTTAAGTATAGGGAGCGCAAAGTACAGTAACCTCACACTGTAAAGTGCAAAATTCCAATCGCCAAAGGGTTTTTTAACCTGTTAGCTTTTGGATTGTAATATGGTGGGGCCACCAGGGATAACGTTAACGATATCGGTTGATACATGGAACAACCTTCCAGTTGAAGTGGTAGAGGCCAAAACAGTAATTGAATTTAAGCAAGCATGGGATAGGCATAAGGCTATCCTAAATAAAAGATAAATCCAGGTAAAGTATCCATGTAATTGGGCAGACTAGATTGGCCGAAAGGTTCTTATCTGACGACATTTTCTGTTTCTAAATAAAAATAAATATAATAATAAAAAAAAAACCCGGGGGAGAGGGATGAGGTCCCCAGCATCCACTAAGACATCATAAATACACCGTGGGAGTCAGCAAAAAGGACAAAAAAACAATGTCTCGGAGTCTCAGATAGTCATCGAGGGGGGGGGGGGAATCAGGAACACCAAGAGTCCAGGAATGTCCTCAGGGAGTGACTCATTGTGGGGAGAAGGGGGGGGGGTGTAGGGCAACATACAAGAAAAAAAAAATCCATCCAGATAAACGTGCATGGGGGCGGGGGGGGGGGGAAGATATGTCAGCCTGTATCTACAAACTGGAAAGGGACCACCACCGGCCGCACTCCGCAGGGCAACCTAGAGTGTGTGGTCTGAGTGGGCATGTGGGCGACACCAGGGGCACTCAGGTAAAAGCATCCCAGAACCCTGCTACTTTTCGGGGGTTCAGCAACTTTCATGTATGGCACCGGGGATAGGAGGCGCAGTCCAGGCAGCTCCATCACTGCATTCTCCTCAGGGGGACACTCCGGTGATCCAGTGCGGGCCGCTGCGGCTCCCGTGGACGCCACCCGGGCAGGCCATCCACGATTGGTCAGCAGCCCCAACTCATTCAGCTCTGCTGAATCCTCAAGACCATGCTTCTCCTTTGCCACCACTTCGCAATCCCCCTTCCTCGCGAACAGCAAGACCTCATTGCATGGACCAGGAGCCGATCCCGGAGATAGGGAAACCAGCGACCGCTCGGCATCCAGGCACATCCCCACGCACCTCGACCTCCAGCGTTTCTGAACATCTTTCTACACCGCCGTTGGGTAAGGCCACCTCCGGTCCGCTCTCATGGATAGTTGTCACTCCTCCACAACCCCGCAGTATCGCCATCAGTTGGCCCCAAGTTCCCCACGTGACCGGGCTCGAATCTGCCCCCCCCAGCATCTCTATGCAGGCATCTAGGCCTGTTAGCACGGCCATTTTCATTGTTGTGGGGGGGAGGGGCAACGTCCCGCTGTCAAGCCACAGACACTTTACCCGCTGCGCTGACAGCCGCAGGAGCTGGGAGTCCTCCATCACCATGGTCCACTTCAGGCGTCCGCCCGGTAGGAAACTCTTCAATAAAGCGAAAGGGCAGAGAGACGCAGCATAGTCGGGAGCAGGGGAACAGGCCCCAAAATGGCCACCGGCTGGGCTTCACAGCAGAGAGTCAGCAGCCGCTACCCGTGTCTCAGCTCCGGAGGGGGAACACAGGCTCCGGAGGGTGCACACCTGATGGCCAGCCTGTTGGGACCCCACAGTGGAGCTAACAACATAAAAAAGTCTTCCAAAAAACCCCATTTGCAAGGGCTGCAGACGGAGCTCCAGCAAAACGTGTCCTCTCCCTTCCACAGCCGGCCACGCCCCCAGGATTTGTTTCTATACAGGGCACCTAGTTTGGGGTAAAGTTTAGAGGAGTTTTTCAATGTGGGTGGGGGGGGGCGCAAAGGAAAGATTTGGGTCTAACCACATACCTAGATATTTGAGAGAACTTACTGTGGTCAGCGCGTCGTTTGATTTTGTCCTGACACATAGATGGGAAGTTTGTAATTTAGGTCGTTTAGGTGCTGTTCCAAAGAGCATCGTTACAGTTTAATAAAGCCACCTGTAAAACTACAGAGACTTCAGAACAAGATCTGCTCATACATTACATAAGCCTGCTGAAACATCAGTGTACACCATTGCAGTGGTTTTTTTCCTTCCAAACCTAATGATTGCTCATGATATTATCCCACTCGCAGGCGTCAAGTCACAGGTGTCATTTCAGCTTGAATTGCAGAGCGGCCCAAGAAGATGGATTTCCCAAGTGACTTAGTCTATAAAAGTAGTCATTAGGTTAGATTAGTATAACACTTGCCAAAATAGGGTACACTGATGTGGCGGATGGCTTATGCAATGTATTTTCAGATCCTGCAACTAAATCTCGGTTGCCACCCCAGTCAGTTTTTTTAAATAAAGATTTAAAGTTTTGTCTGAAGTAGAGTATGCTAAATTCAAATAAATACACAATTGTATATATACACGTCACTACGCATCTTATATGGTTCTGAACAAGCACATATGGATGAAAGAGTGCTTCAGCTTTAATGGGAGTGACACAACCACCAATGAAATTGACCAGGTTTCACAGACACCTAATCAATTACCCAAGACATCCCGCTATGTAGGTCAGGGTCATCTCAAATTCCAGCCACCCCCCCAGTTGCCGATAGCCTACAATTTCCCAGAATTCTTTGTAGGCAATAGAAGAGTCATGAGAGTTGAAATTCAGAAAAATCTGGGGTGCCAGAGTTTGAGATTCATGACCTAGGTCATGGCTGAATGGTTTCCAAAAAGGCATGAACTAAAATCATTCATTTTTCTGTACTCATCTCCCTCTTGAGTTGCTGGTTCTCCTTACAAGCCATAATAGATGTCGTGCAGTGTATGTTTAAGCAACGTGTTAAATGTGACTGCCCTCTACAGTGATAACCCTGAAAAATGTCTCAATAGTCAGTGGTGAGTGATCGCACGTATGACAGTTCAAGCCGTCATTTGAGGCAGGACTTCCTGTAGGGAAATACATTGCCAAAGGGTGAGGAGATCATGGGCAACGCACCAGTGCATGATCTAGATACCACTATCAGGAAGCCGCAGGCCTGTGTGAAAGACGACAGCTGCTAGAAATGTTATGGACAGATTACAAGAGCGTATATAGACTGTATCCAACTACGCACATTGATGTACTGTCTATGCAGGAGATGGAACATCGAGATTATAAAACAATCTAGTGTGAGTTCAATTTAATGCTTTTTCTCTTAGTATCGAGAGACCAGATCAAATAATCAGAAAGTTCACTAGATGTTGACACTCCAGTATCAGCAGTAGAATAGATTTTCCTTTCATGTAAAACTCCAGTTTTTGACCAATATGTGTAAATTAACCTTGCACTGTACGTTGGTAGGGAGCGGCCAGGTGAAGGGGGGGGGGAGCGGCCAGGTGAAGGGGGGGATTCAATGTCATTCTGACAATTTTAATTCAATACAAAAAATAGGAAGTACTTTAACATTTGTTTATTTTTAATAAAGAAAATGATTTAGGACTTTTTTTAATTTTAGTTCAGAAAATTGGGGAGAGGTTAAATTCCTAAATTGCCCAAAATGATGCACTTGCAAGCATTGTATCGGTTCCCTCTGCCACTAAATAAAAAAGTTTTGTGTTTGCTTAAAATAATTAAAAATAAAGCATAAAGTTTAAAGGGAATTCTACTTGTTTTTGAGCTTTTACCTAAACCTGCTCAAGACAATAAAAAAGCATGTCCTAATCTAAATCCATCATTATTTTTTCTAGCTGTACCAAATCATTAGAAAACATCTGCAGCCGTCTCCCCTTGTGACCTCACTTCGTGCACTTTTCATACCAGCGATATCCCTGTGCCAACCCGTGAGAAGTCACAAATATTAGTGCACTGCAGAGGTAGACATGCAAACGTCAGTTTTTCAAAAAGAAAAATCAAATGACAGCAGGAGATGCTTCATAACTGAAGCGCATCCTGACACTTTTTGAATTTTCCTTATGTGAAACGTCTAAGTTTCACAGTCACGTCTGAGATGTCTGCAAGATGTTCTCTATAGGAATGATTTGGTAAAAAGGTAGAATAACCCCTAATGTCTTTTAATGTTTAAAACCAAACCACGTGCCACTATTGCACTATTCCACCCGGCACTGTGAATGTTTACATGTTATGTTCAATAAACACATGAAAACATATAATGTTTGTGTTGTATTATTTTAAGCAGACTGTGTTTTTCAAATTGTTGTGACTTAGATGAAGATCAGAGCACATTTTATGACCAATTCATGCAAAACTCCACGTAATCCCAAAGGGTTCACATACTTTTTCTTGCCACTGTATATGGTGATGGGTAACAGAGTACAGAGATTAGGAGTACATCAAACCCAATAATATTATTATTATTATTATTAATTTATAAAGCGCCAGCATATTCCGCAGTAATATAAATAATATAAATAAAAACAACACACGCATTGACAGTGTAATATAATGTATGAGCATACATTAATAACTAGTAACTGGAGCATGCAATGAAGCGGAATCAGATCACAAGAACCATTTAGTAGAATAATGTACAGGGGCTATCACTGAAGGACCTGCTACACACCTTGTCCTGTCACTTACACAACACTATCAGGGTTATTCAGAGAAAGGGGACACTCTGGAGAGCTTTTGGAGAAGTGAAAATCCTAGGTCAAAATAGCCGATTTGGAAAGTGAGACAAATGGGAGAATTTTTCTGGTTTGGCTATTTTGACCTAGAATTTTCACTTCTCCAGAGTTTCACCTTTCTCTGAATAACCCTGTATGAAAGACAGATGTGAATCAGCCATGGGACTCACCTCCTCGGCTGTATCCTTCTCCAGACGGACAATCTTATTTTCCCAGTAGATGCGCTGAGATTCCAGCTGACTTGTGAGCAGGTATGAATACTGAGATGCAGAACAAGGAAAAAAAACAAAAACCATAGGGCCATTTTATACAGATTCCAAGGATACAATAAAGCTGGTTTCAGCTTTTCATTTCAAACATACATGTAGTGGTTTTATTTTTGTGGTGTAACTAATAATAATCAGCCCATCCCTTCTTGTAAACGTGGATGTACAGATATCTTTAGCACAGCACACAAGTTATTTTCATCAGTTTCATTTCATACACTTTTCTGTTTTATTCATCTACTAAACAATCCATCCTTAATTATGTTTAAGTATTGCAACCTCTAATGCAGAATGCAAATAGAACAGATTTTGTTTTCCAAAACACAGTAACAATACGTTGCCGATCGCTCTTCGAATTAAAGCTTGCATGAATCCCTCAAGATAAATGTTGACACATTCCACCTCCAGGGGGAGCGTTGAACTTTTTTTTTCCTTCTAACAAAGTAAAAGTTTTCTTCTCAGAGCTTGAAAACTGGAGATTTCTGCTCGGGTCAGCAATTGATTTTTTTTTCTTTTAAGGATCAAGAATCTCAACTTTGTGATCCAACTACATTCGATGCAATTACTGTAGTATCCCCATTCATCAAGTTTGATAAAGAGAGGATTATGAGGTTTGCAAATTTCCTTTGTTTAGAATAAACAAAAAACAAAACACTCCTTTTGTGTCCACGTGACACACAACCAGAAATCACATCACTAACAATATTGAGCAGTCACTCTCCTATGAATGACTAATTGCACGCACACTAAACGTATAGAGCAGGTCTCAAAACATCTTTAGGAAATGACTCCAGGTCCCATTTCTGGGTCTCCATAGAGGTCCCAGTATTTGCCAAGCACTGGGTTAAGTTGCAACCACTGTATATCTTGAAAATGGCATATTATTTTCCTCTTTTTAAAAATCTTATCAAAATCTGAAGATCTAAAATATATATATATGTTAAGGGTAAAGCCAGGAGTGTGGTTAATCCTAGGAGTACCCGGGTAATCCTGACATCACCCAAAACCGCTGGGTAAAGCTACAAAAAAATGAAAATTTCGGACCTTAACCAGGTAATTTTAGGACTAACCAACTGCCCTTGGTTAACAGTCTGGAAGTGTTGAAAAATTCACACTTTACCCGGATAATGTGCAAGTCTGAAGCTTCACCCGGGTAATCTGAGTACTATCCACAGCTTCACCTGGGTAATCTGCAGAGCATCCAACCCCGCTTGGGTAGCAGTGAATTTTACGATTATGTGTCATATGTGCTTATATATAATTTATAAAACATAATAAGCATCAGTTTACTCATTATATAATATCTTTATCTTCATAAATTAATTTTCAGACAATTAATGCACAGAGTAAATTAATGGTTATTTAGTGCGGTTTGTGACCGTGGTTACAATTTCATTAAAAATAACCAAAAACCACAATTTTGTTATCAGTCAGATAACAGTTTGCAGCTTTATCCGGGTAATCCTCGGAATTCAGTCAACTGTAACCTGCTGAAAAACCAAGAAAAGCGGAGAACCCAGAGGCGTTTGGATACTTTGCAGATTACCCGGATAAAGTCTGTTGTTTCGTTGCACATCACACTTTATCCAGCAACACTCGGGTAATGTGCGAATTACCCGGTTAAAATACAGCAGAAAAGCAGGGTACCCAGAGGCCTCTGGATACTTTGCAGATTACCCGGGTAAAGTCCGAAATTTCGCTAATGGAGCCTGGGTAATGTCAGGATTACCCGCACTCCTGGCTTTTTTTATAAAAATCCCGAGTATAGCAGTACGTAGTGATACCTTTTTTATTGGACTAACGTTACATTTAAAAGACAAGCTTTCGAGAGTGTTCCTCAGGTCTGGACTAACACGGTATATATATATATATATATATATATATATATATATATATATATATATATATTTTGTTTTCCCCAGCTACACAACCCTTCAAGTCTAACTTGTATAGGAGAATAAAAAAGTAGAATCTGACACGATACACAAGTTCAATAATTACAGGAACGAACGAATGTTCACTCCAAACTATTTTCAAGTAAGCCAGATCAGAGCTTGCTGATTTGAGCTTTGTAGGCAAAGCTTATCCCCCTCCAGGGCACCACCACAGAAGAAGTGAGAGGACAGTCCGGTTACTGTGGCCATTCGTTTGCACTGAGTGGTCGCAGTGCCTGCCTGTCTCTGAAAGAGTGGTCAGCAGGCCCAGACTGGTCATTGGGCATTTTCCTGGTGGATTTAAAGGTTGGTCATCTAGAGCAGTGGTTCTCAAACCTGTCGTCAGGTACCCCTAACAGGCCAGATTTTGCAGATCACCTTGGGGAAATGCAGACTGAATCCTGCAATCAGTGAGCAGCAAATCATATCACCTGTGCTGTGCTTCAGATATCTGACAAACCTGGTCTGTTAGGGGGTCTTGGACAGGTTTGAGAAACACTGATCTAGAGCTGAGGTGGAGTAAAGGTGTTGCAGCTAGTGTAAATAGGAGATTGCTGTGAAGTTCGAGAGAATTCCTTGCTGCCCTTTCTAATGCAGAAAATCAGTATAGGTTTTCTCTCTTACCTCCAACTGCAAAGAGTCAACCTTGTCTTCCTGGCAGGTGTCCCCTTCACATTCATACTGAACGATTTTCCCGTCTGTTTTGCTTGCGACCAGTCGATGAACATAATTATCTGGTAGAGAATGAAAGAAAAATGTAACGGTCGAAATGAAAATTCAGATTTTATATCAAAACAAAAGCAGCATGTAAACAATCATTACAGTTAAACTGGCGAGCAGTGTAACAGTTACATTTCAGCTCCTTGCATAGGTTATGGTGGAACTGTACATGTAAACGTTCCATACGATACACAATTTGCATAAGACGATCCAGGGACTTCCACATCTCAGTAGCCATGAGCCATAGAGGAGCAGCCGACTGGGAAAAGGTGAGCATTTACACCTACAATGTAGGGTCTAATCATTAAGAACCGAAATTTCAGCGATTCCATTTCTCCAACAGTACGGTGCATTTACGATTTAGCGAATGGTCAACGTAGTGCGCTGAAGATGGAGTTGCCAAAGCCTCATGAAAAAATTGGAGAACGTAGCCAAGGACCACCAAAGTGATTTTGGTGAATTTCACCGAAATAAAATAAACCCCCAGTACTCTATTGTCCTAATAGGTGTTTATACACATTTTCATGCATTTGTATTGTTTTTTTTAAAGAATAAAGAAGGTCCTTTAAAAATAATAAAAAGTTCTGTTACAGAATAGTAAAAAGCCTTTTAAAAAAAAATTGGGACACAAATATGGTCAAAAAATACAAGGTGGTGTTCTAATAAATAACTAAATAAAAAGGCTTTTTGCTGAAAATGAAAATCTTAAACATTTTATAATAAAAAAATATATAACTTTTTTTTACAGTGAAACGTATGAGATTCATAACAAGAAAAAAGATAGTCATTTGCGCTCATCCCTGTAGCCCCATGCAAAACAAAAAAGGAGGTTTTAGTTTACTTGAATGGCCATTAAAGTGTAAGCTCACCTGCCACATCACGGCACCTCTGGTCAGGTGAGTCCTAACTAATGAAACCAAGAACTGCTTACTAAGTAACCACATATGCTCATGCTGCTTATCAGTCATGAGAAACACTGGTGTGTTTTCATTTATACCCTCACAAGAAACAATTCCACTTTGGGATAAAAAAGAAAAACACGGAAAGAGGCAGCTGCAATAATGACCTGGCTGGGAATACAACAAAATATATACAAGTGCAGAAAAAACGGTTTTGCGCCTATCCCCTAACAGGGTGGATCAGAAGTATCCAGCCTGCTCCATGTATAAAACATAACAAGAAAAAATGTTTGTCATTTGCGCTCACCCCTGTAACTATGTGAAACAAAAACAGAGGTTTTAGATTACTTGAATGGCCTTTCTAGCGTAAGCTCACCTGCCACGCCAAGGCAACCACATATGCTCATGTTGCTTATCAGTCATGAGAAAGACTGGTGGGGTTTCATTTATACCCTCACCAGAAATAAGTAAGCAGCTCTTGGTTTCATTAGGTAGGACCCACCTGACACAGAGGTGCCGTGATGTGGCAGATGAGCTTACAGTTTAATGGCCATTCAAGTAAACTAAATCCTCTGCTTTGTTTCGCATGGAGTTACGGGGGAGAGCGCAAATGTTATGTTTTATAAATGGAACAGGCTGAATACTTCTGGTCCACGCTGCCACCCTGTAAGGGAATAGGCGCAAAACAATTTTTTTTCTGCACATAAACCTATGGGATTCGCCTATTTAAACTGTTGAAGTGAAACACCGAAAATCAGGGCATTTCAACGGCACTTCAGAGTTCTCTGAATTGACTATTACCATTCTATGAGACAATTTTGCTGCCGCGAAGATTGCCGAGCTACACCATATTTCACTGTCACTTTGCCTGTATTAGGCGAATTGACAGTTTAGCGAATAGACATATTGGACCATACGGTGAAATTCACCGTTTGGTGCAATTCGGTGACCAATACGGAGGTTACTGAATAACCCCTTAAATAAAAAAAATAATTGGGCAGATGCTGCTGACAGGGAAGGAAGAGACAGTCAAAACATCAATGCAATTTCTTATCCCATGATGAGCGAACGCAGGCTGTACTTTCCTGGTCACAGTGTTGGGTGTTGTTGTTTATCACCCTCCGTGGATGCCACTTGCATGTTGACAAGGCAAAAGTGGAGTGGAGACCTGCCCTGTTTGGGTGGTTTCCCATTGCGGCATGCCGCACAATTGTGATTGATGGCAAAAATTTAACAGGGAACTACAATAGTTTTTTTCCTCCAAACAAATGTTAGCAAAAGTGATACCACATATATTTTTTAGAGTATTCCCTTTCACATTAGTGCAACCTCCAATGGGCAGGATTACTTTCTAAAATTCATGGTTTAATTGTGTGTGAATGTGAATTTTCATGATATGTCAGATACAGGTTTTTCTGGACAACATATACATATGAATAGGCAATGTGTAAAAAGTGCTGCCCTGCAATCTGTAGAATTGTAAGAAAATCAATGAGACAATTCCTTAACGAAAGTAAAACCCTAATTGGTCCATCTTGATTAGGTTTACCTCCTGAGAATGTAGCACTATGATGGCTGTGTGACTGAAATCTAAGCGTTTAATAAATATGTGTGCATGGAATTTTTGTGTATATTTCATGGTTTCTGTATGAGAAGCATTAGATTGTAGTATAAATCGTCAGGCTTTAGAATGCTAGCTTGATGATCCGGTGGGTAGATCAGCCTGGAAGTACAAAATGCATTTGCTGTGCAATAAAACTATTTGGTTTCCGTGTCCTTCTGCTTCCTCCACTTGCTGCAAACTGATCAGGCCCTCCTCAACACTGAAGGTACAGAGACAAGGATTGGATTCTTTCATCTATTTTTTTTCATCGGCTAATCAATTTCACAGATGTGGAGCTTCTCAACCTTTGGATAACATCATTAACAGTCACATTATTTTTTTTTGTAATTCAAAGTTTTATTGTAAACAGTAAAGACAGGAAATACAGAATATCAAGGCAGGTATACAGAACACAGAATCGGGAATGTCATAAGAATCAGACAGGTAACAGATACAACCATAGCGCCGCATCCACGGGACATTGACCACGAGTTCTAAATAGTGTGAGCACCCTCCATACCATCTAGCAGCTATGTCGGCCCTAATCTCCGGTACCAATCAGGAGCGTAGCAGGTAAGGAAAATACAGTTTCGGTAGGCCCCCGTCAAGGGGACAGGTCTCCCAAGGCGAATACCCTGTTCCCTAGTGGACAGCCACCATCACCGCTTGCGCCTCCACAGCCGCAGGAGGATGGGTGAGGGAAAAGTAATAAGCAGAAAAGAGAGGAAGAGAAAAAGAGAAGGAGAAAGAGAGAAGAAAAAAAAAAGAAAGGGGGGGGGTTGGAAGGAGGAGGAGGGGAAGTGTATGACTCTCACGTCCAGGGGGGGGCGCCCATCCCACTAGCCAGGGCCTCAGACAGCCCGCAAAGTCCGGCGTGCGGTAGCCGCGTAAGCGTCCCAATGGAACCATTTCATTCCCATATCAGCCTCTACACCCCGTGTCACTGCCTCTAGAAGGTCAATGGAGCGGAAAGTTTCGACCCGTTGTATCCAGGATCGGAGCGTTGGTACCTCCGGGGATCTCCAGTGTACCGGGATCAAAGCCCGAGCCGCCAACATCATGAGGAGTAGGACCGATCGCTTCAGGGTCCCGATGGGAAGTGGAATGTGGAAAAGCAGGAAGCATCCTGCGGTGAATGGGAGGTCCGTATCGGTCACCTGATATATCACAGAATGAAGTAGCTTCCAGAACTCAAGTATTCGTGGACAGGACCACCAAATGTGTAGATACGTACCCACATCAGTATCGCAGCGCCAACAGATGGGGGTGACGGCCGGATAAATGCGGTGTAAGAGCGAGGGAGTCCTGTACCAGTATGTCAGGATCTTATAGGAAGTCCGTGAAGCACAGAATCCTTTGTGTATCAGGATGTAAGTCATGGCCCACTGTGCATTCGTAATGTCGACTCCCAGTTCAGTTTCCCATCTTGATGTAAAGAGGGGGTCGGTCGTGTCCGATGTTTGGAGCAGGCAGTACAGGGTAGACACACCGTGTTCGAGGGGGAGTCCCTTCTGACAGAAGCACTCGAATGGTGTGAGCTGCCTGTGTAAACTGTATCCACAGTTGAGATTGCGGAGGAATGTCCTGATCTGCATATAATTAAATCTTTCCAGGAGTGATGGAGGGTCCCCCTCCCCGAAACATTGTGGGGCATTACCGTCCGCATCACATGGAAAGTCCATGGCCCGTAGTCTCCTTGTGCCCGTTAGTCGGATGCATAAAGACGGTAAGACTCCGGCCGGGAGCCTCGGGTTGTGATTTAAAGGCAGGAGAGGGGAGATAGCCGTGGATAGGCCATAGGTCATTTTACTCCTGTGCCATATACGTAGCGTAACTACGACTGGGTCCGGATCCGACGGGGCACCTTGGCGCGTAACCGGCGGGAACCAAGGCACCGCCCACAATGGGTCACCAGAGAGAACACGCTCCAGGTCAAGCCATCTCTTATTCGGCTCAGAAGCCGACCAGTCAACGATTCGAAGTAAGTGACAAGCTACATAATACTGTTTCACGTCAGGGAGAGCTAACCCTCCCCTGGATTTCGGTCGACATAACACTGCGATCCCCACCCGGGGCCGCCCCCTTGGCCATATCAACTGCAGAATTTCCTTTCGGAACGTCTGAAAAAACGATGCCGGGATTGCAATGGGTAGCGCATGAAAGAGGTACAAGAGACGCGGCAATAGGTTCATCTTCAACACTGCCACTCGGCCCAGCCAAGAGATGTGTTTACTCGTCCAGTCAGACAAATCTGAATGAAACAAGCGTAGAATACCAGCAAAATTCAAGTCGAAAAGTCGGTCCGAAGAGACCGCTAACCAGGTGCCTAGATACCGGAGGGAAGTTGGACAGTGTCGGAGCGGATAGGTAGAGCGAATGGTTTCCAATGTAGCGGGTGCCAGGGAGACCCCCAAGAACTCCGACTTGTCATGGTTAATTTTAAGACCCGCAACGGAGCCATAGGAGTCTAATTCAGACATGACAGCCGGTAGAGAGGAGTCTACCTTTGTGAGAAAAAAGAGCAAGTCGTCCGCATATGCTGACAGTTTATGTTCGGATACATGTCCCTGAATCCCCGCCACATCCGCGTTGCTTCGGATAGCCACCAGCAGTGGTTCCAATGAGAGGGCAAAGAGCAGGGGTGATAAGGGGCATCCCTGCCGAGTCCCATTCTTCACCGTCAGTGGTGCCGACAGCGCCCCGTTGACCCTGACACGGGCAGTGGGAGTATCATAAAGAGCTGTCAGGTAATGCATGAAAAAGGGTCCTACTCCTAGACCCCTCAACACTTCGAACATGAAATCCCAGCGTACCCTGTCAAAGGCCTTCTCCGCATCTGTGGAAAGCAGGAGAAGGCCCTCGCCGGTCCTTTTCGCTACGCCGATCGCTCCCAGAGCTCGGGTAGTTGCGTCCCGGGCCTCACGCCCCGGTACAAATCCCACTTGGTCCGGATGGATCAGGGATGGCAACAATGGGGTTAGGCGGTTAGCCATAATCTTGGCCATGATTTTCAGGTCCGCATTAAGGAGCGAGATCGGCCGATAACTACGAGGGTCTGACGCGTCTTTATTCGGTTTCAAGATAACCGATATTGTGGCGGACAAGGTGTGAGGGTGGAAGGGGGAGCCCGATCGGATTGCGTAGTATAGTGTAAGAAGTCGAGGCACTAGCGTGGGCGAGAACGTTCGATAGTACTCTGCCGGAAGGCCATCCGGTCCAGGGCACTTGTGGGGCTTGAGTGTCTTTAATACCGCTTGAATCTCCTCCCCACTAACGGGGTCCTCCAGGGTGGCTGCCGCAGATTCAGAGATCAAACGTGGGAGTCTATCCCGTAGGTAGGCCTGTATTGTGGTGAGTGGGGGTCCGGTGTTCGAGTTCCCAGTCAAGTCGTAGAGGGTCTGGTAGTAACGTTGGAACTCACGTAAAATAGCCTCAGGGAGCACGTGTAACATCCCATTCTGTGATCTGATCTTCGCGATATAAGAGGCGTTCTGCCTGCGTCGGAGAATCTGGGCCAAGAGACGGCCAGGTTTGTTTTCCTTAAGGGCAAAATTACAGCGGGCCTTTTGGGCCGCAAACTTAACGTCCGCATCAAGCAGTTCATTCAATTCTCGGCGCTTAGCCTGAAGTTCCGGCAGGACTGAGGGCTCAGTAAGGGTTGAGTGTCGGACCTCCAGGTCGCGAATAGCTCCGACAAGTCGCTTCACATGTTCGGAACGGAGGCGCTTTAGGGCCGTGGCTTTGCTAATAAAAAGGCCTCGGACCACGGCTTTGTGTGCCTCCCAAACCACCATTCATCTCAAAATAAATCTTGAGTTGTGAGTCCACCTCAGCTACAAAGTCCGGATCCGCAAGGAGAAGATAAATTCAGTCTCCACTGTCGTTCCGACGGTCGATAGAGAGGGGAGGTCAGTGTCGCTGTTACCGGAGCGTGGTCCGACCAAGTCTGGGATTTTCAACGTCTCAACTAGATCCACTCGATGGTATTGTACGAATATATAATCTAAGCGGGAGTGTGTGTTATGGACAGGGGAGAAGAACGTGTAATCTCGCTCCCCAGCGTGGAAAGCTCTCCAGATATCAACCAGCCTGAGATCGTCCAACTGACGTCTCACTTGTCGTATCACATTCGCAGGGATCGAAGAGCTACCCCTGGAAGCATCCACTTTTGGGTCTAAGGGCAGGTTAATATCCCCTGCAACAACGAGAGTACCCTCCATGAAGGTCTCCAATTGGCGCAAAATAAACTTCAGGCACCGATGTTGCGCAGTGTTAGGGAGGTAGACCGAAGCGAACGTGTAACCGTAGTCTGCGATTGTACCTTTGACGAACAAGTATCGCCCCTCCGGGTCCCTCAGGACGTCCGTTAGGACAAAGGGTACATCCCTGGGGAAAAGGATAGCCACTCCCCGGCTCTTACCACCCTGATAATCGCTGAAGTAACCCATGGGAAAACGAAAATCGCGTAAAGTCGGGGCCGATCCCAGGCGAAAATGTGTTTCCTGTAGAAAGAGTACCGACGTCCTCAAGGCCAATGCTTCACGTAGGAGTCGGCGCATCTTTTCCGGGATGTTGAGGCCCTTAGCGTTGTATGTGAGGAGGCGCAGGGGCCGCGGGGCGAACCCCCCGGACGCGTCCATGGTGGCCGCAGGGGGGGGGGGTTAAAGAGGGGGGGGGGGTTTGGGTAGGCGATAGGGGGCAAAAACAGCAAACAAACTAAAACCAAAGAAGGGGGGGTGGGGAGAGAAGAAAAAGTCAAAGGGTTGGAATCAAGGTAACAGGATAGAGAATGAGGTGTAGGATGCCTCAGGGGGAGGTCTAGTCAGCTCGAAACTAGTTAGGAGTCGACTACTTCCCCTGAAATAGTGGCGTCTAGTCCTGCGAGGGTACGGGAGTCAGTCTCCCAGTCCACTCCTGAACGAAGAAGAGGCAGAGCGCTCCGCCGCAGGGAAGGTAGCGGTACGAATGGTATAGGAGTTTGAAAAAAGGGGGAAGAACAGAAAATATAGTAGGAAGCTCAATCAGAGAGTCCCCTCCGACTCCAGGAAAGCAGATCATGAGCAGCAACATGTGCAAAACAACAGTAAAAAAAAAAAAAAAAAAAAGGGGGGTGGGGGAAAAACCTATATATACAAATATATGTACAATACCCACCTCAGTGGTGGGGCAGAGGGGGGGGGAGAGAGGGGAGGAGGAAAAAAAAAAAAAAAAAAAAAAACACAGTAACAGCAAAAACTCTCCCACACACCCCCACCACAACCCCACGCTCGGCAAGGTCAGAAATTGTGTGCGTGTGGTCATAGTCGCTTCATGCCCCGCCCGGCGGCAGGGCGCACAAATTAGAGTGTAAACCTCTCAACTAAGTTTCATTCCACCTAACAGTAGAGTCCAAAATTAGAATGTGCGGAGAACCGGCCACATCCCAGCCCTTAGCAGGGCTCAAAAATTGTGTGTGCGATTCCACAAGTGTGGCATGCCCCGCCTGGTAGCAGGGCGCAAAAATTAAAAGTGCGGGATAACCAACATATATATATATACACAACACTGCGCAGCCTTATAATATAAACATTTAGGTGTGCGCGAGAGTAACCACACCTCAGCCTTTCATGGGGTTCCAGAGGGCCAAGTGCACAAAGCAAGGCACGTCACGTGTCTCATCTGGTGGTAGGATGGAAAGAGCAAGAGTGCGAGATGGCAATTGCACAGTACATACAAAAAAAAAAAAAATACAAAAAAAAAAAAATTTGCAAATAGCAAGAGTGCGCTATACCAACTGGACCCCTGCCCACATAGACGTACCTCACCCCTCCCAACGGTAGGGTATAGAAATTATCAGTAACCCTCCCTCAATAATCCGCCAGCTGACTGGGTGCCCTTAGTAAACCCAACATTCATATAACAGATAACCGAGTCATGCGACCACAGTAAGCAAATGAACAACGAACTGTGGGTTGCGTAGTAGTCTGTGCATAGGGCGTAAGGTGGAAGAATCATAGTTAAGCTTATGTCAGATCAGCCCGTAACGCACTCGGTAGTACAGTAGGCGATTCGGAGAACCCAAAGAAAACATTATGTAGCAGATAGCTGAACCAAAGAATCATTTGAAACAAGCAGACACCAAACCGTGGGTCTAGCATTAGGCTGTGAGTAGGTCGTAAGGCGAAAGTTTCATATGGGCACACGGGTGAGTCAAACCGTAATCCACGCGTGAAGTAGTACAAGCCATTCCGAGGACCCACCGAAAAACATATAATAGCCAAAACAAAAGGGCCCTAACTTGATCGGTGTCCATTCTTCGGGTCTATAGTGGGCTTGTAGCTTCCAAACACACGCCGGACCGTGTACAGGGCAGGTTACGGCCTCTCGGGCAAGCCGGCATAGACGCCAGAAAAAGCAGCGTCCGGCGTCAAGGGTCTCCGGGGCGGGTAGATGACAGCCGTGGTAAAAAGGTCGGACAGAGGACCTCAAAAATAGTGGTAGAGGTAAGACTCAGTGCGTCATATACTCACGGGGAACCCTCCTCCGGGGCCATCCGAGCCGGGGCTCCATTGCCAGAGCGCCGTCGCCGTCGGCTCCGGGATCTCTGGCGCCGAGGCCGCATCTGGCCCTGTGGCGCTAGTCGGCGTTCCTCCAGCTCCCAGTTACGGACCACGATCTCCGGTAGGTCCATGGCGGACAGGAAGCCAGGGACATCTGATGGGTGGCAGACGGTGTGTCGCGTGCCGTTCCGCAAAGTCGTCAGGGCGAAAGGAAAGCTCCAGCGGTATGGGATGTCAGCCTGTTTTAAGGCGAGAACCACCGGTTGGAGGCATCGTCTGGCCGTTAGCGTAAAGGGCGATAAGTCTTGGAAAAATTCCAGGTTGCTGCCTTTAAATTCCCAAAATCTGGATGCTCTTGATTCTCTCATGATCCGCTCTTTGAGTGTATAATTCGGGAGGCAACATATGATATCTTGGGGGGGGGGGGGGGGGGAGGTGGGTGGCGGGCGTGGGCGCAAGGCCCTGTGCACCCTGTCCATCTGAATCACCTCAGCAATGGGCCATCCGAGCACCATGCAGAAGGCTTCGTTAATTAATTTGCGTATGTCTTCCTCGCCTTCAGCCTCCGCCAGACCGCGGATCCGTATATTGTGACGTCTTCCCCGATTATCGAGGTCATCGACACGACGTCGCAGCTCACCTAAGTCCGCCGGGGGTGGTGCAGAGACGGGGGGGGGGGGGGGGGGCGATTCATTTCATCCTCCAGGAGGCTCACCCTGGATGTCAGGGCCGCAACATCCGTTCTGATCACGCCTATGTCTCCGGCAAAGCTCTCCTTCAGATCCGTTACCATGTCCGAGAGATCTGTTTTGGTAGGGAGGGCTGAGATCATTCGCTCCAGTCGTCGGACGGCCTCGGCGGAGTCCGGAGGCATGTGCGGTGGAGAGGGTCCGTCCGTCATTTTAGCACGCGGTGAGGTGTGTGCGGCAGAGTTGGTCGGGGTGACAAACGCGTCCAATGGGCCCGTGGCACGGGTCGATCGATGCGCAGGGGTCTTAGGCGTGTACTGCTTCTGTTTACCGCGTCCCATGACCAGGGGTGGCTGCGAAAAGGAGCTGGATGTCGGAGGGGACTCAGGAGCTCCGTTCTTAAGCGGCCATCTTCTTCGCAGGTCAGGACATGCCCCCCAACAGTCACATTATTAACTATAGGTCCTTTGGGTGATTCTGGGATGGACAACATAAAAGGGTTGCCCAAGACCCTGCCTTGAACAGGACGCTAGTATGTTTGTTACCATGCTTTTATAATATAAAATGATGCAACTGTAGATCAAATGTATCTCACCTCCTGCATAGTCCCAGACCCTGTGGTTTGTCAGTTGCATTGCATAGGTATGCTGTGTCTCTTCAAAATGTTTATAGGCATGTCTGCTAATGTATCGGCCGCATCCAATATGACCACAAATCAGACAGATCCAGAGATTCTAATAGACAAGAGGGGAAAAGGGGAAGTTAATAGGATACCAATATTGAAAACAAACTCTGCAATTAAAGTGATTAATTATGCGGAGGGCTTCTAATGTGAATATAAATGGCTTGGAATGAACATTCCAATAACTCCATACCCTGCTGAAAACATTTACTAAAGCATAAGAATTACATCACTTTACTCCTGCACACACACAAGAATTTGATTAAAGCACACGGGAAGCTGCAGTGAAAAATGAACATACAGTATGTGCCCAGTGATATCAAATGAGAAGGTGGATACATCAGCTGTTCCTGTCAAGTACATGTGTTACCTGTTGTAATTACTTATGTGATAGTATGTTACAGGACTACTATGCATTAACATTCATTCTACGGCCAACTATTATGTTCAATAAGTACCTACTTTGAAACAGTGTTTCTGTCTTTACTTGTTTGTCTGTCTATAGCACAGTACAGTAACGATGGCCCACCAGATGTTTAGGAGCTAAATCTCCCATGTTGCTCAGCCACTCACTAGCTTGGCTGAAACTCCTGGGACGTGTAGTTCCAATACCTCTGTAGGGCCATGTTTGCTGAACGGTGGTCTATAGTCTTCCAATAGCAAATAGACAAATCACACACGTGTCCCATGACAATAACTTTTTACACTTCTGTGGTTGGTATGCAGCTATGCTTTTGGTTTCGAGGAGATGCAATATCCCGTTAAATGTTAATGCCTAAATATCAATTTTAGAGAGTTTACAAAAGTCACGACTGCAGGAACATCCTAATAGAAAGTACACATTGAAGGAGGGAAGTGTATAAAAGTCAATAAAATGAACAGGAAATAGTTTAAAACATGGGTCAAATATTGACAAAATGTTAAAATTTCCTGAGACTTGCAAAATGTTATTTTGTTTTTCCTATATTCCCTAATGTAATGTGCAGCAGTTTGGATTAATAATAATTTTTAGGTCTGTATAGTGAAGTACATAAAAGATTTAATTCCAGGTCACATTTTACAAATAGGAGGTAGATCTTGGAATATGTAGAATTTAGGAATCACTACAGGTTCCACATAGAAGGGTTTGGCTACTAGTCGCCAAATGTTAATAACCGATGCTAAAAAAGGAATGTCGGTCACATTGCAGGATATAATAATGGTGGCTTTAATGTGACAAAGGAAGTACAACTTCATAAAGGAACGTGTATAAAGCGGAAAAATCGTATTTCTTCTCTCATATTAAAGCAGCCATATGAAATCCTGCAGTGTGACCGACATTTCTGTTACACTAAGGCTAAGGTCAGACTAACGCAGTATTAACGTGCGTTTAGTCGCACTAAATCACGGCCGCGCTAGCAGCAAATTACGTCCAATGCCGGGCAGCATACGAAGAACGGCCGCACAACGCAAATGGCAAACGAACGCATTTTTTCGAGAACATCAAACCGCTAGTACTGACGTACAGAGTGCGCTGCGTCCGCTAGCGGCGTGTGTGCATGATTAGGAGACGTCAGACGCTGCTAATGTCCGGCCAACATCACGTCCAGACGCAAAAAGTGTTATATTGATAACCGTACAAAATCACGATTGAAAATGCGCATCGTATGACCGCTATCGCGTATTCCGTGAAGAAATGCGTCCATTCGTTCGAACGCACTTTTTCACGGACAGCGCGAAAAATGCGTTAGTCTGACCCTAGCCTTACACGGTTTCCTCCCAATACCATGTGCAAGCAAGAAAGTGGAAACCTTCACTGTGTAACAGACTGGCGAAACATCCATATAGGGAGCAAATGATCACAATCAAGATTTCATTTTCATCTTAATAATTTTGAGCATTTTTAGTGCATATTTGTTGTTGTGGGGAGTAAAATACCAACTTACTTCCTGCACGCCACATTCAAAGCACTTGTTTTCTTCCACGGGTTCAGGCGTTTGGCAGTATCTGCATACTGGACACCTGCAAGAATGGAAACCGATACTTTCTGTAGGAAGAACTGCTTCACGTAGGAGAAAAGATTGGCCTCAAACTGGAGAAGATTAAAAGTTATTCAAAGAGCATTGAAATTTCAGTGCTCTCTCATTCGGCGAGCTCAATTCGCAGACCCTGCGGTGAATTCAGCATTTAGCGAAGGGTCCTTGAAGTGCACCGAATTGATCCGCCAAACGCATAAACACCAAAAACAAAAAAACAACGAACGCATAGGATACACCGCCGAATGCAGCCGATGATCCGCTAAACACCTCTGCCAAAAGTCGACCAGCCGCTAAACAGGGGTAAAAAAAAAAAAAAAAAAAAAGGCAGGAGGAGGAAAGAGACTGGATGTGGGAGATGGAAAGAGCAGAGTCAAGTGTAACTCAGACAGCGAACCTGGTTTGATGGGGAGACCGTGATATCATCGACCATGATAGAGAAGTCAGGAGGTGGGGAGACATTAGAGGGAGGAATTAGTAGGAACGCAGTCTTGGACATGTTAATCTTTAGGTGGGGAGAGGCCATCCAGGAGGAAATGCCAGATAAACAGTCACTGACTTTGGAAAGGACAGGAGGAGAGATATCAGGGGTACAGAGGTAGACCTGAGTATCATCAACATAGAGGTGGTAATTAAAGCCAAAGCTGTTAATGATTTTGCCCAGGGAGGAGGTGTAGATAGAGAAGAACAGAGGCCCTAGGACAGAGCCTTGAGGTACACCAACTGATAAAGGCAATGAAGAGGAGGAGTTACCAGCAAATGACACAGAAGGACCTGTTGGATACATAGGAGGCAATCCAAGAGAGAGCAGTGTCACAGAGACAGAGCGAGCTGAGAGTCTGTAGAAGGAGGGGGTGATCAACAGTGTCAAAAGCAGCTGAGAGGTCAAGCAGAATGAGAATAGAAAAATGGCCGTGGTTTTTAGCAGTTAGGAGGTCATTGATGACTTTGGGGAGGGCAGTTTCAGTTGAGTGTAGGGGACGGAAGTCTGATTGCAGGGGGTTGAACAGAAAGAGGGAGAGGCAGTTGAAACCTATTTTTTCCACGAGCTTAGAGGTAAATGGAAGCAGGGATACAGGACGGTAGTTGGATGGAGAGTTGGGATCGAAGAGGGTTTATTAAGTAAAGAGGTAACCTGTGCGCGTTTGAAGGCAGATGGGAAGTAGCCGGTAGAGAGAGATAGGTTGAAAATGTGTGTGAGAGCAGGGGTGAGGAAGGTGGAGAGCGGCTGTATTAGATGTGAGGGAATGGGGTCGAGTGGGCACGTAGTGAGATGTGAGGAGGACAGTAAGGAATTTACTTCCTCCTCAGTGGCTGGGAGGAAGCGGCAGAGGGTAGCAGAGGGGGCTTCTGGGATTGGAGGCGGTGGATTACTTGTTTGTGCCAGGATGTTGCTTCTGATAGTGAGAGTTTTATGTAAGAGGTAATCTGCCAGGTCCTGAGCGATAAAGGCAGATCACATCAAGGAGACTTTTCTTGATAATCTAGGTGTCCAGTCTTTGGATTCATGCAGCACAAAGATCAGGGTAATGGGTTAGTTTTGATACAAGTACCAGATTTCCAGAGTTATTTGGCATGTAGTACTTGTCCAGGAACCAAAGACAATTTAAAGTCACAATAACGACATCAGTATTAGTTCCCTATGGAGGAAATGTATGTATTATGACACATAACCTAGAAGAAACATTGGATCATAATATTGTGTGTGTGGTTGAGCTTATGTGTGTCACATATAGCAAGAGAATAAAAGTAGCTGTGCTATGTAAACAATACATAAACGACATTGACAATCACTTGTGTGTGAAATGACTGGCTAATGATTAAGCAGTTGATAAAAACAGATCCACCTACGTAGTGTCCTCCCAGCGTTGCAGACACTGACTGTGAAAACTGTGGTTGCAAACAGTTGTCAGAATCCCATTCACCGATTCATCCATTCGCTCAAGGCACACCGTGCATTTGGGAAGCTCAGTGAGCTCCATAACCGGCAGACTGGCACCCTAAAAAAAAGGAATAGAAAAAAATGCCTATTATTTAACCACCAGAAAAGCAAACATCTGATTACTAACCTAGTGAAAAAGGATGTACAAATACTCAGGTGTTTTTATAAACCACTTCACTATCAGGTTTTCCATAAAATCACTGGAAGGAACCAGTGGTTTCATGGACAACCATTTAAATGAGCCCTAAAGCCCATCCCCGCCACACACACCTGCTTACTTTAAATGCATCCTATAAAAGGCCTGTAAAAAGAAGATTCCAAAACTTTTTGAGACACCTGCTGGCCAAATTCTGGTACCTCTGCAGATGTCCACAAGACACGGACAATAGATTTCAGCAACCGTTATGGACACCTTCTGGTGCTTCTATGCAAAACAATCTAGTTTGCATAGAACTGAAATTCGTTTGCAATGCATCCTGAATAAGACCAGATCGAATTATCTCAATCTCATGCACCAGAGATGCTTTCCAAGATAGAGTTGACTCGGTCACTGTAGAGCAGGGGTTAAAAAAAGCAAAAAAAAAAAAAACCTTCCTGATATGCTGGAATTTTGTGATTTTATTATTTTCTTCCTTTTTTCACATTAATCACATGGATTAAATTATAACTGTTATTAGATGTACAATGTGATCTATAGTACGACAGAACGTTCCTTTACAATAGGACTGAGCAAACCAAAATATGCAACTCCAGAACTAGAAACTTGCAATGAAATCAGTAAAACTCCTAGCAATTCTCTGCCCACAACATAAAAGTAAAAACAAAAGAAGATACTTGGAACAGGGGTAGGGTTAAGCAGAGAAGATTGAGAAGACAGGGTGGTAAGGAAAGGAGAATATCTGTGAGCAGGTATGAGAGATAACAAGCCTGTCCACAGCAAAACGAAAAACAAGTACATACTAATCAAAAGGTTTTTCTGAGCAATTTTAGAAATTCTGAATTCAACCACCGAAACCATGATATACACCAGGATATTCCAGAAGAGCAAAGAATTATTTCCCCATAATAATAATAATAGATCTATATAAAGTAATAGCATACCGGTACACACAAAATACTCACTTCGTCAGACTTGAATACCTCGGCTCTTTCTACATAAACCAGCTGGCATACATCATCCTCGATGGAGTTAAACTGGCGTCCATTGCTTGCCATGTAGAAGCTATCAGCATCACTCTGGAAATGCACAGAAAATGGAAGAAAAAAAGAAAAGGCAATTTTGTAATTCCACTAGGAAAAAGGAGGATGGTTACAAAGTGGATTTCAGTGGGATGCACGTATGGTGTCAGCTTTAAGGATCAGCTGTGAGTGAATGTAGCTCGGGGGATCCTGTGTGTTCAGTCATGGAGATCACACGGCCGTCACACAGCTCTCTCACACGGTTACAATAGATCCAACCATTGTCGTTTGGGTTTGTTTACACTTCATGTTTTACACAAAAACCATATGAAGGGATGAATGAAATTGCAATATGGATGTTTCCAGGGTCTCTTGGTTGGAGTATATAAATATATATTTATAACACACACACACACACACAAATAAATGGATATAGCACAGCACACACAATCTGATCATGGAATGTTCTACAACAATCAAGCAACAGTTTTTAATCAGCTGATGAACAGACAATACAGAAAAGCACAATGACAAAAACAAAACAGAAAAAAAACACCTCCGAAAACAAACATGAATGGGTAAGGCACGTGACGTGACACAAACTTTCTTAGAACAAGGGTAGAATAGCTCTCACTCCCTGGGACAACATCTGAAAACACAGCTCGAGTATTCCGTATCCAAAATATTCAGGACCACCACGTACATTTTTTATTCTTCCAGTTTGTGCAATCCTGCCAGAATTCCAGAGAGCTAGAGGGATGCGGCAGGAAGGCATGCTGGGATACGCTGAACAGCGCCAGCAAGGGATATTCTGAGCAGCGTCAGAGTGTCCTCACTGCCGCTGCACATAGTGTATGTGAGGATGCTTTCATTTTGCCAAAACTGGTTAAAAAAAAAAAAAAGGGGGATAAAAGGAGGCTCAAAATAGTTCAGTGTTTGCTTATCTTTTTGGAGGGAGGGTCTGATCAAAAGAAAATATTGGGAGTAATTTATTGTATATAAGTAAATGGTAAGTAATGGTGGGGAGAGGGGAATCCAGTATTCTTTTAAGAAGAACAGCTGAAAATGTATGCAACAGGACTGGTTATCCTTTACTGCCACTTCTAAATGAATAATGCAAACTAAAGTAATTTTTAGGTAACATGCTTAAAATGTAGTGCAGAAAAATACATTCCCTGTGTGTCGCTTCTAACTTCCCCAATTCCAGATTTAAAAAAACGTTGTAGATGATGCACAACTGAAAAGGAGTCTAGACCAAGCGTAAGAAATCCTGCTGTGCACATCTGTTGCTGAGAAGATGAAGTAAGGATGACAGCTTGGCAACAAACCCAAGCATGTGTGACGCTACTGGCAGAAGTAGTTGTTTGCGCACAGTTCATTTTTATATATCCAGTGCTTGAAAAATGTGCTAGTCTGCGACGAGTGAAATATTTGGCTTGACAAGTGCAGTGTTCTTATTTTTTATACACTTAGCCCGGCTTCAGGCAAGCAGCGGGGTTCAAGTGAATACCGGAGCTTTGGCTGCTCAGCACGAACGTGCGCTGAGCACCAAGTGCTTCTGGTATCCTGAAGGCCCCAGCACTGAGTGGACATGCATGAAGCGTCCTGGGGATTCCCTCCCCACCACGTAGGATGCTCTGCGCCCAGGGCTGGCCTTAGACCTTTGGGCGCCCTGTGTGAGAAATCTTCACAGCGCCCAACAGTAGCCACACCCCTACCATGACCACACCCCTTTATCCAATACCTCCTAAAGCTAAAACCCCTTAAAAATCTGGTAGCGCTTCAGTTTTTGCGCTAGCTTGTGCGAGCTTACTGTACTTTGCGCGTCCTATACTTAACCTGGAGAACGCAATCAGTAATTAACGTTAGGATAAGTAAGGTATTACAAAGTCTTGGCGCTAATTACTGCACTGATGGGTTAAAAAAAGTTTAGGTACTCCTAAAAGCTGATATTAAGGGACTCAGCTTTTGTAGAATTATTTAGCAGCCCCTAAAAACCTCCCAAGTAAATCCAAAACTCACCTCACATCCTGCGGCGAGAATGTTGGCTCAATCTGCCGCTTCTCCTGTCCGCTGCAGAGTGAGACTGGGGACAGTCTGCAAGATAGAGATTGGCTCACGGCCAGGCAGCACAACCCTCCATGGAGTCCTATGGACTCCAGGAGGTGATACTCACGGCAGCGTAGAAGTGCTACTACGTGGTGTATGAGCGTATGACTGAGCTGCACAGCAATAAAACTCCTAGCAAAATGCAGTGTGAATTACTAGTCTCTCATTTCTGTGTACTCTTTCTCACCCCACTGTCACACATCTCTATGATCACTGTGTGACCCCTCGTTCTCACTGTGACCCCTCGCTCTTTCATTCCTCTGTGATCCCTCATCCCTCTCTGTGATCCCCTCTCATCCCTCATCCCTCTCTGTGATCCCCTCTCATCCCTCATCCCTCTCTGTGATCCCCTCTCATCCCTCTCTGTGATCCCCTCTCATCCCTCTCTGTGATCCCCTCTCATCCCTCTCTGTGATCCCCTCTCATCCCTCTCTGTGATCCCCTCTCATCCCTCTCTGTGATCCCCTCTCATCTCTGATCTCTCATCCCGATCTCTCTGATCTCTCATCCCGATCTCTCTGATCTCTCATCCCGATCTCTCTGATCTCTCATCCCGATCTCTCTGATCTCTCATCCCGATCTCTCTGATCTCTCTCATCCGATCTCTCTGATCATCCCGATCTCTCTGATCTCTCATCCGATCTCTCTGATCTCTCATCCCGATCTCTCTGATCTCATCCTCTCTCTGATCTCCTCCCTCTCTCTCTGATCTCTCCCCTCTCTCTGATCTCTCATCCCTCTCTCTGATCTCTCATCCCTCTCTCTCTGATCTCTCATCCTCTCTCTCTGATCTCTGCATCCCTCTCTCTGATCTCTCATCTCTCTCTGATCTCTCATCCCTCTCTCTCTGATCTCTCATCTCTCTGATCTCATCCCTCTCTCTCTGATCTCTCATCCCTCTCTCTCTGATCTCTCATCCTCTCTCTGATCTCATCCCTCTCTCGATCTCTCATCCTCTCGATCTCTCATCCCTCTCTCTCTGATCTCTCATCCCTCTCTCTCTGATCTCTCATCCCTCTCTCTGATCTCTCATCCCTCTCTCTCTGATCTCTCATCCCTCTCTCTCTGATCTCTCATCCCTCTCTCTCTGATCTCTCATCCCTCTCTCTCTGATCCTCATCTCTCTGATCTCTCATCTCTCTGTCTCTCATCTCTCTCTGATCTCTCATCCCTCTCTCTCTGATCTCTCATCCTCTCTCTCTGATCTCTCATCCCTCTCTCTCTGATCTCTCATCCCGATCTCTCTGATCTCTCATCCCTCTCTCTCTGATCTCTCATCCCTCTCTCTCTCTCTCTTCCCTCTCTCTCTCTCTCTCTCTCTCTGATCTCTCATCCCTCGCTCTCTCTCTCTGATCTCTCATCCCTCTCTCTCTCTCTCTCTGATCTCTCATCCCTCTCTGATCTCTGTCTGTCTTCACTCTAAGGCTGGGTTCACACCTGCACATTTTTCAAACGTGCACAATACGCACTTATTTTTTACAAGCATACGAAAAAACGCTCATTGCAGCGCGTTCGCGGCTATGTCTATGGCCACAAACGCGCTGCTATACGCCCCAAAGAAGCTCCCGGACTTCTGTGGGCGCAGGACGTTTTAAAGCGCGTTACAGGGCTGCCAACAGAATTTCTGGGGTCCCTTACTTCAACAACTAATTGGTGCCCCCCCTCCTCCAACCACTCCCTACTTGCCATGTATGTGATCTATGTAATATATGATGTGTGTGCGAGATGTGAAATGCATGATCTATGTAATTAGACCTCTACCCGACCTGCCTATTGCAAGAAGTTCTGTACAAACATGGCAACACCACATATACACTATATTGCCAAGAGTATTCGCTCGCTCACCCATCCATATGCGAGTCAAGGCAGGTGAGCGAATACTTTCGGCAATATAGTGTATTTATACACAAAGCACACCACACTTTCCAAATTCTAGTGGTGCACACTATCAAAGCAACAAATTAACTATCGAATGACAGTACAGTATTTGGGTGCAAATGTTCAAGATCAGTATTCCCATCTTACTCATCTTCCCATGTTAAGCATAGGAAGCGCAAAGTAGTACAGTAAGCTCGCGGAAGCCAGCGCAATCTCCGATTCGCTAACGGGTTTTTAACCCATTAGCGTATGTAATGTAATGTAATATGGGGGACATGCGCTAGGGCCACTCAACCTTGCATTAATGCTCACACAGCTGAGCGCTAATGCTAGCGTTAAGTTTGTAATAGTGCCCATTATATCTTCAAGTAGTAGAAATCAGAAATACCCCCTTCGTATGTTCTTGCTGAGTGTTGGGTATTTCTGACTATACTGGATAGAGATTGGGTATATGCTCGACTTCTGCTTATACACTTACCAGGAATACTGCAGTATGCTCAACCAGTATTTACATGTATTTAATTTATTAAATATATATTTAGTTGTGCAATTTTATATTTCTGATGTATTTTACGCACACACACATACCCACCGTATGCATTTACACACACACACAGACACAGGCAGACCCACAGTATGCATTTACACCCACACAGAGAGACCCACAGTATGCATACACACACACACACACACACACAACATGCTTTCACACAAAACAAACAGAGCGTGCAATCACACAAACCACACATATTACACACTTAAAACATATTTACCATGGAGTATCAGAACTATGTTTAGGTGTAGTACTCCAGAGTACCAGGTTATTCTCCATGATCTTGGGCTCAAGAGATAATAATTTAGTGTCCCTTGCAGCTGCATCCCTGCCTGCACTGCCCCCTCCCTCTTGTACATCTAGGAGTTACCTTAAAACTTTCCCTCCAGTGTTGGCAGCCCCGGAATCCTGTCCCACACAGGAAGCAGAGAACAGGGAGAGCAGCAGGCAGTTCTGAAGCCATGACATGCTAGCATCCAGTATGGATGGATCCATTATGGTTGGAACAGTAGGTGTTCTTCCTGTCTGATGCCAGTGGTGCTGCAGGGTGATTCACACACTGGCCTGAGCAGCCAATCCCCAGCAGGATGCAATAGTGAAACCCACTGCCGGGTGAGTGTGTCTGAATCACGCCAGCACCACCACCACATTACAGCTGAGCTCACAGCCTCTCAGAGCAGCAAATACAGCTGAATCTCCACAGGGCTGCTTGAGTTGTGCGCCGGCTTTTGGTTGCCATGGCGCCCTGTACGATCATGACGCCCTGTGCCACCGCACAGCTCGCACACCCCAAAGGCCGGCCCTGTCCACGCCTGTCCTGTTGTACCCCTGCTCTGTGCAGATCTGGATCTGCGCTGGGGCTTCAGCCACATCGGGCTATGGGATGACATGTCAGCAGGCATCATTGCGTGTGTGTGCGATGATGTCACCAATAGGGATTACCCCCCTGACTGGCAGGAGAATCCCACAGGAGATGCAGGGGTATTTTGGACCCCTGTATCTCTGGATCTTTATGTTCTACAAGGACAATTGAGGTATTGTTGCAAAGGCCAGAGTCTGGCCTTTCCAACGATATCCCACATGACCACATAATGTGGACACGTGGGAAAAATAAAAATATTGTATACATTTCTTTTTTTAATCTTATTTATGGGGACTCTAAATGGACCTCCACTTTCACAATTTAACCCTTCTAAAGCCTCTGACAATAGGCAAATACTGTGTAGCAATATAATTTTGGATTAGTACGCATTATTACGTAGAAATAAAAGTGAATGATTGCCTGGTTTAAGTTTGTTAACATACAGTTGTGTTCAAAATTATTCAACCCCCAATGCTGTAAAGGGTTTTAGGGAATTTAGTGTACATTTGTAATTGTATTCAGAATGAAATCCTACAAGGACTTTTTAAAGAACCATATGCAACTAAAATGACGTCAATTGGTTTTGTAATACAGTAGTAAATGTTTCTTTTGTGAATTCTTCATTGACACAATTATTCAACCCCTTAAAGACTACCACTCTGAAGAACAGAGGTTCATTCAAGTGTTTTCAATCAGGTATTGAAAACACCTGTGGATGTCACGGAGCAGCAATAAAACATAATAAGCACCAATTAGGCAGCTTTAAAATGACTGATACTCAGCTCCTTCTAGACATTTACTGGTGTGGTTACAAACATGGTGAAGTCAAGAGAATGGTCCAGGAAGACAAGAGAAGAGGTGATTACTCTTCACAGGAAGGGCAATGGCTATAAGAAGATTGCAAAGATGTTAAACATACCGAGACCGACCATAGGAATCATCATTCGCTAATTCAAGGCAAATGGCACTGTTGAAACGCTACCTGGTCGTGGCAGAAAGAAGATGCTGACTTCGACTGCTGTGCGCTACCTGAAGCGTAGAGTGGAGAAAAGTCCCCGTGTGACTGCTGAGGAACTGAGAAAAGATTTGTCAGATGTGGGTACTGAAGTTTCAGCTCAGACAATACGGCGCACACTGCGTAATGAAGGCCTCCATGCCAGAACTCCCAGGCGCACCCCCTTGCTGTCTCTAAAGAATAAGAAGAGTCGACTGCAGTATGCCAAAAGTCATGTGGACAAACCACAGAAGTTTTGGGATAGTGTTCTGTGGACTGATGAAACAAAATTAGAACTGTTTGGGCCCATGGATCAACGCTATGTTTGGAGGAGGAAGAACAAGGCCTATGAAGAAAAGAACACCTTGCCTACTGTGAAGCATGGCCGGGGGTCAATCATGCTTTGGGGCTGTTTTGCTTCTGTAGGTACAGGGAAGCTTCAGCGTGTGCAAGGTACCATGAATTCTCTTCAGTACCAGGAGATATTGGATGACAATGTGATGCAGTCCGTCACAAACCTGAGGCTTGGGAGACATTGGACCTTTCAACAGGACAATGATCCCAAGCATACCTCCAAGTCCACTAGAGCATGGTTGCAGATTAAAGGCTGGAACATTTTGGAGTGGCCATCGCAGTCACCTGATTTAAATCCGATTGAGAACCTCTGGTGGGACTTAAAGAAAGCATTTGCAGTGCGCAAGCCTAAGAATGTGACTGAACTGGAGGCTTTTGCCCATGACGAATGGGCGAAGATACCCGTAGATCGCTGCAAGACACTTGTGTCAAGCTATGCTTTATGTTTAAAAGCTGTTATAACTGTAAAAGGATGTTGTACTAAGTACTAAGATTGAATGTCACTTGGGGGTTGAATAAAACTGATAATGATGTGAGCACAGAAAAGACATTTGTGGTTATTTCATTATAAATGTTATGTTATATTTGTCTGACCTACACGTGCCTCTTTGATTTCATTGTAAGCAAGATGACTGAATGATCAAAATCAATGTCAAACTGGCCAAAACACTCAATTTCAGTGGGGGTTGAATAATTTTGAACACAACTGTAAATTGCATGGCTATAGTCCGGTCATGCGGGCTGGTGAACGTTTTGACTGACTGGTGCGCCACCATAACATTTTTCAAGCCCTATATATATCCCTTATAATTGTCAGTGCCCAAACCTAAGGGCCGTGTAAAACATAGAAGTGAATTGAGAATCTGGCAGTGCAGGTATCTTTTCTTCATTACCGCTAAACCAAACAAATAAGTTTATTATGTAAAAGTAGGTTTTTTTTTTTTTAATGTTTGTAGTGTAACATTATGTATGCTTTTAAAACATGTTTTTCTTTCTCTTAGTCTGACGTTATAGGGTTAGTCATTAAAAATATATATTAAAAAAAAAAGCTTAGGTATGTGCAAGTATATATAAAAAAAAAAAACATAAGCTTCAATTGGTATGAAGATGGTGAATATTTAAATTATCTGTTTTACTATAAAATTCATTTAGTACAGGAACATTTTGGAACTTCCAGCTAAATGTCGCGATTGGTAACGGTTTTGTATAACGAGACGCTGCGATGCTTTCCATTTACCTGACAGCTGAATTTTATAAGGACCATGTACTGGTTTGGAGTAGAATCCCGGATGATTTTCATATGCTCGATGACATCAATAAATGGAGCCACGAACTTCATGAGATCGTGACTGGTCATTGTCGAGGGAACAGTGAGTATACATAGCATGGCGCTGCGTCTAACATCTTCCTTTAGGGACGTCATTTTACTAGGAGAGAAATGTTAAAGAGGAGTATGACCAGGGCTGCAATATACTAGTGATGCTCAACCCAAAAATATTATTTGAATGATTTACTTCTCATGCTATCCTAAACCATTGGAACTCACAAATAAGTAGGGATTTTACAAAGAAAAATATACAGTATAGTCTGAGCCAGGGCCGGACTGGCCTACCGGGATACCGGGAGGCATCCCGGTAGGCTGTGGGCCGGCTGTGGCAATCATTGTGCCGCCAATCGCATTATCGTGAAACCGCGGGCTGGTACTAGCAGCCGGCAGTCGGCCGGCGGCTTAACTTTACACACACACTGTGCCTGGCCGCCGCCTGTCAGTGCCTGCGGCCGGTCTGCAGCCAAGCTAGTGACGAGTCAGTGAGGGAGGAGGGGACGCCGGGCTGACAGCCGCTGCTGCGTGCGTCACACCCAGCAAATACAAGGCTGGGATGGGAAATGTCACTCACGCTGCATTGGCGCCGCCCTCGGCCCTCCGTATGTTGCCAAACTTGCCACATTGCGCAGGCGCCACGCTGAAGACCCTGGAGTCACACGAGGAGGAGGCAGGCACTGCAGATGTGAGAGAGTGTGACACTCACTAGGGAGGCCGCCCAGCGTGAGGCCAGCAGCGAGCACTGCCAGCACAGGAGGCGAGCGCTGACGGCACAGGAGGAGAGGACTGTGGAGACAGGAGGTTGCTGGTGGTGGCACTGGCAAGGTGACAGTCTTTATAGCGTAAGCCCTCCTGACTCCCCCGGGGATACATTCATATTGCCGAGCCGGCCATGACCCCCAGGCAGCCATGCAGCCGCAGCCAGAGCATCCCCTGACTCTAGACTAAGACACTGTAACCTACCCTTACCATCATGGCGGTGGTAGGAAGGTGGGAAACTGCAGCAGGGCACCTGGAGCTGCTGGCACAGAACTTCCCAAGCTACACGTGTAGCTTGGGAAGTTCTGTGCCAGCAGCTCCAGGCGCCCCGCTGCAGTTTCCCACCTTCTCACCGCTGCCATGATGGTAAGCTGAGTATGCTGCGCAGTTTGGATCAATCTTCTCCTTTCACACCTCAGATAGGGAAAGAAAGTTTCTCCACCGGATCAGGCTCCATGGTGGGGGGGGGGGGGGGGGGGGAGTCATGGTATCTGGTCTGAGGTCTATATCTGTGGGCATTATCTGGCCTGAGGTCTATATATGTGGGCATTATAAATTAGGTGCGCGCTGTTCTGAATAAAGACCTCAACAATATTTTGTTGAAATTATTTTTCTTATCGGGACAAGTAGATCGCCCTGAGGGACAAGTAGATTGGACTACCACTTAGTCTGTTGGACAAGTAGATTTTTTAAAAATTTCCACACCCCTGAATATGTTTTCTAGGTATTCAGACTTGTGGAATTCCAAAGGTTTTTTCACTTTTTGTACTGTTGAGGAATTAACAGCAACATATTTGCACTTTTTATTATCTCAAAAAGTTTAATGTAACTGTTCCAATATTTAATTACGGTTATGTAAAACAGTTGCCCTATTTTTCTTTTTTATGCGCACTATTTATCTATATATAATATTGTGTCTTTCAGTTATTTATGTTAATAAAAAGGTTTGAAACTGCATCTTCCATATTTGAAGAAAAGTTCCTTAATTATTCTTTATTCTTGTAATATATCACCATAGCGATAAGTGGGTTGTTCTTGTCCCTATGTGCTTTCACATCTGTCTTATCTATATATAATACTCTTCAAATGTGTTTTAAAATGCATGGTTTTCCCTTTTATGAATAACATAATAATGACGTTGGGCTGGTATAATAATGCTACGGGGCTGGTATGAAATTATTTCCAGGGCTGGTTTTTAACCCCAGTCCGGCCCTGGTCTGAGCTACGTATAACGGTATGTCCTCTCCTGATAATTATGGATCGTGACAAGGATAAACATATTGTCATATACGGGTAGTAGACATTCAAACAGGCAGAAGCAAGCATCACATAAGCAGCTTGACAAAATAATATGAAACGTAGAAGGATGGAAGAAAATATAGGAGACAGAGATATTTTTGATCTAGGAAATGTTTTATATGTAATTTAAAGCCGACAAATCCAGAAATTTAGTAGTCACAGATATCTAGGAGCTCATAGCTACCCGGCCCAGGACATACTTGACAACGAGAGAAATCTCAATGTATCCTTCCTGGTAAAATACTTTATAAATAAATAAATACATTTGTCAAGCCCTGCACTAAAACCCAATCGTATAAACTCTTACAAGTCAAATTCTGTATCTAAACCTACCTGTCACCAACTAGAAAAAAGGACACCCACCATTCCTTGTTTGCACACAGGACCCCTGCAATTTGATTTATCAGGGGGATAACTCTTTCAAAGCCTCCAAATTTGTATATTCTGCACAACATAAACCATATTCACTATGATCTGTAGGAATGTCCAAAAGTACAATATTATCGAGATAACCTCATAGTATTGCAGATTACTCTAAAATAACATTTGCACATCATTGGAGCTATTTAAATCTCAATCACAACGTATATATAGATATAGAGTATAGATTTTTTTGTGTGTCTGCACCCTTACTTTGTTTTGTAAAGATGCATGATTCCATGAACGATTTCCACTGAAGGGTTTCCACTGAAGAAAGTGATCTGCTCCGGCAGATGTTTGGATGGAGAATCTGGGATGGGCTTGATGGATGCCTCCACTGACTCTTCGGCTTTCTCTGGAGATACATTCACTTCTTCATCTAGCAAACAAGGGGGAAACATGAGAGTAACCCACACACAATATAGAAACACTGCTAAGACTAACAGGTCGATTCAAATAAAGGTGAAACTCAGGAGAATAACTGGAGAAGTGAAAATTCTACGTTAAAATAGTCAAACAAGAAAAATTCTCCCATTTATTTCATTGCCAAATTGGCTACTTTGTCTAGATTGTTCTCTTCTCCTGCCAGTTCTCCTAGTTTTCACCTTTCTCTGAATAACCCTGTAAAACTCCAGTAATATTTTAAATAACCCCCATAAAAGTATATACATTGAGGAGAAATAAAACCAAAAGTACTTTTTTTTTTTAAAGCACTTTTACTTACTGTTAAATAGCTTTTCCTGAATGAAGTTGCAGTACTTACTAATAAGAGTATACTAATACTTCTCTCGTGTGAAGAGAACCAGGAAGCAAAACTCCGTGATCGCCAGAGGAGATCAGCGAGGGAGCGCAGGGTGAGGTAATGTATGCAGCGGCAGCCCGAGTGTGGCTCGGGGTTCCTACTTTCAGTAGGTTAACTGACAGTTAACCCCGAGCCAAAATCGATACCAGGAGGCCAAAACGCCAGGGAGGAAAAAAAACAAAACACGAAAACATTTTTATTTTACGCGCACAGACGCAAAATAAAATATAAGCGCATGTATGTGTGAATGAGGCTTTACTAGTAAAAAAAACCCTACTGCTTAGTTGAAATCCTACTCCAATCGGAGTCTATATTTTCATTTGGACATCTAGTGATATAGTCACTTGATACAATATCGGTGCTTTGGTTTATTGTGCAGCCATTGCAGGGTAAATTATCAGCAATACAAACAAGCACCTACTCCTGCAAGCGGAGACTAACTTAACACTGTAACATATCTAACATGGCGGACGGCTAAGCCGTTTACCAACCTGTAAGTAAAATATTGTTTACCTTCTCCTGGGCTCAGGATTAGGCTTTCTTTCACTCTGCACCCTGAGGGAACCACACAACTCCTTTAAAGGGCAGGGCAATCCTAATTAGGCCTCAAATTAGTTAACCCTTTAGGGAAAAAACTCAAGACAGCACTTGTGTCCTGTTCTATTATTCTCACTCGAGTTGTTTCCTGTATGATCACTGGGTCTGGTGACAAAGCAGCTATCTCTCATCACTGGACCGTGGCCATTCCTGTGATGCTAAAGGAGTCCTACATCCGCCAGTTGATAAACCTAGGGGTCTACCACCCTGCCCCTAATCACACTGTCAATACAACCTAGACTACAATCACGTCGACTTTCCCTGAAGGATTTTTTGTCTCCCTGATCAGGATTATATTGATCAATAAAAGTGTAATGGGGCTCCGAGCTCTGAGAACCCCATTTTGGCACCAGCTTTCGTGAGGGTGGTTCTTCAGGTTAGGAGCAGTTATAATAGTACCTTGCCCAGGCAGTCGTAACAAGGACCTAGCCAAAGTGGCTGTCCTGCAAGGAACGGAGAGCGTGGTTATAGCTGTAACCAAAACCAGAGACAGGACTCTGTAAGGGTGAAAGCAGAATGAAGCTTTATTACGGTGCTCTTTTATATACACAGTTTGTGGCAGGAAAATAAGCCACACTAGGAGGGAACACCCTTAGTGCCTTCCTCCTCTTCCTGCCTCATATGTGCTTTCTCAACTTTGCACCATCCTTTCCCACTACCCTCTCGCTGACCCCGAGGGTGTAACCAAAACAGAAAGACATAACAAGGAACAAACATGCTTAAATAACTTTATACAGTACTGAATAACCAAGTGATAACACACTGATTAACAGTAAGATGGGACATATCCCCAAGTAATATTAACTTCAGTTAGTGTAGGAAGAAAAAAACGTAAAACCTAATAAATATATATATATATATATATCACACACAGCAAGCAAATGTACTAGAGACCCTGAAAAAATGTACTAGCTTGTTGTAGTGTCTGCAGTAACACCTCGTCAGTTCAGTGAAATTAGACATTTTTCTAATCAGTATATGAGGGTTCCAGGCAGAAGAACGATGAGAAATTACTGGGAAAGAAAGGTTCTAGACACCAAGGAACAAGGTTATTTTTCATAATAAGTAGCAAAAGAGTTTTAAAAGACACACAGGAGAACTTTAACCCCTTAAGAACCAATGACGGAACTGTTCCATCATAAATGCATTCACTTTAAAGACCCTTGCTCCTTAAGGGGTTAAAGTTTATCCAACAATAGAAAACAGTGCCGCAATGTTATAAAAGGATGCTTACCGGTGCCAGTACATATTGTCTCTATGACCATATCTGTCATTTCCCTCCTTCCGATGTGCTGGTGCAGGATGGCCGCTTTATCCACCGGCGCCTTTCCTTCCAAATGGGCTGCTGCGGTGTGCAGTGTTTTCTCTTTGATTTCCTCATCAGACATCTCTGAAGCTGAGCAGGAACATGAATATTAATGCATTGTGGTTTACAAGAAGGTACAGACAAGAGAGCGGGTCGAAACTTCCTGTGAATTTGCAAGAAAACCCAATCAAGGCACTTTGGAATCTGGTGTGATTGGAGTCTGCACTAAATTGGAAACACAGGTCAAACAAATCCCAACTTCACATATAAAGACGATGGAATCTGTGGGAAAATGTGTGTTCAGCGCATCTGCCACAACAACACACTGACCCTGAAAAATATAAAAAGTCTTGCCCATCACAACCATACTTTGTGGCAGCTAGGATGCATGGGTCACCAGATCCCACGAAGACTATTATTTTGTAACATTCTATATTTACAAACGCGTACTGATACGAAATATAGGGCCCTATAGGTTGATGTAAATTTAACTCCATAGCCTTCCATGGCTAGGGATGCACCGATACCACTTATTTAGGATCGAGTACAAGTACCAATACTTTTATTTAAAGTCCTGTGACCGCTTTCCAATAAATAAATTTAGGATTTTGCTGAAAGTCTGTCCAGTTTATGTTGATATTGAAAAGTATAGTCAGACAACCCATTTATCCACTGTACAGCCTGCACACACCGTGAACACACACACACACACACACTTCAGACACAGGTTTACCCCTGCAGAAGTGTGTGTGCGTGTACATATGTGCTTGTGTGTACATGTGTGTACACAGGCAATAAAAAATTACAGGGAATCACTGATGAGGCTGGAAGGCACCATCTTCAGTTGCAAACTCCAAGTGTCACTCCACCAAAAATTATATTGCAGTGATGGATTTGTACAGGCCTTGTCCAATCAGGGCCTTGAAATCCTGTGTGCTCCTCAGGCCAGAGCACGAGGCAGCGCTGGAGCTCCAGCCCGAAATTCCTCCAGGGTCAGAGATTTGGAGTCCGGTGAGACGAGGGACCAGGGAGGGAAAAGTTACGCTCAGCTCTGCTGTTCAATGCAAGGACCAGGATCAGCGGAGATCTCAGCCACATCCTAAGTCCAGCGACAGTTAACCTCGCCATCCAAGATTTTTCAGAGCCACATCACATGACGACCGGCCAGCCACAAGGAAAGCAGACCAAGGTGAAGCGGCTGACCACAGGTCCCGGAGCGTGCGAATTGGGGGTCATGGTTGCAGAGGGGATTGAGGAGGAGGGGGGCTCCCTGCAGGTCACAGATCAGGGTGGGGAGGGGCACCTAGCAGCAGGCTCTGGGTGGGGAGATCCTCCCCGTAGGCACGCCGGGTTTCAAGGGAGTTGCAGAGGCGACCGGCGGACACGGAGGATGGAGACGGATCTCTCGAGATCGTGCAGTTTGTGGCCTCGCGAGATCCGGACTGGAGGACCATGTACTGGTACAAATCCCGGTACCGATACTGATACTGATACTAGTATCGGTGCATCCCTATCCATGGCTCTGGTAAAATAAACAGCAGCTCTGGTGAAGTTCACACCAACCTTGGAACAGGGCCCATAGATTTTAATCATTTACAGCTACTTTGATGCAGTCGCCTGAAATACGATTTGCCTTGGGTTAAGTAACCTTGACTACTAGTCCGAGGTCTGTATTGTATCATTCCAGCAGAATCACCACTGATCATTATAGGTGGAAAAATTGATCTCTCGCCAGAATGGTAAAGATCAGGGATCTCAAACTCTGGCCGCCCAGATACTAATGGCCTACAATTTCCAGAGTTCTTTGAATGTAATACGGAGAATCATGGGAGTTGTAGTTCATAAACAATCAGGGTTATTCAGAGAGCAGTGAAAACCAGGAGAATGACTGGAGAACTGAAAATTCTAGGTCAAAATAGCCAATTCGGAAAGTGAGATAAATGGGAGTATTTTTCTGGTTTGGCTATTTTAACCTAGAATTTTCACTTCTCCAGTCATTCTCCTGGTTTTCACCGCTCTCTGAATAACCCTGTATGAGTGGGCAGAGTTTGAGATCCCTGGTATAAAGCAAATGGATTTCTAGATCGACGTGAAAAGATGGACTTGTTGATGGGTGTGACCAGATGAATTTAGGCCATGCATTCTTGGATGCAGACAGACGGACGGATCTGGCACATGATCTGCGGAATATGCTGGCGCTTTATAAATAAAGAATAATAAGAATGTCATGGATTTGTTTGAGCTCTAGAAAGGACACATCTCAGGTTGCTTCTTACCAGCCACATTGTGACACACACGGTCATTTTTCAGAGTCATCTGTGTAATAAATTATTCAGACTGTTATCAGGAGCACATTTAACAATATCTTCTCCATTAGACATCTATGGGAAGTGTAGCCCAAAGCAACCGGGGAGGGGACTGCAAATCCTTTTCAAAAACCGGATAAAATTGGATATTACTAGTATCGGTGCAACCTAAAAGTATCGGTGCCGACACCGGGTACTGCTGGAGTACTTGGTACTCGTGCAGTACCCCTGATATTTTTTTCCCCACGAGCTGGGGGGGGGGGGAAGTATCCACGAGGTCTGTTCTTATTGGAAAGCGGTCACATGACATAAAATAAAAGTATCGGTACTCGTACTCGGTCTTAAAAAAGTGGTATTGGTGCATCCCTAATTACTTTGCTAATAATGTAATTCAGTGCATTAAAACGTTTTATATCAATCTTTGCGGAACCGTCACTGAAATGTACTAAGCAGGATTACACGTGAGCAGAAAAGGTTCTTTTTCTATATATTACACACACAAAAACCCATTTATACGCACACCACACTTAATAGAGAATAGAAATATTGTTATGCAATGCTTCAGCTATAATTCTCTTCAGAACAGATCAACACATAAAACAATAAGGGTGAGTGTATGAATAGGATTATACTATTGAAGTGGAATCAGGCTGGAAGATGGTCACCATTATGAGCCAGGCGGCCATCTTGTTCAGAATATTGGTTCACTTGAAAATAACTAGGTAGGTTTTAGCTGAAACCTAGAATGAAGCATACGTAGAAATTTAGGAATGTGTTAGATTAGCAGAAAAGCAATTAAAACCTGAGAAAGATCCAGACTGTTCCTGGCACGAAGGGACAGAATAAGAAGTGGATATACCAAGGTCACAGAGGCCCGCAGAGAGGGGAGCATAGAAGACAGACCAGGTGTTATCCGCAACAAATAAACACAGGCGCTAGGGAGGTGAGCACAGCCCGGACTGAGTGTAGCAGCAAATCATGATCTGTCGAAACTAACATGAAGTTTGCCAATTTACGGCCAATGTAATGGAATGTCTTTGTATTAGATTAAGGGAGGTATTAACCCACGTGGGGTGGGAGTGTGTCACCGGGAGGTGGGTTAATTGGGATGTACCTAATTATGTATTTGGGGTATAAGATCTCAAGTCACGGTGAGTTCGATGCTCACTCTTTGCGATTCAATCCTGTGTGACAACACAAATAAAGTTTGCCTTTCCTGAAGAGACTCGTGTTCAGACAATCCTTGCTCGTGTCCGGTCCGGCCTTGTCCCGAGTGAACCTAGCAGATTCTGGTTACATTTCTTGGGGGCTCGATAGCCGGGATACAGGCCCTTGCCGGCATGGCAACAACTGCTGAACACTGTAGCGGTTGACTGCAGGTGCGAGTGATCCCGCTGGTTGGGCGTCCGTTGAAGGTGAGCTGACATCTGCAGGCGCCAAGCAGGATTTCCTGTTCAGTGGACCTCGTCTCGTCCCAAACGGACCCCCGGCCCGGGAACACTGGGACACCACTAAATCCGAGGAAACAGCAAGCAGCGCGGCGATAGGTAAAGTGTCTTCTATGTTTGTATGTCTAATGGAGATACCGGTATAAAGGGAAACGTCCGGCCATAGTCAGATAAGGAGACCCGCGGCCATGGTCTCGTTGACATACACCGAACCCCACGCCGAAAGCACGGACAAGCAAAAGAGCCAGAGTGGCTAGCACGTGTCTGGACCCGGGGGATCGGATGTTAACTAAACGGTAGTTCTGTATGTGAGGGAGAAGGGAGCCACGTGGAGTTGCATAGTCGTAGTCAGTGTTTGTAAATGGAGAGATTTCTGTGACCGGGCTGAGAGCCCTGAGTCAGTGCTAGTGTGTACGTCGTGTAGTGAAGAGGGCCCATTGGGGCCAACGGTAGCTGCAGAGGAAGTGGTGCCGGGTGGGTAGATTACCCATAGGCAAATTGGAATTGCAGACGGAAGTGTAGTTATAGAACGGGGTGCACATAGTCACAAGCAGACAAGAGTTAGATTTCAAATAACAGGGTATAAGGAGCCAAAAGGTGGGATGGCGTGCCCTCGGCTAGTAGAAAGAGTTGAATTGTTTATGTATTGTTTTGTGCTGAAAGTATCTGGTACAGTATGGGTTGTGAATGATTGCTGAGAGTGCTGTGAGTGATTGCTTTCTCGCTAGGCGAGTAGACGCTCAAACTTGAGAGTGGACTCCCAAGGTACGTTTCCGGCTCAGGCGACTGCAATCCGGCTACTGACGGAGGAAGCGAATCCGATATATATGAATTGTTGACTGAAGTACCAGACAGTAAATTTCAAGTGTTTTGTGCTAAACGTAATATCTGCATTGTGAGAAGGTTACCGCCCGTAAGAGTAACAATGGGCAACGGGTCGTCCAAACCCAAGACGGCTAAGAAGGTTGAGACGCCCTTGGGGTATATGGTGCGGAATTTTGAAGTGTTGTATGCAACACATGATTATGGAATGGATTTGAGTAAAGAAAAGTTAAAATTATTGTGTACAATGGTATGGCCACAGTTAGTTCCTGAGTGGCCAGAACAGGGGTCTATGGACCCGGAGATAATACAGAGAGTGCACTCCCAGGTAACCGGGAGATATGGTCATCCTGAACAATACCCGTATATAGATATATGGAGGTACTGTGTGAGAGATAAAAGCCATTTTTGTTATGTTAGTAGGGCAAAAAAAAAAAAAAGTATGCCCTCAAATAAATATAAATATGAATGAGAAAAGAAGTCTATATATATATATATTTAGTGTTTTAATATACCAGTAAATTAAACAAAGATAATCCACACACAAAACTTGTAAATTATGTAATGATCTGCAGGAGTCTCTGAGCCCCCACTTCCCCCTGGGCCAGAAGAAAGAGAGAACAGTTTTTTTTTCTCGTATTCGCTCCCCCCCTCCTTTCTGGCACACACTGTCTGCACGGGAGGGAGGGAGTCAATTTTTGTTCTCTGACGAACAGAGAAAGTAACCCTTTATGTGTCTGTGCAGCGAATTTAAGTTTACCAGAGAAATAAAGAAGAAAAATTACTATGTTTAGCTAATTTTTAATGTGTGCTACAATAGAATGCATGAAGTCTGTCGAGTGCAAGATGTATACTTTTATTTTGTGTTGATATATTTGGTTAAGTCTGTCTTGACAGACTATTTTAAAATAGTTTTATATAATCTAGGCTATATGTAAGAAAGTTTTATATTGTCTAGTTGTTTCAGGCAATATTGTGTAATGTGTTGATATTATTCCAAAAACTCTAGTTTTGTTCACAGAGCTAGAATTAAATAAAAGAGGGTGTCCTGGTTTTTATATTGTTACAGAGTGTAACAATAGTGAGTATTTATAATACAACATGTATTTTATGAAGTAAAATTAAAGTATATAATAATATACAATATTGTCTACCAAAATATAATAAAATTTATTAACAAACTAAATAGAAATATATGAAACGGTTAGAAGATAATATTAAAAGAGCAGTTCGAGAAATAATTAAAGTAATTAGTTTTATACTGTTTCATGTCCTATATAGTTAAGATATAGCGAAAGTATGATTAAAAAAAAAAAAATATATATATATATATATATTTCTATTTAGTTTCTGATGAGATAGTTATTCTATTGTTATAAGAGTATTTTATACGATTACTGATTTTTTTTTTTTTTCTAAAGTGGTATTAAGAGTCCGTTTTGGCTACGGGAGAGAGACGTCTGTGAATATTGTTTGTATATGTAGATGGTCTTTCTTTTTAGTTAAAATATACAATGTGTATATGTATATGCCCGAATGTCCCATCCAGCTCTTGGGGCAGGATATTTTTTTTGCAAATTGCAAGTCCGAATTATAATTTTTCCCGGGGGTCACGCTAGATTAGACCTGCCTGAGAGTGGCAGCTCTACACAGCAGTACAGCCCAACCAGCCAGCATACCCAACCTGTAAAAAAAAATAATAAAAAAAAAATTGCAGTAATTATGCCAAGAGAAGAAGAATAGTGAACGGCACCAACCCTGCCGGCCGCCCCAGACCCGTACACACTACTCTTTGAAATTCCTGGAGTCTGGGCAGAGGAAAACCCGCCCGGATTAGCTGTAAATATCCCTCCAGTGTACGTCGATTTAAAACCTGGTGCAACACCTGTGGCTTTAAGACAATATCATATCCTACAAAAAGCCAAGCAGAATATCCAGACACATTTGCAGAGACTTAAAGACCATGGCATATTGAAATTCTGCGTGTCACCGTGGAACACATCCCTGTTACCAGTACTGAAAGAGGGCACACAAGCGTACCGCCCAGTCCAAGATTTACGGGCCGTCAACGAAGCCACAGTAACTCTACACCCTGTGGTTCCCAATCCATACAATTTATTGGTATTAATTTCTGGTGATACAAAATATTACACGGTGCTTGATTTAAAAGACTTTTTTTGGGAGGAATCTACAATGGATGCGCGCTCAGCCAGGACCTCCTGTCCTTCAACGCTCAGCCAAAGTTGTTTTACTACAGTATGTAGATGATTTATCACTGGCTTCTCCCACAGAAAAAGACTGTTTCTCTGCCACAAAAGCCCGGCTACATCTGCTATGCCTTGCAGGTTACAGAGTGTCCAAAAAGAAAGCGCAAATATGTAAACAGACTGTAAAATATTTAGGTTTTCAATAAACAGGTACCAAACGTGTATTGGGGACAGAAAGAAAAAAAGCAGTATGCCGAATACCCCAACCAAAGACAAGGAGACAGGTCCGTGAATTCCTGGGAGTTGCAGGCTTCCGCCGCCTGTGGATCCCCAACTTCGCAGACATTGCTAAACCCCTCCATCAAGCTACCAAAGGGGGAGAGCATGACCCCTTCCTCTGGGAAGAAGAGCAAACAGCAGCTTTCCTGAAATTAAAGACTCTGTCAATGGAAGCTCCAGCACTGGGACTGCCAGATCACAGCAAGCCCTTCCAGCTGTACGTGCATGAACACAAACCGCTACAGGAGTGCTGATTCAGAATTTTGGCTCCTGGCCAAGGCCTGTGGCCTATCTATCCTAGCAACTTGACCCTGTGGCCTGCGGCCTACCCCTATGTCTGAAAGCTGTGGCAGCCACCGCAATGCTGATAGCAGAAGCAGACAAGCTGACCCTTGGACAAGTTCTTCATGTCAAGGTACCACATGCTGTCAAAGCCCTGCTGGATGTAAAAGGAAGCTACTGGTTCAGCAACAGCCGGATGACAAAGTACCAAGCTATGATGTGTGGGAATCCACGGGTTCATTTGGACCTCATCGCTACCTTGAACCCTGCTACTTTACTGCCTGACTGTGAAGAGGATCCAGATCATGAATGCCTCCAAGTCATGGAAGAAGTGTTCAGTAGCAGGCCAGATTTGAAAGACGTACCCCTAGACAAATACGATCTACAGCTATTCACTGATGGTAGCAGTTACATGGATGATGGGAAGAAAGTCTCCGGCTATGATGTTGTCTCAGCAGAAGAAATTGTTGAAGCAAATTCTCTACCAGGCCATACATCTGCACAACAGGTTGAAATAACAGCCCTAGCCAGGGCTCTGGAAATCTCCTAAGGCAAAAGAGTAAATATCTATACTGATTCCAAATATGCCTTTATGACTGTCCATGCACATGGTGCACTCTACAAAGAAAGAGGCCTACTTATTTCCTCAGGACAACAAATCAAGTATGCAGATGAAATCGCAGCCCTCCTAGAAGCTGTATGGAAACCAAGTGCTGTCAGTATTATGCACTGTCGTGGCCACCAGAAAGGTCATGATGAAATCCCAAAAGGCAACAGGCACGCTGACCAGGCCGCAAAAGCGGCTGCAAAACCATTGCTAACAACTGATCAAGCCAAAGTCCTGCTCTGCCTCTCAAGAGGCCCAACCTCCCATGCCAAACTACGAATTCTACATGAATTGGAGAAAATTTGAACCCAAAGGCGAATTCATTGAAATTATTCTGCACAAATGGCACAATGATTACGGACTATTAGAACTCAATCATGATTATATCCAATGGCTTTTCCCGACACGGTCCCAAGGCCGAAATTTCTACTCCACTTCTCTGAACCCTCAAGAGACACGTCTTATGATTAACACCTCATAAGTTCAGCAAAGACTCCGCAGAGCATACAAAATGATGCTGAAATTCTTCGGCGTAAAATTAATGGGGGAGTAATGGAGAAGATACAAAAGTAACCGAAGTTGAACGAGTAGAAAATTTCGCCTCACGTTTTGACAGCCTAACAGCCAACCCTTATAATAATCTGAGGATCACATGAATACTGCTAAATTTGGGAGAGTTGGGAGCAGAAGAATATCAAGCTCCGCTGGTGAGGTTCTTTCTCAAAGAGACCCTTATCAAAAACAAACTGCCAAGAATGAAGAAAAGTCTGATGAAGGAAATAATACCATGCTATGGACTTCCTCTCGAAATAGGGTCAGACAATGGCCCCGCATTTATACAGAACTGTCTACAACAGCTTGCCCGCCTGTTGGGCATCACCTGGAAGCTACATACTGCTTACAGACCCAAAGCTCGGGAAAAGTCGAAAGAATGAACTGCACCCTAAAGACTTTGATGTCCAAACTGTGCCAAGGGATGTCACTAGGCTGGTTGGATATGCTGCCAATAGTTCTATTGCACATTAGGTGCAGGCCAACCCCCCCCCATTGAAGCTAAGTCTGTACGAGTATATGTTCGGACGGCCTACCCCTCTGATTAATGGACTAAGGGGGGACCTTCGGGCATTGGGGGAAACTAAACTAAATGATCAGGTTGTACTGTTAGGTAAATCAATGCAGAAATTGAATACTTGGGTGGGAGATAATATACCTCACTTTTTATATCCCCCACTGCATAAGTATTGTCCAGGTGACTCGGTATGGGTGAAGGACTGGAAAAATTACCCACTAGGCCCAAAATGGAGAGGTCCTTACCTTGTCCTGTTATCAACCCCTACAGCAGTGAAGATTGCCGAGGTGGTCCTGTGGATACATCACTCCAGACTGAAGGTAGCTGCAGCCAATCCTGAACCAGCATGGAAGGTCGTCACCAACGAGACCAATCCACTGAGGCTAAAGCTGACAAAGACCACAGTCGTGAGCACCTGAATGATCCTACTGAAAGCACCCAAAATATTCAACAAGTGGGTGTTTTGATGGACACAATAAAGCCTGACCATCCACTGACAGGGGAACAAAGGGATCCCCCGGCCCCAACTTTTGATCAACCGGAAAGGTCTTTTGTTTTTGAAATTCTGGTGGGGAGGGATTGGGTTTATGTGACTGAAAAGAATTGCCCAAGGGATTTTGATATTTGTGGCATTTGTGGTACTGATTTTGTATCTTGCAAATTTGATTTATGGACTCTCGCATGGAGTATACCCCAGGTGCCCAAGCACCGCCAAGAAAGTGGATATTTCCCATATCTGGAATGGTACGCACCCGGTGATGGAGAACCGTACCATGAGGAGACAAAAGCGAGAGGCGATATCCGAGATTATGCCAAGAGGACATTTACTTGTGCAATTTAAATATAACTATGCTAAAAAGCCTGGGCAAACCGCATGCTGGGTGTGTAGTAGACTGCACCCAGAGACAATTCACATACCATTTGCCTCTGTTCCAATGAATTTGAGTATGTTTGCGTCAGGAAATGTCACAATACATGCTTTGATGCACCAAGGGAAAAACCAGAATCATTCAGTCCCGGGTATCCCATAATAGGGCCAGTGTACCCACCAGAATGGTGTTTTCAACTAGATCCAGATAGAGAAACAAATAACGAGGGTGGGTTGTGTTACTCAAGTAAATTCAACTGAACATCATACATTTACACATTCATCCCAAAAGAGAAGGCAAATTTTCTATACATACGATGTAGAAAGCTCACAAGCGATCAGGAGGAGGAGATTGCGAATGTGACAAATGGGAGGCAGAGTGCATTGGATATGATGAAACGACTGAGACAACTGATGATAGAAATATCAAAAGGGAATACTACATTTGTCACCATTTATATTGAAAGGGGGATACCAGGTGTGTTGTGAAAGGATGTGTTACACATGGGTACCACCTACAATAACGGGAATGTGTTATCTAGCTAAATTGATCCCAATTCAGAGGGTAAGGGGAGAAGCCACAGCACTCCACCCTAGGTACCCACTGGTGTATGAGAGACAGAAGAGAGTTGTTCAAGAAAGCGGATCGAATATGGGCATGGCTGCCGGCATGGACTGGATGGGGAAGAGAGTTGATGGTAAGAATGAACAGTTATGCCAGTCTGATGGACGAGATTTTGAATAAAACTAGTATGGACATTCAGTTACTGAATCTGGAAGTACGAGAGATAAGGAAGGTACAAACGATACATGATATGGCACTAGAACAGATCAGTGCGGCTCTGAATGGATTGTGTGAGATGACAATGCATTATGAATGTTGCACCTTCATCAAGAACACTACACATGACGTCCCTGACTATTACCAGGTAATCCAAGATCACCAGGAGAAGGTAGCACAGTTGCAGAACACAGCAAGGAGGATCACTGCTGAAGGCTGGAATCCACTCCGTGGGTTCGGAGCAATCGGAGATTGGTTCGGATCCATTTTGAGATTTATCTCACAGATTGGATCCATGATTCTGATGGTGGTGGTGATCTTGGTCATAGGGACACTACTGTACCGCATAGGGCTCTGTCTCTGGCCACTATGCAAGAGGGCACTGACACCCACACAGACACAGAAGATACCACTGATTATCCCACAAGACATGTTCCCAACCAAAATAGGTCCCCTAAAGTATGAGGAACTTAAGAATAATAGTAGTGGGGTGAAATGGCTACAAGTCTCAGGAGAAGAACCTGAGGCTTGAGCCAAGGGGGGAATGAAGTGGAATCAGGCTGGAAGATGGTCACCATTATGAGCCAGGCGGCCATCTTGTTCAGAATATTGGTTCACTTGAAAATAACTAGGTAGGTTTTAGCTGAAACTAGAATGAAGCATACGTAGAAATTTAGGAATATGTTAGATTAGCAGAAAAGCAATTAAAACCTGAGAAAGATCCGGACTGTTCCTGACACGAAGGGACAGAATAAGAAGTGGATACACCAAGGTCACAGAGGCCCGCAGAGAGGGGAGCATAGAAGACAGACCAGGTGTTATCCGCAACAAAAACACAGGCGCTAGGGAGGTGAGCACAGCCCGGACTGAGTGTAGCAGCAAATCATGATCTGTCGAAACTAACATGAAGTTTGCCAATTTACAGCCAATGTAATGGAATGTCTTTGTATTAGATTAAGGGAGGTATTAACCCACGTGGGGTGGGAGAGTGTCACCGGGAGGTGGGTTAATTGGGATGTACCTAATTATGTATTTGGGGTATAAGATCTCATGTCACGGGGAGTTCGATGCTCACTCTTTGCGATTCAATCCTGTGTGAGCATTTGTGTGACGACACAAATAAAGTTTGCCTTTCCTGAAGAGACTCGTGTTCAGACAATCCTTGCTCGTGTCCGGTCTGGCCTCGTCCCGAGTGAACCTAGCAGATTCCGGTTACACTATAATTTGATAGCAAATTAAATATATTCGAGATTATTGGGGCATGTTCCCAGTCAGGCATGGCAGTTCCCCTTACCTTTCTTAATATAATTTAAAGTTTATTAGCAATGAGACGTGACACATAAGAAGACTTCACAAGCTCGTGAGAGGGCATCAATGAATGCATAAGAGCAGTGATACGGTAAATGTAAACAGCTATCATAGGTAAGTGCGAACAATAAGATACAATGAACCAGGGCAGAACAGAAGAACAATGACGGACAGACAAACAGGGCACAAGACAACAAAACCAGAACAGAAAAAGGAAAAAAAGGATGCAGTGGGGTGGTATGCAACCCAAAGCGGGTGAGGCATGCCCCCAGATGGCCAGCCAGGGCAGCGCGGTCTCCTTGACAGCCACCAGGGATCTCATAAGAAGAAGCGCACGCGCGCCTTAAAGAGATAATGTCCACAGGACCGTATTACCCCTCAACTTTTTAAAATACTTTTTCTTGCTTTTTTTCTGCCACCCCATTTTCGCCCCTTCTTATTTGTATATGAGAAGAAATGTTATTTTGCTTTCCTTTTCCTTCTTCTCTGCTCCCTTTTTTCTATTGCCTGTTTTACATTTTTCTTCTCTGCTGGTAGAGATATCACCAAGGAAATTTTTATTTATTTATAAAGGATTTTACCAGGAAGGATACATTGAGATTTCTCTCGTTTTCAAGTAGGTCCTGGGTATGCATATGCATAAATGGATCTGTATTGTACATGCTGCTAACGGGATGCCTTAAAGTCTGCCATTTGCACAGATTATTTTACAGCATTGTATTAATGGCATTTAACCCCTTCACTGCTGAGCCATTTCACCTCTGTGTGCTGAGAATTTTTACGGTTTTGTGCTCCTCACGTTTATACATATATGAGGACTGAGTGGGTATACATATATATCTGAGCGAGAACGTCTGGTGTGTGCAGGCCTGTGCATTGGGTAAATGGGGTGTCTGGCCATACATTTCAATACTAACATAAACTAGACAGGCTTTCAGCAAAATCCTAAATTATTTATTGGAAAGCTTGACTTTAAACAAAAGTATCGGTACTCGGTGCCGTTGAGTACCTGAAAGAAAAAAAAGGATAGGTACTTCTACTCGGTCTTAAAACAGTGGTATCAGCGCAACCCAAATTTTTATTTTACATATAACTTAGTCATGTTTGGTATTATAAGGCAAGTATACGGAGGGAGGCCCGGGAGACCTGACAACGTGTGGGGGATGTCCTCTGCATACAGCGGTGACACATGAGGACATACCCCCACACATCGTCCGCAGTAAAAGGTCTAAAAGGGCCACTACCACCAAAAAATTAAATGTCCTTATTGTATTTTATGTTACTGATATTTTACATGATCTTCGAGATATATGTCACGGGGTGCATCCATTTTGTGTTGTAAACTGTCCCACCCCACAGTATCTTCACATCATTTGCTCTTCACTCCATGGCAAGGCCATCTAATGGAGTCTATGGGTTGATTGCTGGCTCAAATCATTGTATTGTGAATGTTTTGAAAGGACACCACCGGGGAGTAGATTAGAAGTACCCTGTTTCTCCGAAAATAAGACCTACCCTGAAAATAAGACCTAGTTGTAGGACAACTTGAAGAGCTACGGGAGAGAATCAGTGGAGGGAGCAGAGCCACATAAGGCCACGGTCAGACAAGCGTTCTTTGAGCAGAAGGAACGTCCACGAGAGTGGGTGTTCCTTCCACTCTGACACCCATGTGGCCACCTCACTGAACACAGTTAGTGCCTCTGGAGGAACGTGCTTTGTAGCCCTGTCTGCATCCGTCGCAGCTTTTTCACAGGGAGGCTGAAATCATGTCCGGTGGTAGCGCACGCAATTCGATCGCACGCTACACCATGTGGCCCCCCCCCGTCCAGCCTTCACAAAGCTGCGAAGGACACAGGGAAGTGTGGTCACACGGACACACTTAGTGCATTTCTTCTGCTCAAATAACGCTCGTGTGACCGCAGCCTTAGCCGATGCCTCTTCTAGCGCCAGCTCCTGTCATAGGCGGAGTGATAGCAGATGTACACCGTCAAAAATATATAAGACCGTGTCTTATTTTCAGGGAAACACGGCATTATACACTCCCTGTCTTCTCTCATTCAGCTGCCACCTCTTCTCGAGTAGCCCGGACAACACAATACACCTTGCTGCCTTATTTAAGCATGCCCCCTCCACCTCATGAGCTGTTAGGTAAAGCACAGACACAAAGTTATACTTTTTCACAGATTTTGGTAAATGTTGCATCATGGGAAAAAGCAACAAAATGGAAACCGCAGATTTTCCTTTTACATGCAATTACTTCAAAACAAAAGAAAAAAACCAGCAGCATGTGTTTTATTAGGCGGTTTTGTTTGGAATGCACGAGTAATCTAATTACAGCTGGTATAAGTGGTATACGCCTTTGAGAAACATTTTTTTTAGAAGAACGTCAGGTGCAGATGAAGGAAGAGCCAAGTTGGAATAGCTAGTTTTTCATGTGCTAGGTGCATATTAAAGGGATACTCCATTAAAACTAGAGTTTGCTTTAATGTGCCCTTAATTAATTGGGCAGAGGCTGCGTGCAGCTCCTCCTCTTCAGGTCAGGGACGTCGGATCCTGGAAGTCCCTGAAGCTTTTCTACGCAAATTGCGCACCTATGCAACTTGTGTAGTTTAGGATCTGCAAATTGTGCACCACTACTAGACTTGAGCACTTTAGGTATCCGTGCCGGCGCAGAATGGTGAATCGGAGCTAAGCATGTATGTGCAGATCCAATCCACTGGCTGCCTCACTGAGAGTGCGAGTTATTGTGGGTAGTGTCGGCATGCTCGCTGCATGTTGAGGTCACTAGTGACCGATCTGGCTGTCCCGGACACATGCTGGAGGAATTGTGGTGAGAAGGATACCCATGCCCACATGTGGTGGCAATGCCCCATTATTCAGCCATTCTGGGAGAGAGTTCGAATATTGGCCTCCGGAGTTCTGGCCTGTACTATGCCGATGGATCCATGGACATTTCTTAAGGCGCGCTCAGTGGCGGATCTATCACAACATTATAATAGACTTCTTTCTAAAATGGTTTTGGCCACTCGGAAGGCCATGGCGGAATCATGGCGCTCGACAGAACCACCTCTATGGGGAGAGTGAAGCAAATAATTGAAGAGGTGCGAGTCATGGATGAGCTACGGTATCTGCCAGACATCACAGTACAATGAGAATTTATCATAAGATATCTAAGTTATGAGAGATCATTGAGATGTATTGAATATGTTGGAGGGTGAGGGCACCCTTTTTTTTTCTCTTTTCTTTTGTGTGTATGTTTTATATGTTGTGTGTTAGTATGTTTTTTTTTTTTTTTGCTGGTTTCTTGAGGCAAGATATTTGTCGTGTTATTATAAAACAAGGTGTACGGTGTGGTAATGTTGACTTGCTGATGAAAATATACTGATTGTATGGAATATTTTATATACCTTTTTGAAAATAAAGAATAAAAAAAACAAAAAAACTAGTGACCGATAGCCAGGAAATTCAAAATCCCCACTGCTGGAGGAAACCTCTCCGCTTCACGCAGCAATATATCTCCAGATTGGAGCAGTGGGGGGAGGCACTCTCACATACTGACCACTTTGAAAAGATAAAGTGGTCACGATGAGTAGAGTGGTCCTTTAACATCTTCCATACAAAGTATAGGAGACGTTAATGTACAGTAACCAGGCGCTACAACTGACAAACAAGCAGACCTCGTGTCTCGGATTTTGAGGTGTTAAAATTAAACACAACACTCGAGCGCCGTGCTTAGCATCCTAATTTGTGATCTGGGCCAAGGAAGTGGAACCTCCATGAATATGGTTTGCATAAGACAAAATCTTGACATCCTGTCTGGGTGTCCCTTTCATAAAGAAAAGGACTAGGACTTGAAAAATTTATATCAAACTTAGGAGCCAACTACAAATTTTCAGAAACCATATCAAGCTCTTTAGGGCCCATTCACACTGAGTGACATGAGAAATCGTCTGTTTTACACGCAATTTTCATAAACGCGACATTGAGCTATATCGGGCGATAATAGCGCCGTTATGCATGATATTGCGCAACACCACCAACGCAAATCGCGAAAAAAGGGTCATGAACCAGCGACAAGCTGCAGCGATTTATTCAAAGAGCACAGTAATTTCGGTGCTCTTTCGTTCCTCGTAATCATATTCGCTGACCCTGCGGTGAATTCAGCATTCACGGCAGGGTCCCCGAAGTGCAGGGAAAACCCGAACACATGTGAAAAACCGCCGAAAAAAAACATCAGATTGATCTGATAAGCCGCCGAAAAGTCACAGATCGCACCTGACGATCCGCCTTAAAACTGCCAGACACATCCGAAAAAAGCCGACGACCAGCCACCGGGAAAACGACAAGCCGTATTTATGAGCTGGGGTGTGCAAACCGGTAATCCAGGCCACTGGCAGCTTCCCTGGCTGCTGAAGGACACTGATACAGTCAAGTGTAGGGCTGCAACTAACGATTATTCTCATAATCCATTAATCAAAAGAATAATTGGCCAACTAATCGGTTAAAAAAAAAAAATGTACTTAAGAATTTTACGTAAAAAAATTTAAAAATTTGTGTAGTGTATGTAACATTCGTACGTACATACGCAAATTGCGTATCTTGCATACTTTTCACACAAGGTATGCGAGTGCTTGGTCAGAGGGATGGGTTGATGCTGCATGCGTAGCTTTAGCTCAGGTTTGCTTTCTCAAATGAACGCGGCTACAATCACTTGTTCATAGATGATGGTGTCAGCATGAAATCGGGGTTAATAAGCTAAAGTGGTCAGGGTGTGTAGAGTGTCCCTTTTAAATAATTTTGTGAACAAACTGAGTGGGAGGTGGGACTGGAGCTGGAAGGGAGTGACTTTGCTCAAGTGACTTGACCGGAGTGTGAGAGGGAGTGGGTATGGACGAAAAAGACCAGATCTGAGTGTGAGAGTGAGTTTGGGTAAAGGGACCAGACCAAAGGGAGGGAATGGCAGTTCCCAACCAAAGAGGGTGGGTTGGTGGCACAGGACTCCAGCTTCAAGTAAGGATAAAACACAGGCATATAGCTCCTGCACCCAGTGGCAGTATCCTATTGTTTGTGTTCTAGTTCTGCTACTGTTGTAAACAGAATAAAAACAAACTGGTTGTGTCTGACATAACCGTAGAACTAACTCATACCTAGTAAAGCAGCGGCACGTCTTCTCTACTCAGATCCAAAGCTGAGGTTATTTACATTTAACTCAGTCTGACTCTAAACTGTGTGCTGTACACCGGACGATTAATCAACACCGATTAATCGATAATGTAAATAGGTGACAACTAATTTAATCATCGATTAGTTGTTTCAGCCCTAGTCAAGTGCAACTCGCTGAGCTCACTGACCGGTCCACATGGGCTCTGCTAATCACAGAGACTAGGGATGAGCTGTTCGGGTTCGGACGGTTCGGAGTTTGACCAGAACTTTGGCAGTTCGAAAGTTCGAACTTCGAACTTTTTTGGGTGTGTTCGGTTCGAGTTCTAAAATTTTTTTTTTTAAAAAAAGTATAGAAAATGCTTAAACAATACTAAAAAAATCTAGAAATAAAGAGACTCTTTACTGCAGAATATTATAAGCAACGATTAGATATTGAATTAAAAACTAATGTGTACGTGGAAAGATTATCAACTCTAAATGACCTCTGTTCACAAACGGGCATAACACCAGGTGTTTTTAGTCTGGTAATCAATTTGATACATTGCACAGTATACTGAGGGGGTGGGGTGGTGTCTGCTTTTGATTGAGATTTGAGAATTCATTTCCCTCCTAAAACATCCTCCTAATATGCTGCATTTAACCCTTTCGCTGCTGAGGCATTTCCCGCCTCTGTGCTGAGGTCATTTTTACCGGTTCTGCTCATCATGTTTAAACGTGTTTTGAAGCTTATTTTAGTATATGACCCAGACATATTATAGATCGTTCTTTCCGTCAGATTCATAATATGTATACTTCATGTCCTCTCTGTATATTATAACAAAAAATGCAATAAAATATGAATTTTCAATCATTTACAACGTGTAATGTGCTTTTTTTTCCACATTTTAACATGCGAGCAATTGCGGTTATATTTTGTATGGGGTGCGCTTGTTAAAAAAATTAGAGATGGGGTCTCGTTACATTTTTTTTTTGGGGAAAATTACGCGATTTTTAACAAACGCACCGCATACAAAAATCGTTAGTGCAGCATCATTGTTCACATTATAATTGAAATGGGAACAATATTGCTGCATTAACGAACCAAAAAAAAGAAAAATAAACTTTTTTTTTTTTATAATTTTTTTTTAACCCTTTCGCTGCTGAGGCTTTTCCCGCCCCTGTGCTGAGGTCATTTTTACCTGTTTTGCGCATCATGTTTAAACGTGTTTTGAAGGCTTATTTTAGTATATGACCCAGACATATTATATATCGTTCTTTCCGTCAGACTCGGTAGATTCATAATATGTCATTATTATATGTATACGTTATGTCAAGTCTGTATATTATAACAAAAAAATGCAATAAAATATGTATTTTCAATAATTTACAATGTGTAAAGTGTTTTTTTTCACATTTTAACATGCAAGCAATTGCGGTTATATTTTGTATGGGGTGCGCTTGTTAAAAAAATTAGAGATGGGGTGTCGTTACATTTTTTTTTGGGGAAAATTACACTATTTTTAACAAACGCACCGCATACAAAAATCGTTAGTGCAGCATCATTGTTCACATTATAATTGAAATGGGAACAATATTGCTACACTAACAAACCAAAAAAAAAAGTGTTTATTTTTTTTTTTATAATTTTATTTTTTATTTTTATTTTTCATTTTTTTTTTTTTTTTTACAACTTTTTTCACTGTAGTGTTTGGTATCGTTGGAACGGCCATGCTCTGCACGCACGATGACGCCAGTCCTCAGGGGGAGTTCCCGGAGGCTTGGCCGACATCCAAGATGTCGGCCAGCTCCGGGAAAGGATCGCGAACCGGCGCTTTTCAGCGCCGATTCGCGATCCAGCTCCCCAGGGGTTAATGCCAGGCATCATTTGGAAGGGCAGGCTGTGCCCTTCCAAATGATGCCTGGGTTAACCCCCGCAGAGTCGCCGATCGGGAGGGAGAGAGGTCCGAAGGACCTCCCCCCCTCCCTTTCAGGCGCCTCCTCCGCACATGCGGGGGGGGCCTGAATTTGGTGTCATCGCGCTGCCGCGATGACACCAAATTCCGGCGGCTGCTGTTCCGGATGCCGGGCTGACATCCAGGATGTCAGCCCGCACCGGAGGGGCCAGCGATCGGCCGGAACCCGGCCGAACGCTGACCCCAATGGGAGGACGCGCTCAGCGCGTCCTCAGCACACCAGCGGGAATGCTGAGGACGCGCTCAGCGCGTCCTCAGCAGCGAAGTGGTTAAATTTTTTTTTATTTTTTTAAAAAAACTTTTTTCATAGTCATGTTTGGTATTGTTGGAACGGCCATGCTCTGGCTGATCCAACAGTACCAAACATTAACCCCTAGCTGCCACGGATCGGGAGATAGGGGGTTCATTGGAACCCCCATCTCCACCATTGGTGGCAGTTAGGGGGGTTAACTCCAGGACTGGCGTCAATGTGCTATGCACGATGACGCCAGTCCTCAGGGGGCATTCCCGGAAGCTTGGCCGACATACAAGATGTCGGCCAGCTCCGGGAAAGGATCACGAACCGGCACTTTTTGACGCCGATTCGTCATCCGGCCCCCATGGGGTTAATTCCAGGTACCGTTAGGAAGGGCAGGCTGTGCCCTTCCAAAGGGTGCCTGGATTAACCCCCTGTGCCCCGGCGATCGGGAGGGAGAGAGGTCCGAAGGACCTCCCCCCTCCGCACATGCGGGGGGGGGGGGGCGCCTGAATTAGATGTCATCGCGCCGCCGCGATGACATCTAATTAGGCCGGTCGGCGTTCCGGGTGCTGGGCTGACATCGAGGATGTCAGCCCGCACCGGGGGGCACAGCGATCGGCCAGACCCCGTTTGGCCGATCGTTGACCCCAAAGGGAGGACCCGCTCAGCGCGTCCTCCGCAAGGAACGCTACCTGCGGGTCCGCAGCGAAGGGGTTAACTGGTGTTTGAAAAAAATTCAAAATAACATCTAAAGCAATGTTGTTTTTCACCTCGGGATTAAACATTCACAGGGTTATTCAGAGAGCAGTGAAAAGCAGGAGAATAACTGGAGAAGTGAAAATTATTAGGTCAAAATAGCCAAACCAGAAAAATTCTCCCATTTAACTCACTTTCCAAATTGGCTATTTGGTCTAGATTGTTCTCTTCTCCTGCCAGTTCTCCTGGCTTTCACCTCTCTCTCAGGGTTGTTCAGAGAAAGGTGAAAACCAGGAGAATGGCAGGAAAAGAGAACAATCTGGACCAAATAGCCGATTTGGAAAGTGAGATAAGGCTAGGGTCAGACTAACGCATTTTTCGCAGTGACCGTCAAAAAGTGCATCCGAACGCATTGCGTATTTTTTCACGGAATGCGCGAAAATGGTCATACGATGCACGTTTTCGTGCGTGATTTTTTTACGGATCCAAACCAGGAAACTTTGGGTGTCTGGACGTTATGTTGGCCGGACGTCTCCAAATCACGCACACACGCCGCTAGTGGACGCAGCGCACTCTGTACGTACGTACTAGCGGTTCTGCGTTCTCAAAAAAATGCGTTCATTTTCCACTTGCGATGCGCAGCCGGACTTTCGTGCGACAGTACTTCGTATATTGGCCGTCATTTGCTGCTAGTGCGGCCGTGATTAAGTGCGCCTAAACGCACGTTAAAAATTCGCTAGTCTGACCCTAGCCTAAATGGGAGAATTTTTCTGGTTTGGCTATTTTGACCTAGTGTTCGGCTCATCCCTAACAGAGACATGTTTCCTACAGCCAGACTGTTTGAGGTTTCATTGTGTGATTAGCCGAGCTGAGGCTGAAACGTACAAATCAGTTGTCACAGCCGAGCTGCACTTGACGACACCTACTCTGCCATTAATATTTTAGTAAACCATTTGGTTCTGAATATTTTTATCCTCGTTTTCCTCCACTAAAACCTAGGTGCGTCTTATAGTGCGAAAAATACAGTAATTGCATGTAAAAAAGGAAAAATAATATATATATTTTTTTAATCATCTCCCTACCATTTTCTTTATTTCCCATGACGCAACATTTACCAGAGGTTTTTCTTTACTTCTGTGGCTTATCTAAATCAACAGTATTTAACAGTTAATGAGATGGAGGAGGTAATGTTTAGATAAGGCTGCAGGGGCTATTGAGAGATGGCAGCTGAATGAGATAGAACAGGGGAGTTTACAAAAGACTTCTAATCTACGCATAGTGACGTCCTTTGAATATAAACATTTATAACTGTGGGATGTAAAGTGCTAACAAGTTCCGTAGCGCTGTACAATGGGAGGCAAAATACCAAATATACATACAAGTTAAACACGTAGAGCAGTAGGAGAGAGGACCCTGCTCATTCATAATCATTAATTGTTGTAAAACGAGATTATATGCGTGCTGAGTCAGTTACATCACGGGGAAATATGTCAATTAGGGTTATTCAAAGAGAATTGAAAAGTCACCGCACGTTAGGTGACTTTTCGTTCAATTCAATCCTATTTTGGCGACCCTGCGGTGTATTCAGCAAGCACCACAGGGCCGTCGTAGTGCAGGGAAAAGCCGCCACAAACCCGCCGAACACTCACCGCAAAACCCGGGTAACGCACAAAGAAACCAGCAAAAACATATGAATTAACCCCGCCGAACACGGCAGAGAAACCCGAGCAGCCGCAGATCTTAGCGCAGAGCATCCGCTGGAAAAGGCAGACACCGTAGATGGAGTGAGACAAAAAAAACGTGCGCTTGAATGTTTGAACAGTGAAATGCTGTTTGCAAAGAAACTGCAGAACGAAAAATGTCTGAAATTTACATAGAAGGTTCAATGAATGATAATAAAAAGGGCTGTTACAGAAAAAAAAAATTGCGAAAAAATACTGAAAAACGCCTAAAAAGATCTTAAAAAAAATCTATACATAAAGAGCATTCACCGCAGGATCCCTGAAGCGCACGGATCTGAACTGCTGAACGCTGCCGATCAACAATCCGATCAAGCAGACCGCCAAACATTGCTGATGATCCGAACACAGCCGACCATCCACCGAACAAACCAATTTTTTTTTTAAAAACGATTAAAATAGTAAAAATAAAATCGGTCCTGTAAATAATAAGAAAAAAGGTCCGTTACTAAATAAAAAAATAAAAGAATAAATCGGTTGAATAAAAAAAAAAAAAAATATATATATATATATATATATTTTTTTTTTACATTGAATCCTATGGGATTTGCCTGTTTGAACCGAATATCTGGGCATGTCACGGACACTACAGTGCAGTTCGACGTGATCTGAATAAATTAATGGTTACAATGTCGCTGCTGCCAAAGAGCGATGATCTGCACCATATTTGGCGAATTGATAGCTTAGAGAATAGAAGGACTGCCCCGAAACTGCACCAGTGAAATTCACCGTTCGGTGCAATTCGGCAGCAAGTTCATTGCTTTCTGAATAACCCCCTAAGTCTGGGGAAGATCTCGGCTTTGGAAGGCTGCCACTTTAACCCATTCATGACATACCGGTACATTGCCGGTTAACATGCATTAATAAATGTGGTCATTGTTGGTAAAGGGACTCTTTAAGGGCGATTACAAATATCCCCCATTCCCTCCTCTGCTGGGCTCTCAACAAGTTCCCGGATCTCATCCAGGAAGTGGCTATGTCGTCTCAGCCAATCCTTGTGCCTACACATTCTTGTTTGAGAATTAAGGAGTCAGGTGTTACAGATTGTGTGTAAATATACACATATATTGAAATATATACCCATGTCCACTCTGTGTATTTTAATATAGTTTTAGACACACACACACTTCAGGGAATATATACTGTATGCGTTTTTACATATCTATACACGTTGGGGCGGGTGACGTTACCGGTTCACTGGCTCTCAGGGCACTCACCAGCGCAGTACTGGAAGCCCACCGGAATAGCAGACCGATCCGAAAGCTCCAGCCGGACGACAATCAGTGATACACTCATATGTTTGGCCAAGTCTGTGACAACCACACGGACAGGGCGGTACTATTCGGTCACTTTGGCTGGGTGTTCAGGATGGAGCACGGACACACCCGGGTCGCAGCGATCCCCCCAGCACAAAACGATCACAATACACATAGGCTTCCGGGACTGAAGGCGAATGACTTCACTAAAGCGACGCGATTGGCCGAGTGAAGTGGCTTAGCCGATCTTGGCGGCGCCATCTTTATGGTGGTCAAACAGGGAAAATGTAGTGATGGAGCTAATCAAAGATGGGATTCGATAATAGAGTCCATTCTAACTTTACGAGTGCAGTGAGTTCTGTTAGCTCTAAGATAGTATGTAGAGGTAGGTTGTCGCCCAAACGGAAGCTGGCTGACCTATTTGCCCATAACAAAGATGGATACCACACACTTTGCACTTTGCCCTCTTACCAGGACCTATCAGAAGCTCCGACGTCATCAAACAGGGCTTGGCAACTGGTGTTTGCTGAGGGTAAGTTGAGGTTTAAGAGCGACTAAACTCCAATAATATGATTTATATGTTTACGTCGCGTAAGTTTAATGAATATTAGGCACAGCTTTAAGCTCATGGAGTTTGCATATATATGTTTATATCCATAGCACACGGCCATTCATTGTGAGGTTTAATGTGTCTGAGGTATTTGTTTTACATAGTTATATAGGCTGAAAAAAGACATGCGTCCATCGGGGTCAGCCTCTCCCACATAACCTGAGTCCAATTACTCTGTGACATTCGCCTGCTGCTCACTTCTTATACTAGGTTTAGGTGCTGTGGAATTGCAGGAAAAGCTGTGACTCGTGTATTTAATGTTCCTTATTCTTATTAATGATAATGTTTTGCACACACCGTCTACTTTAGTAAACTGGGAATTACACATTAGGCTGGGTCAGACGAGCGTTTTGCAGAGCGAAAGTAACGTCCATGAGAGGGGACGTTCCTTCCACTCTGACGCCCGTCTGGCCATCTCGCTTAACGAAGTTAGTGCACTCAGCGCTGCAAGGCTCGATCCTCCTATGGAGGATTGCGCTTTGAAGCCCCGTTGAATGCGCCTCGTAGTGCTTCGACGGGGAGGCTTTCTAACAGACGCGGCATGCCTGCTGTAGCGTGCGTGCAGGGCCGGCGCTGCCCTAGCCGGGCGCCTAGAGCGCAGTGCCTGCCTAGGGTGCAGCCAGCCTGACCAATTATAAAAAAAAAAAAATTGGCCACGGGGCATCCTGGGGCTGCCACGTGCTGCAGCCAGCCCCAATACGTGCCGGCATCACCGCCGGCGTCAAGGAGACGGAGGCGTGGACTTGGTGCTTCCAGCTTCCTGGACCAAGTCCACGCCTCCGTCTCTTTGACACCAGCGGCGACGCCAGCACGCATTGGGACTGGCTACGAGGAAGACGGAGAGCAAGTATCCATGTGAGCCTGTATCCATGTGTGAGCCTGGGGGCAGATATCCATGTGTGAGCCTGGGGGCAGATATCCATGTGTGAGCCTGGGGGCAGATATCCATGTGTGAGCCTGGGGGCAAATATCCATGTGTGAGCCTGGGGGCAAGTATACATGTGTGAGCCTGGGGGCAAGTATACATGTGTGAGCCTGGGGGCAGATATCCATGTGTGAGCCTGGGTGCAGATATCCATGCCATGTGTTAGCTGGGGCAATATCTCCATGCCATGTGTGAGCTGGGGCAATATCTCCATTTCATGTGTGAGCTGGGGCAATATCTCCATGTCATGTGTGAGCTGGGGCAATATCTCCATGTCATGTGTGAGCTGGGGCAATATCTCCATGCCATGTGTTAGCTGGGGCAATATCTCCATGCCATGTGTTAGCTGGAGGCAAATATATCTATGTGTTAGCTGGAGGCAAATATATCTATGTGTTAGCTGGAGGCAAATATACCGATGTAAGAGCTGGAGGCAAATATACCCATGTAAGAGCTGGAGGTAAATATACCCATGTAAGAGCTGGAGGCAAATATACCCATGTAAGAGCTGGAGGCAAATATACCCATGTAAGAGCTGGAGGCAAATATACCCATGTAAGAGCTGGAGGCAAATATACCCATGTAAGAGCTGGAGGCAAATATACCCATGTAAGAGCTGGAGGCAAATATACCCATGTGAGAGCTGGGGGCAAATATACCCATGTGAGAGCTGGGGGCAAATATACCCATGTGCGAGCTGGGGGCAAATATACCCATGTGAGAGCTGGGGACAAATCTATCCATGTGAGAGCTGGGGACAAATCTATCCATGTGAGAGCTGGGGACAAATCTATCCATGTGAGAGCTGGGGACAAATCTATCCATGTGAGAGCTGGGGACAAATATATCCATGTGAGAGCTGGGGACAAATATATCCATGTGAGAGCTGGGGACAAATATATCCATGTGAGAGCTGGGGGCAAATATATCCATGTGATCTTTCTTTTTTTTTGGGGGGGGGGGTGCAAGTAGCTGGTCTTGCCTAGGGCGCAAAATAGTCTAGCACCGGCCCTGCGTGCGTGCAACAGCGTGTGGCCGGCCTGACGCTGCAACGGACGCCAAGAGACACGTCAGTATGGGTGCACATAGTGCACTCGTCAGACACCAGTCTTAATAGTAAAGTCTGTGTAGCTGAGCGGGAGAATTTCTCCTGTGGTTATTTTGGATGAATCAACCAGTTGCGTCACTAGGGTTGGTGTCACCCGGTGCGGTAACTTATGGTGTCACCCCCCCCCTGAGTTTTACGGATTTTTTTTAACTACTTTTACTCTTAAATCAGTACTCCCATACAGTGGCAAGAAAAAGTATGTGAACCCTTTGGGATTACGTGGAGTTTTGCATGAATTGGTCATAAAATGTGCTCTGATCGTCATCTAAGTCACAACAATTTGAAAAACATAGTCTGCTTGAAATAATACAACACAAACATTATATGTTTTTATTGAACAGAACATGTAAACATTCACAGTGCAGGGTGGAAAAAGTATATGAACCTTTGGACTTAATAACTGGTTGATCCTCCTTTGGCAGCAATAACCTCAACCAAACGTTTCCTGTAGTTGCAGATCAGACCTGCACAAGGATCTGGAGTAATTTTGGACCACTCCTCTTCACAAAACTGTTTCAGTGTAGCAATATTCTTGGGATGTCTGGTGGGAATCTCTCTCTTAAGGTCATGCCACAGCATTTCAATCGGGTTGAGGTCAGGACTCTGACTGGGCCACTCCAGAAGGCATATTTTGTTTTGTTGAAGCCATTCTTTTGTTGAATTACTTGTATGCTTTGGGTCATTGTCCTGTTGCATCACCCATCCTCTGCAGAGCTTCAGTTGGCAGACAGATGGTCTTACGTTTTCCTGCAAAATTTCTTGATAAACTCTGGAATTCATTTTTCCATCGATGACAACAATCCGTCCAGGCCCTGAGGCAGCAAAGCAGCACCAAACCATGATGCTCCCTCCGCCATGTTTTACAGTGGGGATGAGGTTTTGATGTTGGTGTGCTGTGCCTTTTTTTCTCCACACATAGTGTTGTGTGTTTTTTCCAAACAACTCAATTTTGGTTTCATCTGTCCACAGACTATTTTGCCAATAGTGCTGTGGAACATCCAGGTGCTCTTTTGCAAACTTCAAACGTGCTGCAATATTCTTTTTGGACAGCAATGGCTTCCACCATGGTGTCCTCCCATGTACTCCATTCTTGTTTAATGTTTTCCTTATTGTAGATGTGTCAACAAAAATGTTAGCATGTGCCAGGGATTTCTGTAAGTCTTTAGCTGACATTCTAGGATTCTTCTTTACCTCATTAAGCATTCTGCGCTGTGCTCTTGCAGTCATCTTTACAGGACAACCATGCCTAGGGAGAGTAGCAACAGTGCTGAACTTTCTCCATTTGTAGACCGTCTTACCGTGGACACATGAACATCAAGGCTTTTGGAGATACTTTTGTAACCCTTTCCAGCTTCATGCAAGTCAACAATTCTTGATCGTAGGTCTTCTGAGAGCTCTTTTCTGCGAGGCATGGTTCACATCAGGCAGTGCTTCTTGAAACCAGTAAACCCAAAACTGGTGTGTGTTTTTAAAGGGCAGGACAGCTTTCAGCAACACATCCAATAATATCACACTGATTGGACTCAAGGTTGGCTCACTCCTGGCTTCAATTAGCTCTTGGAGAAGTCATTAGGCTAGGGGTTCACATACTTTTTCCACCCTGCACTGTGAATGTTTACATGTTATGTTCAATAAACACATGAAAACATATAATGTTTGTGTTGTATTATTTTAAGCAGACTGTGTTTTTCAAATTGTTGTGACTTAGATGAAGATAAGAGCACATTTTATGACCAATTCATGCAAAACTCCACATAATCCCAAAGGGTTCACATACTTTTTCTTGCCACTGTATAACACTGAATGCTCATACACACAGTGCACATTACTGTGAGGTTTATTGCTGTGGAGCTCTCTCATATGCTCACACAAATGTTTGCCAACTGCCAGCAAGTACGATGCCTGTTCGAAGGCAGTGAAAGCACACATGGATATATATTGCCCCCAGCAGCTCTGGATATATTGCCCCCAGCAGCTCACCCATGGATATATATGGCCCCAGTTCACAATTATATAATGCCCCCAGCAGCTCACCCATGGATATATTGCGCCTCAGCTCACATATGGATATATTGCGCCTCAGCTCACATATGGATATATTGCGCCTCAGCTCACATATGGATATATTGCGCCTCAGCTCACATATGGATATATTGCGCCTCAGCTCACATATGGATATATTGCGCCTCAGCTCACACATGGATATATTGCGCCTCAGCTCACACATGGATATATTGCGCCTCAGCTCACACATGGATATATAGCCCCAGACCAGCTCACACATGGATATTGCCCCAGCTCTCATGGATATGCCCCCAGCACACATGGATACTGTCCCAAGCACACATGGATACTGCCCCCAGCACACATGGATACTGCCCCAGCTCACATGGATATGCCCCAGCAGCTCTCATGGATATGCCCCAGCAGCTCTCATGGATATTGCCCCAGCTCCTCTCATGGATATACTGCCCCAGCTCCTCTCATGGATATACTGCCTCAGCTCCTCTCATGGATTTTGCCCCAGCTCCTCTCATGGATTTTGCCCCAGCTCCTCTCATGGATTTTGCCCCAGCTCCTCTCATGGATTTTGCCCCAGCTCCTCTCATGGATTTTACCCCAGCTCCTCTCATGGATATACTGCCCCAGCACATGGATATGCCCCTGCTCGTGGATACTGCCCCAGCACATGGATATGCCCCAGCTCGTGGATACTGCCCCAGCACATGGATATGCCCCTGCTCGTGGATACTGCCCCAGCACATGGATATGCCCCAGCTTGTGGATACTGCCCCAGCTTGTGGATACTGCCCCAGCACATGGATATGCCCCCAGCTCATGGATACTGCCCAGCTCATGGATATGCCCCCAGCTCATGGATATGCCCCCAGCTCATGGATATGCCCCCAGCTCATGGATCTGCTCCAGCTCATGAATATACTCTGCCCCAGCTCATGGATAATGCCCCAGCAGCTCATGGATATGCCCCAGGCCCTAGCAGCTCATGGATAATGGCCCCAGCTCACCTCCAGCGCCGCGTGTTCGCTCCCTCTGAGCGTCCGGTGGCGTGCAGCTTGGGCGCTTACCTGGGGGAGCCACGTGACCAGCCACGATCGGCTGGTGACGTGTTTCCCCCAGGCGAGCGCCGAAGCTGCATGCTTCAGACGCTCGCAGGGAGCGAACACGCGGCACAGGGTGAGACACCTACCCTTAGGGTGACGGTGTCACCCTAAGGGCGGGTGTCACCTTGTGCGGGCCGCACCCCACTTTACGACGCCCCTGGAATCAAGTGCATCATTTCAGCTTTTATGTTGTAGAGTAGCTACTCCTCACTTTATAAATGAATAATCTCTTAGCATACTTTATTAGGCCCATCAGGCCAATTTAGTAGTTACCGTTATAAATGTACATAAACTATATACAGTAATACCTTGGATTACGAGCATAATTGGTTCCGGAAGCGTGCTTGTAATCCAAAGCGCTCTTGTATCAAAGCGAATTTCCCCATAAAAAATAATGGAAACGCTGACGATTGGTTCCACAACCATTTATTCATATGAAAATGATTACAGTATTACAAAATACTGTACAGTATAAAGGAAAAATAAAACAAATTAACCTGCGCATTGCCTTTGAGAAGAAGCATGGCTGGTGAGAGAGGAGGAGGGTTATTGTGCAGGACGTTTATCACTAACGGGATCACTGCTATCTGAGGATTTCAGCACGTCCGGTGTAATGTGCGATACTATTATGCACGTTACACCGTGTGGCCCTCCCCATCAAGCTACCAGAATGCTGCGACGGACGCAGGTAGGAAAGGTCACACGGACACACTCCGCGCTCTTGTGAACGCGGCCTCAGTTGTGCCGTGACGCTCGACAGGGTAAGTGTACGTACTGCTCGTATTACAAGACCTCACTCGTTTATAAAGTTAAAATTTATAAAAAATTGTTGCTCTTCTTGCAAAACACTCTCCTACCAAGTTACTCTCAATCCAAGGTTGTATGTATATGTAAACGTATATGTGTGTGTGTCTACATGCAGTGTATTTTAAAGTGGAAAAATATGTAAACTAATGCCATTTAAAAAAAATCATATACTCTCAGCCATAATACAATGATATAGAGAAAAATCACTGCTATGTCGGGATGCTAGTACAAAAAAAAATGTAATTTCTTGTTTGTTTTTTTTTATTAATTAATATTCCACATTTGTTTACACATATAAATTGCCTCGATTTAAAAGATGGCAAATGTTTCTATGTGAATATTTGATTCAGTTTGTTGTTTAGTTTTATTCCACAAAGCTTTATTGAATATTCAGTCTAAGAATCCTTTTTTTTTGTCTGTTTCATAGGGAGCATAATGTTGATTAACAGGATTCTTAATCCACCAAATTCAAGTCTGTCCAAAGCTGCTGCAGTATGGAGACATGTTCTGTTTCAGAAGCAGATGTCAATGAGATGGAGCCACGCTGTAAGCTGTGCATATAAGGCGGTTATTTTTGATATGGGAGGCGTCCTTCTTCCTTCTCCGTATAAAATGGCTCAGGGTACGTATGAATAATAGCTTAGATCTCCAAGTACAAGCTTGCAATGAGGGTGGGGGGATTGTAGGAGAAAGGTGTTCAAATTATTATCATTTTAAAATCATAATTCTGGAAATGATAAAATTTATATTATGTCGATCCGTTTGTTTCCACCGAATTACAATTTTATATTAAGTATGTAAATGTAAAAGGTGCGGATGGGGGTTTAAAAGGTAACTCTAGGCATAATCAATGAAAAACAAATAGAGGGCTTAATAATTAACCCCTTCTGACCTCAGTTTTTTTTTTTTAACCTAGAGCAGGGTTCTTAAATTCTGGCCCTCCAGATGTCGATAGCTACAATGTATGAATGCAATAGATGGCCATAGAATCATGGGATTTGTTCAGCAACATCTGGGGGGCCAGAATCAAAAGCAGTAGAATCTGTTGCCGACAAATGAAATGTATATTGAGCAGAATCTGCTGGTTAGGGTTAATCTTCAAATATATAACAACATGCACAGGCACAATTATGTACTGTATTTCACCAAAATCTCCTCTGGTATTTAATCCATCTTCACTGCGAGTCCAGTGGATAAAGCCTCCAGTGGCACAGGGTGTTGAGCTCGTGGTACCGGGGAGTACATAGAACCAAAGCGGATACTGAGTAGCAGTGACAAGGATCTCAGTGGGGAGCACAGGAAACCCGATCAGGGGAGTAAAGCGGTAGCAGCTCACAACGCCCTGTTTTGGTGATAGGTTTCAGGACCAGGGACAGCAACGGTGAATGCAGCCAGGTTGCAGAGAAATGAGAAGAAAAAAAAAAAAGAGGTGTTCAGGAGGAAAAAAAGCCTCGTCTTTCTTTAGAAAAAAATCAGAACCCAAAGTTTTGCCAAAATAAACAGTTGAATAAAAAAACGAAATTATTTTTTACATTGATTCCTATGGGCTTCACACTGAATAACTTCTCAATGGGGAAATTTCACTGCCGCAGCATGGCGGTTTAACTATATAATTAATCTTTTTCATGTAATTTGTACCAGTTCATCCGTTTGTCAAGTGACCAAATTCAATGAAAATTGAAAGGATCGCTAATCTGTTGTAATCGCATAAAATCGTCAGGTGCAATGGAAGACGGCTGATTCACCTACATGTTGTAGGATCGGTTAGACGACTTCAGATGTTATCGGATGATCGCACCATTGCGCACATACGGTTCCAGTGGACGGCCAGCCATAAACTGGCAAGCAACCTAGAGATTATAAACAAGAAAAAGATAATTGCAACAGTATTTTCCACCACATCGTATACAAATAATATTAGTATGTTACAAAAAATAACTTGAAACCTTGACTTACTCTGGGCATTTTATGGACGCAAACAGTAACTGACATATTGAGGAATATTCCTTCTTCCTTTTTTTATATATTGGTTACACACTCTTACTATTTTTTTTAATTCAAAGAGAGTTAACATTGTTGTTCCAGTTCCATTATTTTAATACTTTTTGCAGAACACAAAACTTTGCGTCTTTCGAATGTTCATTTAAACATGTGTAGCGATGTGTTTAAAAAGACTGTTCTGCTGCATTTACTTGCAATGGCCACCAGAGGGAGACAGAGACCATGGAAAGTTATGCTGGACAAACACAAGGCACTAAACTACCTTTTCCATGATGCTTTGCGTAAGGACAGGAAGTGGGTGTGTAGGAAAGGAAAGGCATCACCAGCCTCGTGGAAAGCATGCTCAGAGTGAGCTGGGAGCTGAAAGGAGAAGGAAGCAGGCCGAGCTGTGGAGGATCGTGACCAGGCCAGAGCGCAGGGGCTACCTCGCTGGTGCTGGGGGATCAGGACAGTGACCCTGCAGAGACCTGTCTATACCCACGCTGCGATCAAGGCAAGCAGAGGACCCGAGTGAGGAGTACCGCAAGTCCATTGGATGGGAGAGCAGGCGGTAGCTGGACAAGTCCGGGTGGGAGCAAGGAAAGCCAGACAACGGATCCAGTAGCCAGTATCACAGCCAGGCATTAAGCGGAGAGACGTCCTGGGTCAGCGGAGCCTTGGTGATCGAGCGGATGGGTGAGAGGCCTCCAAGGCCGGTTTATAAAATCAAGAAAGCACGCTGCTGTTTGTTTCCAAAACCCACAGGGCCCCAACTTGACTAGTCGAAGACATCGTTATAAGTAATTCACTGGCCAGTTGAATAGTACCCGGGTACCATATACACACACGTACACACCGTTTACATTCCGGGACTTAACCTGTGCGGGACTCATTTGTTACGAATCGGAACAGGGGTTAAAGATACGTTCCGAATATATTTTTCTCTTTTTCGCTGCGCGTTTATCGTAATACGAAGAGATTGTATTTTTGGGTTTCGCTACGTGTCCCTTTTTCGAATATTCGTGCAATTGCATTTCTTTTCTGTTCGGTTGTGAAGATATTATTTTTCCGAAATACGAAGCCTCGTGTTTCGTTTCTTTCCCGCTACGCGTTTTTACCGCGATACGAAAATACTGTAATATACCTGTGAATACCGTGTCTCAACATCTGCTTATTATTTTAGTAAACTATTTAAATTATAAAAACTCACAGCGGTGTTGGAGTATATTTATTCCCTAGTGCGGGGAGACTGACCCGTGGTTCAATTTTCAGCGGCTCCTCCGGGAGTGAGCGCTACACATGTAAAAGCTCGGATTGCCCTTTCTTTTCTTATAAATAAGTGACATATGACAGATGGCACAGGATGTCGTGTTTAGAATGTCATTATTTACCTTTCTGCTGTACCAGGGGCTGTTGTGCGCGTTTGAAAGAAAAGGTGTTATCGTCGTGTACAAATGAGTATAAAGGTACTGTGGGAGATTAGTTGCTAATCATCATTCATTGATTTTATGCTCTCGGTTGACCAACTCCAAATCTAGTTATATTATGGGAATTTTTTTTTTTTTTTACATTTTTATAGTTGTAAAACCAGGTATTTAAAAAGTCGCTTCCTAGTCCCCTGCCAACCATTGTGTTCAAACATCTGGGGCGTTTGAATTTTATTGGGGCCACAGTGTGTAAGCAAACCTTTTGTGCTACAACTTGCTGAATGTAAAATTCACTGCATCCTTTTTCCACGAGTTAGTTTTGAAAAGGTGTGCGAACAAGTAGAATTTAAAGGTTACTCTAATCTGAAAACAGACTGGAGCAACGGTACTGGGGTTTAGAAAAATGTATGGGTTAAATATTAACCCTTCCTGACACCCTCCCCTTCCTGGTCCCAAGTGAATTAAGAGGCAAAGACTGGCCATTCATGCACTAGGTGTGCATTGCTGTCCACAAGTATGAAAAGATGTTACAGGGAGCGTGGCCAGCTGCACATGGGAGAAGACCTGTGTCTTTGGAGCTCCGACCTGTCTCTCCCTAACAGGGTTCCCTAGCTGACTTTTTCCGCACCATTTTGTTATTTTTGGAGCCCAGAGATTCTAGCAATCGGAGACAAGATGTCCGGGGCCTGTTATGCCCCCCCCGGACCAGAAACTGGCGCCTTGTGACCAGAGTGTGATTCCGGTGGCCATCCTGGGGCCTTACTATTAGGCAGCTCCCTGAACAGGAGGCTGTGGGTGCTTCCCGGCTGGGGAGTGCTCCTGGGACCGACCTCGCATCATGGCGCCTCCACTACCACTGACACCACCCACTTGGATGAGCGCCACGGCGACAGAGGGCCCTGTCTTCTGGCCGAAGTAGCTGATCTCGCGGAGAGAGTGGGTGGAGCGCGTGAGCGGCGGCGGGCAGACGTCCAGTTCCATATACCGCTGTCCGGCCTAGAGATGGCGTTTCTGCATCTGGAACTCATTCTGCTGCTGGAGGGAGATGACGAGCACCCGTTGACATGGGGAGACTTGCTGCGCTTCACTGAGGCCCTGAGGAGTGATGGAAGAGCGGGTGCCTGAGCGGTGCTGGAGCAGAGGAGTTCCGGATGGCAACGGAGATCCCTGGTGGTGCAACCGTGGAGGTACCTGGCGCTTGGGATCCAGTGCACCTGAGTCCCCCACGCTTGGAGACGGCCCCTGCATCGGGAGGAGCCACTGAGAGATCCACGAGTCTAAGCCCTGCTGCGCCAACTACCACAAAGCTGATGGCCATGGCCCTCTTCGGGAGATCTATGCCTGCAACGATGATCGGGGCTCTGGGCCTCTGCCCTGAGGGGAGGCAGGACTGGCCTTGGTCCCGAGCTGTGACCTGTGGAGCAATTGGAGAGCCTTGGCTGTCGTGCATCCGTACCGCCCGAAGCGGCACCACATTCCTGCTGGATACGGATTGAAAAGGGCCCGTCTCGGTTGCTTGCTGCTTGACCGCTGGTCCCTGAGCTACAAATTCCTTTTGAGGACTCCACTTTGTCACTGTTCAACGATTTATCGTTTATGATATTGATAGCTAAGGGGTAGTTTAAGGAGGTGTCCGCACTTTTATGGAATTGCGGGATTCGTTATTGGTGGGGGGTGGTGGTTTTCTTGTGTATTACATATGATAATTTGTGCCATACTGTGGTTACACCTGAGGAGGCATGGCGCCTCTTACACACCCGAGTGGGAGAGGGAGTGGATTGGGGCAAAAGGCCGGAACTGAGTGTGGGAGGGAGTTTGTGGAAAGGGACCGAAAGGGAGAGAATGGCAGCTTCAGACTAAAGAGGGAGTGACAGGCAGGTTAGGGTGGTGGCACAGGACGAAGCAGAATCTGAGGTTAGAACGTTTAACTCGGTCTGACTCTATTGTGTGCTGTGCACAAATCGATTTAATTGACAGCTGATTAATCGATAATGAAAATAGTTATTTTTTTTCAATTGATCGGGTCATCGGATAAACGAAAAATAAAAATTTTTTGTTTTCTTAGAAGGAACCGTACGAAAAAAAACTGAAGACAAAAAAAACCAACTCCTGCCTCCTCCCTCACTTTTTGCATAGTGTACATAATGTTCGTACATACATAGGCAAATTGCATACTTTTCGCACATTAGCACCTGGTCACAGTGATGGATTGATGCTGTGTACGCAGCTTAAGCTCATGTCTGCTTTCTCCCCTAAACAAACACTGCTACGAGCACCCAGATAGACATGCTGTCAGCACAAAAGCGGGATGAGAAGGGGGGGCACTCCACGCAGCCTGACCGCTTTAGCTTAATAGAGTGGTCATGAAATTATTGTAAAGGGACAAACTGAGCGGGAGGATGGTCCAGAGGTGGAAGGGAGTGAGTTGGGGCAAGGGACTTGACCCGAGTGTGAGGCTCGACATCATACGACGCTTGGCGGTAAACCTTCACAGCAACAGCGATTACATCTTACGAAGCATCAACCAGTGCTGCGGCCACTTTCCGATTGCGCATAACTGCACCGAAAGTAGCAGGTGTTCCAGTCGGTGTCCCCATAACGTGGGACGTGAGCCGATTGACATAGGCCAGGAGGGTGTTTGAAGGGACCTTTTTAGGGATCCCCCTGATATGCATGTTTCTCTGGCGGTGATGGGCCTCCATGGTCTTCACAGCCCCAGAGAGCAGGTCCACCTGTGCTCACAGGGACTCCACTTGAGTAACATGACGAGTCCACGCTGCCTCAGTTCCCTCCATCTGTGCCTTGACATCTGCCATACAACCCTTAACAGTAGCCACCTTGGCCTTAAAAGCGGTAAAATCAGAATGCCGTAAGGCCTGCATCTCATCCAGCATACGTCAAATATCTCTTTTTGTAGAGGGTAATAAATTGCCACCATCATCACTCTCAGACAGGACCGGGAGAACATCGTCGGCAGGACCGTGCCACGGGAGTTTGTCCCAGGTGAGCGTCGCTTCACAGCACAGGAACCATCCACCATCTTGCAAGCCGATCCCTAGGGGCCACCGCGACCTCTGGACAGAAAAGGCCATCCTTATCCGAGTAGCCTGTGTCAGGGGTCAGGCACTTCGGGGCATCTCTGTGGCGTCAGCGCTGGCCATCTTCTAAAGAGTCCTGGATATCTCGCTGCCGGGTGCCCTCCGGCATACAGGACTTCTTCCCCGATATCTTCCCCATTGGTGGAGCAGGAAGGTAAGGGAAACGACAAGGCTCGTGAGTCGTGACGTACCTCAGCGAGGTGCAGAAACTCCCACATTGGCCCATCAGTAGTAGGCCGCAAAGGGAGGCCACAAATCCCCGCAGCCAGCGCTCGAAAAGCTACAAAAAGGTTCAAGTTTGGGTCAGCAGACTGACCTATCCAGTCTCCACCATGAAATACTAAGCAGCCGACAGTGGGGCACAATAAACAACAAGAGGAAGAATAGTAACTGAAGAGCTCCTTGAAAACGCGACCACACTCATTGGCAGTCAGCTCCACCCCCTCTCTAAACTACATTTTCAATAAAGAGAAATATATGGCCCGATGGGAAATTATGCCGTCTAAAAAGTTTGGGAATAGTGTAGTTTCGGAGCCTACCTCCAGGGGCTTCCCTAGATGGTGTATGTGTTTTAATTTCTCTGTTATATGGCTATGTATGAGTGTGTCTGGTCTTGCTATTGCTGGTGGTGCTAGATTCTCAGTGACACGCAGAGCATTTGCCAGAATGCAGAGTGCAGAACATTGCTGTGAGGGGTCTGTCAGGTGTTACCTGAGCAGCAGGAGGACAGACCCTGTGCGGTAATGTTCTGGTGAGAGTGATGATCACAGCCTGTGATCCGTTAATCAGTCTGCCTGCCACTGCAAGTCAAACACCAGCTATTAGCCAAAATTGGTAGAGTGCCCCTCCCATAACTTGTTGGATCTGCCCCTGGACGGAGTGATGGATGGATACAGGAGAGCGCGATGGGTCAATAGAGGGTAAGGTGGAAGGAAAGAGACAGAAAATTACACAGGAAATACAGAGGAAAAGTTAAATAGAAAATGATATACAAATGAACGTATTTGATAAATAGCTATATGGGTAGACATAAATATAGATAATTAGGCAGTGGGATAGATGGATAAGAAGAGGGCTGATATTTGGAAGGATAGGCAGAGGGATAGATGGATTGACAGGCAGAGGGATATAACAACGGAAGACTAGAGGAAAATGGGTAAACGTAGACCGAGACACCAGAAGCCTTCAGTGCTTCATGAAACCAGACACTGGTATAATGTAAGTGGATCTGGAGATGCATAGGTGTGTGTACCACTGAACAAACCTTTAATTTTATTTTTTAACCAGAGTGGGAAATTCAAAACAATGTTCCTGTTGGCACAATAAAACAAGCCATTCGTTCAGATGGAGACTCTGGACCATGGATGAAGTATATGCGGGGAGAATTAACTGCACAAGGATTTACGGAGGAATTTGAAAAATTATGCTTCAATATTGTGAGTTTTAACCCATTTACATAGTGTTACTCATCCTTTTTCCACCAAATATTGCCTTTTCTAATTAGTCATGTGAAAGCCGTCATGAGTTCTAAATCTCACATGTCATTTATATCATTGCCAATCTGAGGCAATAGGAATTATTAATGTTTTTATGACATTCCTCAAGCAAGTATTCCCTGTATTCAGTCCCAGGTGTGTATCATTCATTTTCTACAGCTTTTGTTTGGTTTGTGCAAATTGGGTCCTGGGATGGCGAGTGTTCAATAAGATTACGGTTATGCAGTGTTACATATTTTAACAGAGAAATTATAGTCTCATACTGAAAAGGTGTGCTGAATTTTGGAAAGCATTTATAATGTGATGGGCCTACAATTAGCTGTAAGCCATAGACCGTGAAGCAATGCATTATCATCATTGGAACAATAAGTGGCTGATCTGCACGCTATGGCCCCATAGCCATATCCTTTAGCCTTTCCTATCCAGCTGACTCCTTTGTCATTCCCACCTTTCTTCTCTGAAGCCATTCACATTTCATTACCTGACTCCTAAATTTAAAGGGACACTACCACCAACCCCTGTGTTTGTGTTGTAAACTGCCCCCCTATATCTTTACATCACTTGCTCCTCACTATGTGGCTGGCTTTGGCCATAGAATGGAATGACCGACTCACATTATTGTATAAAGCATAACAAAAAAAAAATGTCATCTGCACTCGTTTCTATATAATTCCAGGTGCAACAAAACACTGTCAGAGGTTTTAGTTTGTTTGAATGTATTGTATTGTTTCTGTTGGTATTCAAGGGACATCACCAGGGGTAGATTAGAAGTCTTAAACTCCCTGTCATAGCTCATTCAGCTGCCATCTCTTATCTCCTATAGCCTGGTGAACAATAGACCTCCTTCTGCCTTATCTAAACAATCCCTCCTTCACCTTATTAACTGTTAAATAATGTAGATTAAATAAACAAGAGCCACAAAGCAAAGCTTTTGCTAAGTGTTGCATCGTGGGACAAATACAAAATGGAGCTTACTTTATTTTTGCTCTTGTACATCATTTGCTTCAAAGAAAGAAAAAAAAACTGCAGCGTGTGGTTTATAATGTGGTTTTATTTGTAATGCACAGGTAATCGGTTTACAGTTTACGCGTGGTAGTGTCCCTTTAATAGCCATTTCCAGGCTTCCCTATTGCTTGCACACCATATCTGTAACCAGTGTGCCTTATGACTCTACCTGCTCTCAGAAACCGTTCGTCCAATAACTGCTCAGCCTCCATGGCTAAATATACCTTGGATTATAACACAAAATTTTTACTTTTTTAGACTGGATCCCCGGTTCCAGTTCCCAGCTTCCTTTCAAGCCTTACAAGCAACCACATGGCGAAGCAGTTGCCATGTATGACCGAGGCGATCAAGTGCATAAGAGCAGAAGGCCTGAAGACTGCTGTTTTAAGCAATAACTTCTTTTTACACAATGGTGAAAGCTTCCTGCCTTTGGATCGCTCACAGTTTGATGTGGTAGGTTCAAAATCCTATACTTTAAGGATACAATGTCTGGTAGCAAGCAGGTGCTCTTTAAAGTATTTTTTACTTTTTTTTTTTCTCAAAACCAGGTTATTATCAAACAAATTGAGTGTTTTTTAATACCTGCCTCGGGTTTATATCTGTAGTAAGATGATGCTGCTGAAGAGACAGCCAATACACTTTACCTGGCAGGTCTTTGTAAAACGCCCAGGTGACTTAGTTATCCAGGTGCTCGTGATAGTGTTACCGGAATCCACTTGGTTCACTCGGAACGAGGCCGGACCGGACACGAGCAAGGATTGTCTGGACACGAGTCTCTTCAGGAAAGGCAAACTTTATTGTGACGTCACAGAAGATGCTCAGACAGGATTGAATCGCAAAGACTGAGCCCCGAGTTCCCCCCGACAAGGGGTCTTATACCCCGAATACATAATTAGGTACATCCCAATTAGCCCACCTCCCGGTGACACTATCCCACCCCACGTGGGTTAATACCTCCCTTAGTCTAATACAAAGACATTCCATTAAATTGGCCATAAATTGGCAAACTTCATGTTCGTTTCGACAGATCATGATTAGTTCTTACATTCAGTCCGGGCTATGCTCGCCTCCCTAACGCCTGTACTTATTTGTTGCGGCTAGCACCTGGTCTATCTTCTATGCTTCCCTTTGTCTCTCAGCGGGCCTCTATGACCTTGGTTTATCCATTCCTCATTCTGTCCCTTCGTGCCAGGAACAGCCAAGATCTTTCTCAGGGTTTTAATTGCTTTTCTGCTAATCTAACACATTCCTAAATTTCTATGTATGCTTCATTCTAGTTTCAGCTAAAACCTACCTAATTATTTTCAAGTGAACCAATATTCTGAACAAGATGGCCGCCTGGCTTATAATGGCAGCCAGCTTCCAGCCTGATTCCACTTCAATAGATGTGCTGGATGTTCATGGTGCTCTATTTGGAATACATTTTTCACTCCCTTGTTCTTAGTTTCCTTTCCTCCTAAAGTTTAAATCCCAGCTCAATTAACCCCTTCACTACAAGCAATTTTTGTTGAATTTCTTTTTATCATAACATTTATTTGAAACACGGGATGCAAAGTTTACAATTAAATATCGAGTAAAATTGAAATTTTGCACGGAGATTGTTGTTTTGATATTGTTAAAAAAAATAATAATAATGTAAATTCACTCATTTCTAATTTTTCATGCATTCGTTTATCCATTACAGAAATATTGTTGGAATGAAAGATTCTGAACTCTAGGTGGTGGTGTCCCTTATCTTGAACAATGTCACACAGGATCTGTATTATCATCATACAGGCAGAAATGGCCTTTATGTCAAATACTGTAACTGTGATAAACATAAATTGTAAAAATGGACAGATCTCCTCCTTAAATGGATGTGTAGTGAGCACGATGAGATTATTCAGCTTCCAAAAGAAAGAACAATAAAAAATATTATCTGTATGTGGCATAATGCATGTATATGTAAATTACAGCAACACCATGTATCTACTGTAAAGAGATTTTCAGTAATTATAACCCCCTGAATGTTATCCCTGTACAGCAGTGACTCTAGAGCTCTCCCTGTATTCTGCCAAAATCCCTGGTTGTTAATTAATTACACTTTTTATTACAGTGAGGTTTAGGGCTGCTATATGCAGCTTGTTTTATTTCCCTGCAGGGTGCCTGGACAGAGATAAATCCGCAGAATTTGTTCCTCCACATGGAGCACAATAATCCATCTTTAAAAAGGAGTGAAAATTGTGTTTTGACATGCTAATGCTAATGAGCTCTTATAACAATGTCAATGCTTTTTTTCTTGCAAAATAGGTGGGGTACTCTCCCACCCGGGGAAAAACTGATTATTATGACTATTTTCATGTCCTCATAAACAATAGTTGTAGTTCACTTAAAGGAAGACACTATAAAAGGAACCATATTTTTTAATACTGTGTTCCTTTAAATGAACTGCAACTATTGTTGTAACCCTATGGGGGTTATCCACTAAGTGCCTCTGTTGCAAGAAAAGTCTGTATTGCAGGGCATTTAGCTTTTTTTGGGGGGGGGGTTTGCAAGATGGCACTGAGTGGGTAATCCTCTAGCATTTGTGAGCACCACAGCAATGAAACTCCAGTTTTGCTGAGTATATATAAGCTCCACAGCAATAAAACTCACAGTAATGCGCAGTGTGTATGAGCTCCACAGCAAAGAAACTCACAGTAAAGCGCAGTGTGTATGATCTCCACAGCAATGAAACTCAGTTATGCGCAGTGTGTATGAGCTCCACAGCAATAAAACTCACTACCACCTTACAGTGCCAGCTCCTCTGATCACACCGCTTGCCTGACAATCCGCAGCTCTGGCAGATGTGTGTAAACATGCTGCACCCCTCCCCCCTCCCCATGCTGTTCAAAGTTTCAGCAGCTGCAGAGAGAGGGGGAGCAGCCCTCCCTTGTCACCTACTGGGGGAGGGGGTTATCAGTCCCTACATACACCCCTGACAAACGGAAGCGTTCAGGAGCAACATGAGCTGCTGAGCGCTTCCGATTCTCTGTCTGCCACTGCAGGTGGAGGGAGGAGCATCATGCTCTCTCCTGTTAGTTCTGGCTGGTGGTGAGGTGCCGGTACTGAGTACCCCCTGAAAAAAAGCCCTGAACAATGTAGTTGTGAAAACTCCACTTTGGGTGTGAAAAGGTTAAGCAGGGTCCTCTTTTCCTAACGTTTTCTGTGTGTGTCAGAATTATTTATTTATTTTTTTGTTTGTTTTGTCCTATTCATTGTGAATTTGTTGGCGCTTTAGAAATAATTGAAGAGTGTACTTCTCTTAAAAACAAGAAAGCTATGTTTCAACCATCAGTGGATCCCATCTCCAAGATATCTCATTATTATATGCAAATGTCCTAAAGTCCGATAAATAATTTAGGGTTTTGCTGAAAGCCTGTCCAATTTATGTTAATGTATGGCAAGACACACACACACATTATACATTCCAGACCTCTAGACACTAGGGTGGCTGGCAGAATGTAATAACTGCCAGAGGGGCCAGGCAGAATGCTGTTAGAGCATTCTGCCAGCAGCCCGCAGATATCACCCAGCAAGCCAGCCCAATGCTAGCTTCAGGTATCGGGGGCATTTGCATGACTCCAAGTATTTGTGCAAATGCGTGGTATCGATATCAATACCGATAACTAGTATCTGTATCGGTGCATCCCTAGTGAGAATACAATTATTTTGCTTATAGGTACTCACAAAATATCTGTTTGATTTTTTGATTGCTAATTGGTTTGCTATTGTAGGTGGTTGAATCTTGCCATGAACGTGTTTGTAAACCAGACCCTCGAATCTACCATTTGTGCGTTGAGCGACTGGGGGTCCAGCCACAAGAATCCATTTTCCTTGATGACATTGGGGGTAATGTAAAAGCTGCCGCACAGCTCGGATTTAGCACATTAAAGGTATGTGAGATTTTTGGAACTGAGAATAATGCTAGTATGTTCTTCTGAGATATAATATGCATTAGGGTTGCACCGATACCGATACTAGTATCGATACAGGTGCCGATACCGGGTACTGCAGGAGTTCTCGGTACTCCTGCATTTCCCCCGATACTGGAAGCCGGCATTGAGCCGGCTTGCCGGCATCCGAGGGGCTTGGGCGGCTGTTCGAATGCTCTATCGGCATTCGGACAGCCGCCCCTGGAGCTCTCTGGCATACTTACCTTCCTGAGCGACGCCGGGAAAGTTTCAGCGCTTCCGCACGTTGAAGGACCCCAGCCGCGATCACGTGGGAGTCCCACGTGATCGCGGCTGGGGTCCTTCAACAAGCGCACGCGCAAAGACTTTGTCGGCGTCGCTCGGGAAGGTAAGTATGCCGGAGAGCTCCAGGGGCGTCTGTCCGAATGCCAATAGAGCATTCGAACAGCCGCCCCATGTCTGGTCTGGGGTCTGAGCTGGGGGGCAATATCCATGAGCTGGGGCATATATCCATGAGAGCTTGGGGGCATTATCCATGATTGGGGGGGCAAATATCCATGAGCTGGGGGGGCAAATATCCATGAGCTGGGGCAGTATCTATGAGCTGGGGCAATATCCATGAGCTGGGGCAGTATCCATGAGCTGGGGCAGTATCCATGAGCTGGGGCAGTCTCCATGTGCTGGGGCAGTATCCATGTGCTGGGGCAGTATCCATGTGCTGGGGCAATATCCATGAGCTGGGGCAGTATTCATGTGCTGGGGCAATATCCATGTGCTGGGGCAATATCCATGAGCTGGGGCAGTATCCATGTGCTGGGGCAGTATCCATGAGCTGGGGCAGTATCCATGAGCTGGGGGCAGTATCCATGAGCTGGGGGCATTCTGTATATATATATTTATATATATATATTTCTATCTCGGGGGCGATATATGTGAGCTGGGGCATTTTTATATGAGGTCTGTTCTTATTGGAAAGTGGTCACATGACATAAAAAAAAATATCGGTACTCGGTATCGGTGAGTACTTGAAAAAAAAGTATCGGTACTCGGTCTTAAAAGTGTTATCGGTGCATCCCTAATATGTATATAAAAACCTGTACTCCAGTCTGGTCTCACTAAAATCATAAATACTGCAAAATGTATGTTTATGGGAATTAAAGGGACACTATTACTTACATAAGATGTAATTAGATGTCAGGCTCTTGAACCATGCCTGGGCAACCCCCTTCTGAGTCCTGTTTTATTTCCTGTACTGTTAATTTCAGTGCTGTGATCCAGCATCCAAACAGTTAAAAACGCCAAAACACACACACTAGGTCATGTGACTTACCTGCAAATAAATGTACCACACCCCTTCTGCTCCAGCATTAGTAGTAGTTATCTGCTTCCAGAAAGAGCAAACCTATGCTGTGGCTCTCTTGTGATTCCAGAACCCCAAATCCTGACAGTATTACCACCCTTACAAGTGTTTCCATACCCTCCTTTATCGTGTGTTTCCTGATTCCCCTGCATCAAGTCCTCTATGTGTCCTGTCTCTCTGATTCAAAATTATTTGTTTTTGCTGCCTCCTGCAGCAATTCACCATCTACCACAGACTCCTGTATTGGTGCATCACCGCATCCCGGATTCAGTACCATGCCACCTCTGTACCACCCCGGTACAATCTCTGACACTAGATTACTTGTGCATTACACATAAAACCGCTTTATAAAACATATGCTGCTGTTTTTTTCTTTGTCTAAAGTTATTCCATGTAAAAAAGAAAATAAAATTAGGTATTTTATCTCTGGGTTTCTGTATTTTTCCCATAATGCAACATTTACCAAAAGCTTTGCTGCTCTTGTTTATTTAATCTACAGTATCTACCAGTTAATGAGGTGGAGGAGGGAATGTTTAGCTAAAGCCATTGTTCTCTAGGTTACCTGAGATAAGAGATGGCAGCTGCATGAGATCTGACAGGGATCTTAAAAGATTTCTAATCTACCCCCTGGTGATGTCCTTTAATGCATCCCACACAATAGAATTATGTGAGTCAGCTGCCTGACCCATAGACTCCATTCTCTGGCAAAAACCACCAAGTGAGGTAAAGATACTGGGCGAGGGGCAGTTTACAACACAAAAGATCACACCATGAATGCACCAGTGATACATCTAGAGTAAAATATTTTCTTAACTAAATTTAGAAGAGACTAACAAAGCACATGTAAGATATCATCAACATAAAATAAACACAATACAAACATTAATCCTTCTGTTTTAGTAATCTCCTTTTATAGCTTTGGTTTTAGCGTTACCGTAAAATTTAATAGTTGGGAGATATTTTAGCTGTATATGGTTAGGCTCCTGATTTGGGGTACTGTACAGTTGTGGGGGTTTCGAAAGTGCCCTATTACTTTCGTGGGGGCAGCGTATTTTTGGCAGGGTGTGTATGGTTTTGGGGGAGGTTAGATTAGCATAACTTGGGGTCGTGAGAGGGCATAGAGTTAGTAAATCCAGAGGCTTGGAACTGTTAATCCCTTGTACACCCTCCGCACGGACGACTGGACAGATAGCAGGTGGTCTTATTTATTTGCAAAGTATTTTACCAGGAAGGATACATTGAGATTTCTCACGTTTAAGTATGTCCTTGGTTCAAGAACATTGAAATTTTACAGTCGTTACAGAAATACAGAGTAATAAATGCAGGATATTAAAAACAAAACACAAATCTACATTAACACAGAAAATAAATATGTAGGCAAGATAGTCAATATGTTACATGTTTACAGGTGCATTGAGGTATGTTAATAGGGAGCTCTTGAGTGACTTAAGATTGGGGGAAGATTTGATGGCATCTGGGAGGTTATTCCATAATTGTGGTGCTCTGTAGGAAAATGAGGATCGAGACACTTTCTTTTTGTATTGTGGTATTGCAACTAAGGTGCTGGTCCTGGATCAGAGGTTATAGGATGAGGGAGCTGCTAGGGGAAGCAACCTATTCAGGTAGGGTGGTAGCTTCCCAGAAAAGCTCTTAGACACCAGGTTGGAAAGGTGAAGGGTGCGTCTAGATTCCAGCGACCGCCAGTTTAGCTCTTTTAACATGTCACAATGGTGGGTCATGTAGTTACATTGTAGAGAAAAGCGGCAGAATGAGTTATACAATGTAGTAAGTTTCTGGAGGTGTGTTTGCGGGGCAGCTGCATACACTACGGCCCCTATTACACTCTTCGCGCAGCGCATTTGCGTGAGAAAAAAACATTAGCGCATATCGTCGTATTACGATGTTCGCACAAACAATGCGCGTTAATGTCCAACGCGAGTGACCCTGCGCGAGCGCAAGTTCCTGCGCGCATCCTATACTTAACATTGTGAACGCCAATGCGTTAGTAGGCGTATGCGCGCATGGTATTACAATCTTACGCAACTGTTTGCGCGCATCATTTTAACGTCTTTGAAAACCTGGTGTTAATTTACAATCTGAACGTTCTGGCTGAAATGAAATGAACCTGCACAAAAATAATACAGCACTGTACAGTTGCACATTCTACACATACCCAAACAATAAAATTTGTAAATTGTTTAATTTTTTATTTTTGTTGCAGCACATATACGCAGATTGACTTTGACAGGCGCAACAACCGAAACCTAGCAAATGGCGGTTCTTAATTCTGATTGGCTGAATCCCGTGAAAAAACAGTGTGCCCACCGATTCCTGCACGCAACGGTCATTTGCGCCCGGTTTTGCGTGTCAGATTTGCGCTCGAAAAAACATGAAGGCTGAAAAAAATGCGCTCGGATCGTAATACCGCATTAATTTGCGCGCGCTAACGTTTTTTTGCGTGTGCAAAAAAAATTGCACTGCGCGAGCGCATTTGCGCGAAGAGTGTAATAGGGGCCAACATCTCCGTATTCAATAGCCGGCATAAGCATTTGTTGCTTTCTTACCGTGGGGTTCAGGCAGGATTTGTTTCTGTACAGGGCACCTAGTTTGGGGTAAAGTTTAGATGAGAGTTTTTCGATGTGGGGGCCAAAGGATAGGTTTGTGTCTAACCACATACCTAGATATTTGAGAGAAGTGACTGTGGTCAGCGTGCCATTTGATTTTGTCCTGACACGAAGATGGGGGATTTTGCAATTTGTGTAGTTTAGGTGCTGTTCCATCGTAAGAGCATCGTATTTAAAAAAAGTTTGTTATCTTTTATCCACTTTTCTACCTCTGTGAATTGTTCTTGCAGCACGGCCTCCAGCTATCTAAACACATCTCCCATACATACTTTCACACAAGTGTCCCTGTTTATTAAGGGCAGTCGCTATCTTTAGCTTAATTATCTAATTCTTTCATATCTTCCTCCTAATGTCCTTTTCATGTTACGTTTTTATATACATAAGTGGCCTGAAATGTATTATCTATTCTTGACACGTTTATTTGATATGGGGTGAGGAGGCAGTAGAATTTGGAGTATACGGTGCAGCACTAGGCAGAAATACTCCACAGTTGCTGTCATAGCATTTTAAAGGTGGTTTTTTTCTTCTTTTCCTAATATTCTATGTGAATTGCAGGTTAATGACTCTGAAGAAGCAATAGAGCAGCTGGAAAAACAGTTGGGATTTACATTAAGAAACTTTGTTCCTAACACACGTTCCGTGAGACGAACAATGGAAATTCCAAGAGATAGTTTAAAAAAGTATTTGGAAAACATTATGGGGGAAACAACATCAGGTATTTAAATGACATCTCATTAACACTTTTTTTCGTAATATGATTTTTATTAAGTTTGTAGCATAACAAAAAACACCTGTCAGTGGTGGCAACAATCGCAAAACAACATTCAGAGCAAGTACATAGATGTCTTACAAAAGCTTGAGACATACATTGTCAAATGTATACACTCGAGATTAAATGCATAATCAAAAATTATCACCAAACCACTGTTCTTGTAGCTGAAAATTAACAAACCACACATATAACACATATAAGAAAATAAAAACCTAAAATTAAAAGAAAATAAAAGAAAAGTAAAAGAGAAAGGAAAAAATAAAGGGGGATGAACAGTTAAAAGAAAAGTCTATCACTAATGCTAGTCTGGGATCAACATTTTCACTGTTCGAGCTTATTGTAATTATTTATTTATTTATTTATTTGAAAAGGATTTTACCAGGAAGGATACATTGAGATTTCTCTCGTTTTCAAGTATGTCCTGGGTTCGAGAACAGTGAGTGGTTACAGTTGTTACAGAAATACAAACTAATAAAATGCAAACTATTAAAAACAAAACACAAATATACAGATTAACATATCATGGGAGGGGCTAGAACCTTGGGTTAATTAAGGTGATTTGCAAAGTGGAAGCAGCTGGCAAGTAAGCTACAAATTTCTGACCAGCACTGGGTGGGTGGGTGGGTGGATGGGGAGGGAGGGAGGGACAGCAGAGTCCAGGAGCAGCGCGGCGGCAGAGGGTGAAGTGAGTGTGTGACTGGGCTGTGGATGAAAGAATTTGCAGAGTCAATTTGTTGAGGACCTGGGGGAGGGGCAGGGGGAGGGGCAGGCATATGGCAGCATGCTTTTAACAAAGCAGGAAATATATTTAGCATGAAAAAACAAACAGTCAAAATATTAATAGATAGATGCAAGCATAAAATATTAACAGTAGGATTAAAATTGTGGCGTAGAATTACAGAAGACATGTTGAATCGCCGGTACCTTCAGATGCAGAGTCCAGGAGCAGCGCGGCGGCAGAGGGTGAAGTGAGTGTGTGACTGGGCTTCAGATGCAGAGTCCAGGAGCAGCGCGGCGGCAGAGGGTGAAGTGAGTGTGTGACTGGGCTTCAGATGCAGAGTCCAGGAGCAGCGCGGCGGCAGAGGGTGAAGTGAGTGTGTGAGTAATTGTGGTAATATCACCTCTATAAGTCATGTTTCATCGACAACTCTATGATCAATACGGCAGACTCCTAGATCTGTGCTAATGTCGACGAGTTCTGAGTCGTTCGCCTATGTTTGGATCTGAATTCCGTCCACCAATACCATGTCTTAAAATATGTGTCAAAGTCTTGTTCAAGAGTGTAATGCAGTTCTTCCAGTTCCCTGACATATTCTACTCTATCAATTCAATCAAAGATCGTGGGGGGCGACATCTGTTTCCAATATTTTGGGATTAATGCTCGCGCTGCGTTAAGTAAGTGTACCGTCACAGATTTCACATATTTATCTACGGACAAGGGGATGACATGTAGTAAGGCCACCTTAGGGTGAAATGGCAAGTCCAAAGTCGTTACCTCTGTAATATACGTCCAAACCACCTCCCAAAACGATTGTATGTCAGGACAGTCCCACCAAATGTGTAGAAACGTACCCCTATGCCGTTGACATCTCCAGCAATCAGGAGAGACCGTTGGGTAGATTGCGTGCAAACGAGTTGGGGTCAAGTACCATCTAGAAATCAACTTATAATTAGTTTCCTGTACTGCGAGGGCTCTAGAGGAGTGAAACGTCACCTGAAATGCCGTCGACCACTCCCCAGGAGTCAGTGGCTGAGGGAGCTCAGATGACCATTTTGTTGTGTATGAGGGTAAGGTTTTAAACCGAGCCGTCAAAATAAGAGAATACATGTATGAGAGTAAATGCGGAGGTGGCGGGTCTGAAATACATATTGTCTCGAGTAGTCAGAGCTGTAGGTATAGTAACGTCAGTCCTAAGTATCTGTGTAGTTATAAAATGTTGCAACTGTAAATAGTTATATTTCCGTAATGGTGTGCTCAAGCGATCTCCCAGTAGGTCATTGAGGGAGATCAGACCTTCCGGTCCTACACAAGCCTTAAGAGGGACATACGGGCCGTCGTAGTCCAATCCAAGAAAGGACTGGGCTTTACCTGGGAGAAAGTCTGGGTTATGGGTAATCGGAGTCAACAAAGAAGGCAAGGGAGATAAGCCCAGGAGCGTGCGATGTTTACGCCATCTCTTTAACGTCGGGCTAATTGTTGGGTGTGGAATGGGGACTAATGCTTCTATGGTCACAGTTTGCCATGGGGCCGAGACTATAGGAACCGTGAAAAAAAGCTGTTCTAAATGTACCCATAATTTATGAGGGGGTGACATCGACCAGTCACTAAGTCTCGTCATTAATGCTGCGTCGTAATAAAGTTCTAGATGTGGTAGGCCCAGGCCCCCTCCCGATTTAGGGCGGACGAGGACATCGTACGATAGCCGTGGTCTGTTATCTCTCCATATAAATTTCAGAAAGAGGGTTTTCAGGGAACTAAAGAAGGATATTGGTATGGCAATAGGTAGTGTCTGAAAGAGATATAAAAATTTTGGCAGAACAGTCATTTTTAAAATATTAATACGTCCAAACCATGAGAACTGAGGTTTGTGCCAGTCTTTAAGGTCTCGAGTTACCCGGTTAAATAGAGGAACGTAATTAAGGTCAAGTAAAGATGTCAAATCCGACGGGAGCTGTATGCCCAGGTATTGGATAGCTTTAGTAGGCCAAGAAAACGGGGCCAGGCATTGCAGCGCCTTCTTAGTAAATGATGTTCTGCCCACCCCCAACATTTCGCACTTATCAGTATTGATTTTGAAGTTCGACACTCCCGCATATTTCTCCACCTCTGTTAAAAAGGCCTCAGTAGATCTGACCGGGTCTAGTAAGGTAAGGAGAATGTCGTCTGCAAATGCAGAAATTTTATAGTGGTGGAAAGGTAAAGTTACGCCCTGAATATTATCGTTATCTCTAATCCGCTGTAAGAACGGTTCTAAAGTCATGATGAATAAGCGCGGGGATAGGGGACAACCCTGGCGTGTACCGTTGGAGTTCTCTATCGGTGTAGAAAGCACCCCATTAATTCTAAGGACCGCCGTCGGATTATTATATAATGCTGAAATCCAGGTCAGCCATCTCGGTCCCAGGCCAAACCTCTCCAGGACAGCCATCAGAAAGGTCCAATCTACTCTGTCGAACGCCTTTTCAGCGTCGACAGAGAGAAGGACCATCGGCATGCGCGCCGAATGCGCCCTATGAATCAAATTGATAGCCCGGTAGGTATTATCTCGTGCTCCTCTCTGGTGTATGAATCCTACCTGATCAGGATGGATCAGGGAAGGTAAAAAGGGGCTCAAGCGCATAGCCATCATCTTTGCCATCAATTTAATATCATTGTTAATGAGCTAGATCGCGCAGTAGTTTTGACACAGCGTAGGATCCTTCCCTGGTTTCGGGATGAGGGCTATCGTTGCCTCCAACGCCGATTTAGGGAAGCCTTTTTCATTGTCCAGGGCATTCAGAGAGTGGAGTAAGTGAGGGCCTAAGAGGGGTAAAAAGGTTTTATAATAGGCTATAGAAAACCCGTCCGGGCCCGGACTCTTTCTAGTGGGGGTTGCCTTTAAAGCAGCCGCCAGCTCGCTCAGGTTGAAAGGAGCATCTAGAGCCTCAGTCTCCGTCTCCGTTAGTTTCGCCTGTAAGGATTTGTCCAAATACTCAGCTATGAGGGATGTGGAAGGCTTGTCCGGACGTAGGGAATATAGCGACTGATAATAGTTTATAAATTGGTCAGTAATCTCTGTGTTCAAGGATAGAAGGCGACCCGTGGAAGACTTTAGTTTGGGGATATAAGTAGCTTGGTATTTCTGGCGTAGAGCCCTAGCCAACATCTTACCACACCTATTTCCATTAACATAATATGAGTGTTTTGTAAGCAAAAGTGAGCGGCTGGCCTGCTGGTGTAAGAGCTGTCGTAAGTCAGCTCTCAACGCCACTAGTGTCGTGTAATGTTCAACCGACTCAGTAGCCTTGTGTAGCTCCTCGGCTACCTGGATTTCAGCAAGTAGGGCTTGAATTTTAGCTGACTTTTCCCGTTTACGTCTAGCTCCAATTTGAATAAGGGTTCCCCGTATAATACATTTGTGGGCCTCCCACAAGACCGTGGCCTTCACATCGTCGGTATCATTATCTACAAAATATTGTGTGATAGCCTCAGAAATACGTTCCCTCTCTACAATGTCAGTTAGTATCATACCATTCAGTCGCCATTGGAAAGATTTATGGGGCAGAGACGGCAAGGAGAGGGTCAGGAACACAGGGGCATGATCTGATCATGAAATATTGCCAATACTAACCGATTTGACATATCCTAGGTCTAAATGACGTAACAGGAATAGATCCAGGCGAGAGTACACTCTGGCTGCGGCTGAATAGTACGTAAAGTCCCGTCCAAGCGGGTGCATTGCCCACCAACAATCAACCAAGCGGGCCTGATGTAGTATTTGGTGGAATCTCCGTCGTTTAGACGAAGGGACCGAAGCCGGTGAGGGAGACGCCTCTCCCGGGGTATCAGGTGAAACATTGAAGTCCCCTCCGCATATCAACGTGCCTTCTGCAAAGTTTTCTAGCTTCGTCAAAATTTTTCCTAGGAACGTACATTGCTTAATGTTTGGGAGGTAACAATTAGCCAAGGTAACTTGCAGAGACCCCAAGAGGCCTTTTACAAACAGATAGCGTCCCCCCGGATCCGAACGTTGCGCCTGACACACAAAAGGCACATGTGCCGCTATTAAGATGGCAACACCTCGCGACTTAGAATTGGAAAAGTTACTATAAAAACAGTGAGGATAATAACGGGAGTATAAACGAACGGACGTATCACTGCGTATATGCGTTTCCTGTAAAAACACCACTTCTCCTCTCATACGTTGTAAGTCGTGTAGTGCCATACGGCGTTTAGCCGGATGGTTAAGGCCTCTCACATTGAGAGTGATAACTTGCAAATCAGCCATGGCAAGAACTGTAGAGACTATGCTCTTGACGCAACCAGAGTGAAGGTGTAGTTGAGCACTTGAAAGACCAGCAGTCTCCCAGAGGGATATACAGTGTCAGCAACATCTTTAAAACAGTATAAAGCGTTGTAAAAACTAAACAAACATACGAAACCTAACCAAAAATTAAACATTGTGCATTGGCGCAGAAGCCCAAAATGGACTAAATCCCTTACGGGATACCTTATGAAAAAAAGTGTAGTGGAAAAAACCCTCCACATTAAGGCAAACAAAAATTTAGCACCGCGCGGGGAAGCGGCAATGTAAAACAGTATATTTGCCGAACCAAAAACCTGCAGACCGGCCGGTCTACAACCAAAAACTCCGAGATCGGTCGGAGACCGAGGAAACAACACCCGGGCAAGCCATTGCGATCAAATGGATAAAAAGAAACAGTCAGCCGTCTGGAAGGCCTGACAGTCCCCTCATGGAGGGTCCGGAGAACCGCGTTCGGCTCCACGTGCTGTATCCAGGGGGCGTCGACGATCCCGTCGAGCCTTGCGCCATGGCTGGCGTTGTGGTATCGGTGGGGGAGGTGTGTTCGGGTCTCCTCCAAACCATCCCCGTATAGTAACTGGAGAAAGTTCCAGCGCTTGTAAAAAATCTGGTACATCCTCAGGGGCAGAAATACTCAGTGATCTGTTGTCTACTCGAACGTGTAGTGCAAATGGATATCCCCATCGATATCGTATGGAGCGTGCCCGAAGTTGGTCTGTGATGGGCTTCAATTCCCTCCTGGCTAAAAGAGTAGATCTGGATACGTCTTGGAATAATTCCACTGTGTGATCATCAAATATAATCGAAGGCATGTTCCTTGCCGCTTTCATTACCTCCTCCTTCAGGGTAAAGTGATGTACTCGACAGATAACGTCTCTAGGAGCCGAGTTTGGGGCGCCTCTGGCTCGTAAGGCTCTGTGTGCGCAGTCCAGATGAAAAGGCGTATCATGGGGGCGTTGGAGAAGTTCATTAAATAGAGTTTGCAAAGTCAGATTCATGTTTTCAGTGGCACCCTGAGGAACTTCAGGGAGACCCCTCACACGTATATTATTGCGTCTCCCTCTGTTATCCAGGTCATCCACCCAGCGAAATAAGGAGGCAATCTGTGTAGCCTGCGTGCTCAAGAGTGTCTCAAAGTGCTGGGTTTGAGTTAATGCAGCTTCCCTGTCGTCTTCCAAGTCCTGCACCATGCCACCCAAGTGTTTAACATCCACCCCCAGTTCCTCAAAGCGCGCATCAAATTTGGCCTCCAGTCTGGCAAAAAGACCTTCCAGATCTGCTTTAGTGGGTAATAATTTCAGCGCATCTCTCACCTCCAAGTCGTCCACGCTGTCAGCCGACAGTGCGGGGCTTCCCGGGCCTCTCATGTTCTCTGTGACCGGCGCCACCTTGAAATCACGGCCTACTTGTGTCGTCGACGCCGCACCACTCAAATAATGCCGCATTGGTGAAGCGGAGGTCGGCGCTGGGGTGCTCGGGCGGCTCCTCTGTGTGGAGATCCGCTTTTTGGGTCCCATCTGTAGGTCTAATTGCTGCCTTTCAGTGATTATGAAGTGCCCGGGTGAGGAGCTCCACGATCAGGCAGCCATCCCGGATCGCGCCAAGCCACGCCCCCCCTCATTAACACTTTTACTCCAAATAGATAGAAAGCCCTCAATCAATGAGAAAGAAATATAATTTCCCTTCAGTCTTCCTATGATCTTGAAGTGGCTTACTTACCGTGATCATCACAGAAAATAGTGTGATGCGGTTATGGTTTTACTGTACTGGTATAAGATTAGAAGCTTTATCAGGTAGACACTGACAGTAATGGGTGTCACTGTAGCCAGTGGCGACTCTAGGAACAATATTTAGGGGGGGCACAGAAGATACCGCAGTCAAAACTGGGGGGGCGCTAATAATTTTCACCACTAAATCATATCACTGAATAAAACTAAGGGCCCTATCACCTGGTGTGAACTAAAACACCATCACAAAAGGAAAAATTTAGCGCGAGTCGCTAAAACTTAGTGCCTGACTACCTACTAACAGATCACCTTGTCTGCGGTAGTCCATAAACAAGGTCGTTTGGCGCACGCTAGGAAAACTCTAAGACCCGAGCTGAGACCCAGCGCTAATGCGGTTGTATACAGGATAGAACTATTTTTTCTTTCCATTGCAGAGTGCCGGGCCATACCTATCCCCCGCCCTCACAAGCTTGAATATGAACACCTACAGTGAATAACCTCACACCCTGCATTATTAAAATCCTCCAAGGTGGCAGTATCATCCATGTTTTGATGCACACATGTATTAAGGCTGATGGACATTGCATGATAAATGCCACCCAGCAGCATGTAGAATCCTTACACTGCATTTAATAGATCAAAAAGGAAGGCCAGGTGAGCCACATTAACTTCCCTGCTGCAGCATCTAAATAATACATGTTTCAGGGCAAGACTTATCCATGTGTCACTTTAAATATGGTCCACACGGTCACCCTAATAATCAACCACTTCCATACTATGAATAACCTCCAGCATAAAATGTTTAAAACTAGGCAATATATTAGGATATATGTGGATAAAGGATACATGTATAATAGAGCCTACTGCAACAGCAACGACAATGCGGACCAGATCCATTGCTATGGTGTATGGGGCCAAGAGAACACCTGTGCTGCATTCCTTTCAATTGCCTGTTAATTTTGGGTGAGGACCTGTTTTTTCTGTTTTTTTGGAGATAGCGCCAGGGTTCAGAAGTAGGTAAAATGTTGCAATTAGCGCCCCTAAAAAATTAGTGCTGGCACCAAGTGATCTGTTAGCTGCAAAAGCGCTAGAGATCTCTAGCGCTCTCCGTGTTAAGTAAAGGACGCGGAAAGTACATTAAGCTCGCGGTACAAATCGCTAATAGCAACACACTAAGTGATTTTTCCCATTTGTAGCAGGAGGCAAACGATCTGTTGGTCAGGCGCTAGACTCAATTAACCTGGCGCTAACGCAAAACTATGCGAACCACACCAGGTAATAGTTCCCTAAATAATTATATATAAATAAGATTCCAAAACCCCAGAGTAATGTGACGCAATGAGTAATGTGATGCAATGATGCCTTTTTATTGTACTAACCTGATACTTTATTTGCCGCAATTCGGCAGTTTTCGCTGAATGTCTGATTGCTGCTTCAGCGACTACACTTTTAGCAAATTACAGTGACCATTCACTAAATAGGAATTCACTATATTTTCGGCAAAATGAATTCCCCGAAATGTGATGAAAAGCAAAGGATCTAAAGATGGTTAGACGCTTTAGATTCTAACTTCCATAATAACCCCTAAAATGCCGTAAACCCAGGGAAATACAATAAAAATAATAAACAATGTGGCATTTAGCTACCCCTTAACCCCTAATATGCCATTAATCATGGGAAAACATTAAATGAATACACTGTGCAGCATGTAGCTACCGATTAACCCCTACAATGCAATTAATCAAGGAAAAAATAAAATGTATACTGTGAGGGATGAAGCCTACCCATTAACCCTTAATATACAACTATACCAAGGCAAAAACTAACGTAATACACAATGTAATGTATAGTCTGAACATTAACCACTTCACTGCTGAGACATTTCAACCCTGTGAAAATGCTTAAGATTATTTCAGACTGAATATGGTCATGTTGGGTATCATTGGAAAGGCCAGAATCTGCCCTTTCCAATGACATATAGATTGCCCATATACGATGCACAGGGACGGAGATACAGCGGTCCGAAACAGTGTGGGAAGCTGGATGCTGATTTTTGGTGGGGGGGCACATGGGGGGGCAAGGAATAACCTAGGGGGGGCAATTGCCCCCCCTTGCCCCTTGTAGAGTCGCCTATGACTGTAGCAGGTGTGATAAAGGCACTGGATGCAAGGATCAGTACTTCCTCTTTTTTATTATGCAGTCAAAAAAGCAGCAGGGTACAGCAAAAACATCAAATAAACAAAATGCAAAACAACCGCCTACTCCTTCATACGGAGTCTGACTAAACATACAGGATGCCCTCTCTAGATATTGGGCAGCTAGGCCGCTTGCCAATACATGGAACAAAAATGACAAAATATTTTCCTTTAGACTTCAGGAGTTTCCTTCCTTCCTTCCCTGCTGTAGCCAGCACACACGACTGCTCACTCTGAGAAACCCACACCCACCTATGGACAGAGCAGACTTAATTAGGCATTGGTTTAGGATTAACTCTATAGTGGGAAAATGGCATTCTCCATACGCTTACTAATATATATATATATATATATATAGTCTACTACCCTGCCCCTAATCACACTGTCACACAGGATTAGATCTGATGTGATGTAATCAGAAACAGACGAAAACCTATACAAACTGCTCACCATTGTACAGATTGACTACAGTTTCAGGGCCTTATTTCAACCCAACCGTCGACTGACTATAGCCGTTTATAATGTTTGAGTTATTGGCTCGAGACGCTATTCAGACTGAGATCCAAGCTTTCCAATATATACATTTTTGTATCTATGGAGGATTGAAGACGGCTCCACCTCATTGCTATTTTTACTAATAAGTCAGTGTGGTGCATCACATTCCAAGTATCACCAAATAAATAAGTGTTAAATACAATAAAATTTTGCAGACCCTCCAATTCTTCGTCAGTTCAGTCACGGACAGTCCAACCCCACTTACTACATTAAATACAATGAAAAAGAATTGGTACTTCGCAAGAAACCTCCAGGAAAACTGCTCCCTGCTGCTCACGCTATCGAGAGAGAGTACAGGTATGTGCTTCATTAAATTAAATATATTGTAACTGTGTACTACCTCATTGGTTACTTAATCTATCTTGTATGGAATAAATATTTCATCATTATTTGTTCAATCCTTCAGAGCAGTGGTTCCCAACCGCGGTCCTCAAGTACCCTCAACAGGCAAGGTTTTCCAGATATCTGTAGCACAGCACAGGTGACATAATTTGCTGCTCAGTGATTGCAGGATTCAGTCTGCATTTCCCTAAGGCGATCCTCAAAACCTGGCCTGTTAGGCGTACTTGAGGATCACAGGTGGGAACCATTGCTTCAGAGGAATAATAATGTATATCACGGCTGGCCAAAAGATTGAACCCCACTTCCTTGATGTTTCATCAGTGTCATGTTTGGTAAGGCATTGCCGGAGTAATAAAGCCATGACATCTGAGGATCTGCTTTTTGGTCTGCCCTGGTCTATATGGTCCAAGGATTATATACTGTAGATCTGTCCTTCATGTGAATGATGGCACGGACAGTGACCTTTAAACAGATATCAGATTCTGAGTTTTTCCAGCTGGCAGTTTGACCTGAAGAAATGCAATTCAATGTTACGCAAAAACAAGAGAAACAATGATGTGGATCGGTGGGGGTGGGAAGGGAAAGAAGCAAAAATAACTGTTTTCCGCAAAATTTATATATAGGACTAATTACGGAATTGTGAAGAGGCACTAACTGGGTATTTTTTTTTTTTTAAGATACCTTGTTAGAAACCCAAAGAATACATTTTTTAGATGATTCTTTTCTGCTTTTTTAGAGATTTTCACTTTTATATCTCAGAGTGTGCAAGTCGGACTGGATGAACAAAGTTTTGTTTAAAAATTCCAGTGAGAAAATGCAAAAAATATGCAAGTCACGTGTTGGATTATATCAGCAATAATATATATATTTTTTATTTTTTTTCTTTCTTTAGGGTAATGAAAGCACTTGGTGAAACTGGTGTTCCAGTACCTAAAGTGATCAGCCTCTGTGAAGATTCCAGGTAAGGCCTTTCCTCACACAGCCTTCTGCTCCTTATGTACCGTTATGTCTCATGTTTGTATCTCCCAATTATAAAGCACAGTGGAATCTGTTGGTGCTAAATAAATACAGAAACTAATGATCAGTAACCTACTTTAGGGTTCATCAATCAATTGTTCTCTTTGGTATTCCCTTTAGTATTATTGGCACTCCCTTTTACCTCATGGAGTATTTCTCTGGGCGAATATTTAAAGACCCTGCCCTGCCAGGACTGGATGAGAAGGACCGGAGAGCCATATACACAGCAATGAATCAGGTGCTATGTAAAATTCACAGCGTGGACATCAAGGCAGCTGGACTGGAGGATTATGGGAAACACGGTAATAAAAGCAGCTCATCCGTGACTTCAGGCATTCAATTGAAACTTTCAAAAAACTTACGTTTCATGACATACTGTATGTCTGTGGTTGTATTGAAGGTGTCAGGTTGTATTTTGACATGCTGCGCGATTCCTCTTTATGGAAGGTTACACAGTAATAACATATTCCTTGTTTTCTGTCTTCTGTTAGATGCATATGTTAAGCGGCAAGTACAGACGTGGAGCAAGCAGTATAGATCTAGTGAGACTCGTAGTATACCTGACATGGAAAGGCTTATAGAATGGCTTCCACAACATCTCCCAAAGGACCAGAGGACATCTGTTGTACATGGAGACTACAGGTGATGTGATATGTTGTTTCTTTCAAATAAACAAACAAGATTGAATTTTGTAGGTCTGAATATTAACTCCTACCAACCATTTTTTCCTAATTTTACTTTCAAACAAAATAACTATCCATGCCTATTCTCTAACAAATGATTATATTTATTGTTTCTCCTTTTTTCTCTATTTTCTTTTATTTTCCTAGCCATTTCAACTCCCCCCCCCCCAAAACATTATTGCTGCAAATCCGAATTCTTTTTTTCCTACATTATTTATTTTCTTTTTCTTAAATCCTCCTACATTTCCTACTCTGAACCATTTCTCCTTCTCTTTATTAGATATTTAACCTGTCCCATGTATTTTTCCTCATATCCCTTTCCCTTCGTTTAACCCCTTAATTGCTGAGCCCTTTCACTCCTGTCTGCTGAGCTTATTTTTTACCATTTTTGCTCATCATGTTAAAACACGATTTTGAAGCCACGTTTTAGTATACGAGCCAGACAAATTATATATCCTTCTTTTTTTTTTTGCTGATTCATAATCTGTCATTATTCTATGTATACGTCATGCCCTGCCAGAATGCTATAAAAAAATCATCTACAGCGTGTATTTTATTTTTTTTCCACATTTTATCATCTGAGCCTTCGTGTTTATATATTCTTTGGGGGTATGCGTGAAATAATATAAGAAGAAACTGGAACCCTTTATTTTTCTGAGAAAATATGCTATTTTAGCGAAAACTGAAAAAAATTGTTAGTGCAGCATCATTGTTCACATTATAATTGAAATGTGAACAATAGTGCTGATTTAATAAATAAATTCAGGGGGAAAAAAAACAGCATTTCTTTTTATTTGTTACTCGTAACCTGGTCGTGTTTGTTATCATTGGAAAGGCCATGCTCTATCCTTTCAAATGATATCAATCATGACCCACTAGCTGCTACCGATTGGGAGATACGGGGTCTTTTTTGACCCCTTTATCTCCACCATAGGTTATCCGTATCAAAACTCCTTGGCACCTAGGGGTAAACTCCTTGGCACCTAGGGGGTTAACTCCATAACTGACGTCATCTCGACCATTCGCAACGAAGTCAGTGGGCGGTGGAGGCCCCAGAGGCTTGGCTGACATCCAAGGAGCAGTCTGCGATCTGGCGCCGGATCGCAGACCGATGACTAAGGGGTCATAGATGGGCATCGCTGTAAAGTTCACACTGTAACTGTTCTAGCAATGCCTCTTTTTGCGCTACGGTCTCCCGATTGGGAGGGCTGAGGGGGTCCAAAGGACACCCTCCCTTTCAAGCACTCTCCCGGCTCTGCCAGGGAGGGAAAGGCTCCTGAAACTGATGTCATCGCATACTAGCACGATGACATTAGTACCCCGTAACAAGTCATATGGAAGGAAATCCCTGGACTCGGTCTCACCTGTTCCTGCGGAGACCCATGGCGTGTGAGGGGACGTTCTCCGCACGAAATGTGCGGAGCCGAAGACGACCCCACATGTCATCTGCCGGGAAGGGGTTATAGGGACACTCTGCACAATGTAAGCACTTCATTTTATCAGAGTAGTCCTATTCCTGTGAGCACCCCCTTTTGAGGGCGCTCAATCAGATGATTCAGCCATCCAAATGCAGGGGCTTAGTCCTGCCCTGAATCTCAGCTCAGGGATCCATCAGCTCTGGTTTCCTGGGCATGGAGTACTTCAGATAGCAGCCACATCTGATGGGATCAAAGCCTTTCTGCGTTGAGCCACTGGATTGGCTGAACCGCCCAGCTCCCTGCAGTCACATGACATGCAGAGCTGGAAGCATTAGTTTTATGCGACGTTTTAAAGGAGACTAAAGGGTTAAAATGGGAGGAGGAGTGTAGAGTGGTCAGGAGGGGATAATGTTTTACCTCCCACTTCCCTAGCCCTCTTGTTTGATCCCTGTAGTACTCGTTTAATCTTTTAATGTTGTTGTGATGAAGTGGCCCTTGTCTACTTTCTATCGAAATATTTAGGAAAGAAACCAAAACAAACTAGAACCAACAATAGCGTATTGTGCTCACGTCTCATTTCTAGTAGATTTTTATGACATTCTTATGCAATATACTCAATTATGTATTTATACAAATGCATACAGAAAACCAACCACAGTTTCTGAATTCTGAGTGATGCCTCTGTGCACACGCAGGCTAAGAGCATGTGTTGTATATGTGTATGAATAGTGTATGTTTTTCTTTCTCTTAATGGAATCTAGACTGGATAACTTGATATTTCACCCCCACAAATTGGAAGTGATTGGAGTTTTGGATTGGGAATTGTCTACATTGGGAGATCCTATTTCAGATGTTGCTTATAACTGCATGGTTTACTCGCTGCCTCAAGACCTACCTATTCAAAAAGGTGTGTGTGTGTGTGTGTATATATATATATGTTTATTATTGCAGACGCCAACTTGCACATCACAGCAATTCAATGAATTGCATTATATATATAACTAGTAGGTTCTCATTTTAATAGTTACAATTTTTCTTCGTAAAAAGAATTGTAGGGCCCGAGCTGGGCTATCACCAACTGCTGACTCTCTTAAATGTGGGCACTCCCCTGCCGACCTTTGGCACGGTCTGTGGTCATGCCCATGCATCCAGCTATTTTGGGATTCTATCCGCAGGTTTAGTTCCACAATCCTTCGTATTGTGGCTCCTGTCACTCCTAAATGGGCCATCTTCAATCTTCTCGCTCCTACCCCAACCCACCCCCTCGCCAAATGTCACCGGTTCTGGTTGGCCTTCTTGGCGGCCGGAGGTAAGAAGCCATTCTCTCGGAATGGATTTCTTCCACTCTCCCCGCCTTCCACCTGGTGTATGATAGGATCTACTTGATGTTTTTGGTTGACTGGATAGAATCCTCCTTAAACCAGGAGGCTAAAACCATGACATTTTTTCTAAACTGGTCACCTTTTATAGTGGTCCTCCTCGACAACACAAAGGCCTCACTACGCAACACCTTTTCTTGCGCCCCCTGGTATTCCCTACAAATGTTGAGGTTCCCGCCGATCCCCATTACACCTTCTGATTCCACGTTACCCCAATTCCTGGCCTCTACTGATCCTACACCTGTTGCGACCCCTTCTAATTCTGTAGGTGACGACCCCGCATGTCATACCTTGGCCCTGTCTCGTTGATTACTCACTCCCTAACCTCCTGTGACTCTTGGGCGGGACGTTATTCCCCATACTCTGTTGCCACCTTAGTTAAGCCTATTTGGTGTTCATGTTTCACTGTTGTTATATACATTGTTTCAATGCTTCTGTTCTGCAATTGAACCAACAATAAATAGATTTTGAGAAAAAAAAATTGTAGTCCCCGTTGTGAATGAGTTGACAGCATTATGAGCTCTCAAACAAAGAGTTTGTCTCTTACGGACCTTGTGCTTTTAATCCTTTTAAGGTCAGTCCTGGTTAAGCGTGCGTTAAGCCTTTTTTTTTAATATATTTTTTTTATGCGCAAACTTATTTTGTTTTATATTTCAGGGCTAAAACACTACAACCTATCGGAAATGGGAATTCCCTCTGCAGAAGAATATTTTGACCAATACTGTGCAAACATGGGAATCCCTAGAGTCTCAAACTGGAATTTCTACATGGCTTTCTCCTTCTTTAGAGTAGCTGCAATCCTGCAAGGCGTATACAAGCGTTCTGTGACAGGTAGTTAAACTAGAGGGATCTCCAGTCTGCACTTTATAAATTCCCCTTTTTCTGATGTTTCTAAGGTCTCAGCCAAATACTGACACTCCAGGGAGAACCTCAGCATACGATAAAGTCCTGGGAAGTCTGAATAAGCAGGCAGCTGGGGATTAACCCCATACTGAGGGGAACAGGGCTTTATCCATCTACCTGCTGATGAACTGGTGATATATCACCCTGCCCCATATAATTGTGCTCATGACTTTACCTGCATGCTAATTGTGATGCTCCTGAAGTAAAGTTTTTTTAATGTCAAGGTAGCTCAAGTTGTTAAAATTACTAGGTATCTTCTTTCTTTTGTGTCATTCCTGTTCATCCCCATTTTTTTTATTTTCCTTTCTTTTTCTCTTATTCTTGCCTTGTGGTTTTTCCTTCCTTGGATAATTATCCCTTCTCACCCTCTCATCCTCTTATTCTGGCTATTCATCCCTTCATTGTGAGGATTTTACCCAGTTTTATTACTATTCCTTCCGTCTTTGTTTCCTTTGGTGCATGTCTCATTAACTAGTAGGAGAAGTCAAGGAATCCAGTGCATTCCACAAGGTTCCCAAATTTATACTTGCAACTGTATAAATAGAATAAACCAGGGTTCAAGTCAAGCAGAAACGCAGTTCCTCTGCTATTTTTGCAGTAGAAACTCTGTTCCCATTAGTCACCCAACCTATAAAACGTTTACTTATTCAACCATATGTTTCCTTGTTAAGCCACAACAAACATATATGGTTTATCCTATATTTTCACAAAATCCAACGTAGTTTTTAGACAGTGTAACGGGTTAAGTACAAGATGGAAATCATTAATTGGGGGACAGAAAACTTGGCATGTCTCCACACACTTTTTTTTTGGACTCCCCTGTAATAAACTCACTCAAACGTTGCATTTGTCACCGTGTTTCTCCTTCATGAATTGTTGATCTTTTTCCACATCTCTTCTAGGGCAGGCTAGTTCTTCAGACGCAAACGCCAGTGGGAAATTGGCAACGTTCATGGCCAATATCGCTTGGGATTTTGCTACAAAGGAAGGCTTTCAAATTTTTAAGTCTCTTCCAGAAGGAAGCCCTGAAACACCAGGAAAAAGATCTTTTGGCACATGGTGTCGACGCCTTCCACTAGCACAGTCACAATACAAAATGTTTGCCACGTCATCCGCTGCTTCATCCCATTCTTCACCACGGGGTATACTGATCATCTCGCCCGAAGGACTTTCTGAGAAGGCTCAAAATCTCTACCATAAACTGAAAGAGTTTCTTGAAGTTTTTGTTTACCCTGCTGATCAAGAATTTAGAAATTACCAGCTGTCAGAGAATAGATGGACACCACACCCACTCATTGAGGAATTTAAGGTAGGAGGCACAAAATAATGATGAATTATGAATTTGGCCATATTTTATTGGCTCTTTGTCTTCTTCTCAAATCATTTGTCTGGTTCTAGTTACAGTATATATGTGGTAATTATCCCTTTAATCAATATGTGATCGTTGTCTTCTACATTGTTTCACAAACTTGTCCTCAGGACCCACTTACAGGCTTGATTTTAAGGATTACCTTGAGGAAATGCAGACTGCAATTACTGAGTAGCAAATCAATTCACTGCTGAATTGCTACATTGCAGCAGTTCAGTTTGCTGCAGCAGTATCACTGAACGCTTTGGCTGTGCATATTGAGGCAAAAGGGCAGAGGATTCCTTAATGAAGGTGTTGTTTCTGCAATATCCACTGTTGTCCATTTTATTACCACTTTAGTGTTAATGGATACCATGTTCCAATAAATATTTGGTGTTTTGTTCCACCTAAACTTCAAACTGAACATTTCCTTATTGGATTATTTGCTGCGTAGGAGGCAGCCATCTTTCCTACGTCACACTCGGCTACTCTGCAGCACCTCTCTACTTAGCTGCAAGTGCTAAGTTAGCAGTGCTGAACTACAGCACAGTGTTCAGTGCCAAGTTGCTAACTTAGAACTTGCAGCGTCTGAGGAACTGAACGCGCCTCTGTGTTATACTTTATAACACTGGTCTTCTATATACCTTTTTTTCTGAACCTGCTGTATACTGTATAGTCTATATTATGAAATATTGAAAATATACAGTATCTCTTTTTAAATCTCAGTCTCATATAATTATAATGAACATTTTCTGCATTTGTTGCAGAATTTATGTTCTAGGTTTATTATTCTGACCTTGACTGACATCTGCAGTTCTTGACACTTGTCAGTGATGTCTTGGTTGTGATAGCTTTGGATTTGAAATTTGTCTCTATTTTATGACTGTATTTATGTTTACATACTATAACTTTTTCAGGAAAAGGCAAAATCTCAAGGCTTGTGGAACCTCTTCCTGCCATTAGAAAGTGATCCAGAAGGGAAATATGGTGCTAAACTTACAAATATGGAATATGCTCATTTGTGTGAACTGATGGGAACCTCGGTGTATGCCCCAGAGGTATGTTAAATCAGCAGATTCTGGTAACTAAATGCTATTTTACAATGTTTTTCATTTTTTTTGGGAGTTGGTGTGGATTATATTTTGCTACGCACACCCTTATTTTCCATATACTCTTTATTAAATAAAATGTATGTCTAATTTCTCATTTACATGGATGAACTGATATGTTTTCAATGGAAAATACATGTATATTTTGGTTGTTTTTCATGTACCATTACTTTGTATTTTTAATAAATCTTTCAGATCTTTAACTGCTCAGCGCCAGATACAGGAAACATGGAGGTGCTTATTCGATATGGAACAGAGGAGCAGAAAGAAAGGTGGCTGAAACCACTGCTAGAGGGACACATCAGATCCTGCTTTGCCATGACTGAGCCAAAGGTAACATGAAGTCCATGTTGTAATTAGAACAGGTTTCTCAAACCATATCTTGCTTTATTGAGTGTATGTATTGTCACAGGGGAAAGCTATAGCGTGGTCCTCTAGGACAATTATGGCACGGAAACAGTCTCTTTATATAGCTCAGAGTTTATTTCTTCACTCCAGCAAACAAACAAAATATAACAGAAAACAAAGCCTGAGTACTGACTAAATAATACAATGTCCCTCACTACCTTGGGAAAATAACCAAAAGTAAATCTTTGCCAACCTCAGAGCTTCACCTTGTTTGCTCCTGATCTCTCTGTCTGTGTCTCTCTCAATCTCCTTGCTTCCTTCTCACCGGTTCCCCACACCCAGGAAACATTTAAGGGCATTTAATTAGCAGATGGGGAAACCTTGCAGCACAGGGGAACAATTTAAAACACATTTTTTCCTCCTGGATTCAAACATCCCAATGCCCGCTCAAAAACACAGGGGGAATGTACACACCATTGCACACAATTCCTCTCCCCTTATCACAGTATAAGTATGTATGAGTGGAGGCTTTTAATCTAATTTTTCTTTGAATTGCTGTGATGTGTAAATGGCCTCTGCAATAATAAACTTTATATATAAAGGTTTATTATTGCAGAAGCCACCTGCACATCACAGCAATTCAAATAACTGCATCCCAGAGCTCCTGTGCTACATTCCCCATATGCAGCAAGGAACTCTGGGTAAGACATGCAAATGACATTTGTCTCACGTTTTTGCATCGTGTGTGTGTATATGTATATATATATATATATATAAATATATAAAATAAGGCAATAGAGGATGCACTCACGGTCTTCCTTTTTATCTTGAAAAAGACTCTGCGAGCCGAAACGTTGATGTCCATGTGAGTTTTGTAAAATAAATTCTTTATATTCGTTTGGAAGACCGTGAGTGCATCCTCTATTGCCTTATTTTATATACTTCAACTGGATTGCACCGGGCAATGAACGGTAATATGGAGAGTGCTGTATTCAGTGGATTTTTACATATATATATATATATATATATGTATAAGGGAATGAGATTTTTTTATTTTAAAAGGAGTATTTGGGGAATCTTTATGTTAACGGGAATCTTTGGATAGATTTTTATTGTTCTTTAAAGAGTCTAATAAAACCTAAAAACCTATTCATTTGCTAGCTAACAAAAATGTGTGGATAAAATCTATATCCTTCATTAAGCTACAGTTAACCTGTAGACATACGGTTTAAGTTTTATTTCAACACTGTGGCACAAATTCATCTTGTTAGTAATGTCCATTTAACGACGTACAACAACAATGATACTAACATAGCAATCTGTTCAAAATGCTAGGAAAAAACATTAATTTAGTAAAGGTTTATTTAAAGCAGGCAGGAGTCAAGTCGAACAGGAACACTGTTCCCTCACAGCTTTTCAGGGGGAACGGAGTTTCAATTTGTACCACAAGCTAGGAATCATGGTTGTCAAACTCCAGCCCGATAGATGTCTAGATGTTGTTGGCCTACAATTCCCAGAAATCTTTGAATGTAATCGTTTGATTGAGAACAATGTAAGCTTTTGTTCAGGAACATCTGAGGGAGGGGGAGATTTTGTCATCCCTGCTGTAAAACTTTTATTTGCTTATTTTATTATAAAATCCTTATTGGGTCAGCAGAAATTATATTTATTACTATTAATGAGAAATTATTCCATAAAAACTCAACCTACCTTTGTACTAACCACTTGAATGCTAAGGACGCGCTCAGCGCGTCCTCAGCATTCCCGCTGGTGTGCTGAGGACGCGCTGAGCGCGTCCTCACATTGGGGTCAGCGTTCGGCCGGGTTCCGGCCGATCGCTGGCCCCTCCGGTGCGGGCTGACATCCTGGATGTCAGCCCGGCATCCGGACCACCAGCCGCCAGAATTAGGTGTCATCGCGGGGGCGCGATGACACCTAATTCAGGCGCCCCCCCCGCATGTGCGGAGGAGGCGCCTGAAAGGGAGGGGGGGGAGGTCCTTCGGACCTCTCTCCCTCCCGATCGGCGGCGCACAGGGGCTTAACCCAGGCATCATTTGGAAGGGCACAGCCTGCCCTTCCAAATGATGCCTGGCATTAACCCCTGGGGAGCTGGATCGCGAATCGGCGCTGAAAAGCGCCGGTTCGCGATCCTTTCCCGGAGCTGGCCGACATCTTGGATGTCGGCCAAGCCTCCGGGAACTCCCCCAGAGGACTGGCGTCATCGTGCGTAGCACGATGACGCCAGTCCTAGACTTAACCCCTAACTGCCACCAACTGTGGAGATAGGGAGTTCCAATGAACTCCCTATCTCCCGATCCGTGGCAGTTAGGGGTTAAATTTTGGTATGGTTGGATCGGCCAGAGCATGGCCGTTCCAACGATACCAAACATGAAAGTGTAAAATTTTGTAAAAAAAAAAAAAAATGAAAAATAAAAATTAAAAAAAAAAAAAAAAAAAATAAACAATTTTTTTTATTTTTTTGGGTTTGTTAATGCAGCAATATTGTTCCCATTTCAATTATAATGTGAACAATGATGCTGCACTAACGATTTTTGTATGCGGTGCGTTTATTAAAAATAGTGTCATTTTCCCCAAAAAAAAAGTAACGAGACCCCATCTCTAATTTTTTTAACAAGCGCACCCCATACAAAATATAACCGCAATTGCTCGCATGTTAAAATGTGAAAAAAACACTTTACACGTTGTAAATTATTGAAAATTCATATTTTATTGCATTTTTTGTTATAATATACAGACATGACATAACGTATACATATAATAATGACATATTATGAATCTACTGAGTCTGACGGAAAGAACGATATATAATATGTCTGGTCATATACTAAAATAAGCCTTCAAAACACGTTTAAACATGATGCGCAAAACAGGTAAAAATAACCTCAGCACAGGGGCGGGAAAAGCCTCAGCAGCGAAAGGGTTAATATATTATTACCAGATTTGGATGTGGGATCATGCGTTAAGTACGAAGTACATTTTTATTTTTGGAAGCAGAAATCTTTACGCGTTCTCACTACTAGACCCCTGGAAGCCGCCGTACCCATGGCATCGTTAATCTAATAATGCATACCTTTTGTTAAGGTTTCTTACAGGTCTGTTCACTAACAGGTCTATTCAAAGAATGGTGAGACTCAGGAAAATGACTGGAGAAGTGAAAAATCTAGGTCAAAATAGCCAAACCAGATAAATTCTCCCATTTATCTCACTTTCTAAATTGGCTATTTGGTCTAGATTGTTCTCTTCTCCTGCCAATTCTCCTGGTTTTCACCGCTCTCTGAATACCCTGTAAAAAACAGGAAGAGACCAATCTAGAGCAAATAGCCGATTTAGAAAGTAAGATAAATGGGAGAATTTTCCTGGTTTGGCTATTTTGACCTAGATTGTTCTCTTCTCCTGTCAATTCTTCCGAGTTTCACCTTTAGTGAATACACCGGATAGTGTTCAGATCTCCTGTAATATTGAAAATTTAAGCTGCCTTTAAAGGTAACTGTTATATGGATATTTGTGTATTCTGTTCAGGTTGCTTCTTCGGACGCTACCAACATTGAATCTTCTATCAAAGAAGATAAAGACTCTTATGTTGTAAATGGCCACAAATGGTGGACATCAGGTATGTGATAAATTTTCCATTTGCCATTCTGTGTACATTTCAGTTATTGGGATTGGTTCCATTGTATGCATGTGGATGTGAAATACATATATTTTTAGAGGTTAATTATAGTTATAATGCGTATTAATTTTGCTGAGCTGAGGGGCACATATATTATATCAGGGACATACAGTGAGTGTGGAGGGAGGGAGACACTCTGGGGAACAAAGAATTGGGTATGACACATTTCATTACTGGAATATGTTATGGTTCCCAATGACCGGCTTATACAAAGCTTTTTTTCAATGTTGAGGGACAGTGAACTTTCTTCATTATAACATGGACTGAGAATTGTATTATATATAAAGAAAACAACGTAGTGCCAATGAACATAAGCTCAACGGTTAGCACAATTATGCACAATACATGTCCACAAACATAATATTTTCTTTTTTTCTCCTTTCAAGGATTCGCCTCTTTTGAGGGGATATTTGCGGTGCTGCAGGAAAAAAAAGACCAGGATTGCGCAGTATATAGTTTTGAACTCGAGGATATAGTTAAACAAGTATCCAACTCACATTTTTATGAGCCCACACATGGCTCTAGGGTAGATCACTTTATGGGTCTTCTATTGGTCTCTTCAGGTGCCCATCAACCTCTTTGGGGGATCCTGTAGACTCCAATAGGGTTCCCCTACAGTGGAAAAACAGACGTATACCAGGGATACCCCTAGTGTGATATTGTAACCAAAACAGTTTGTTTTAAAACTACAGGTCAAATTAAAACTCACATGCTCCTGATGGCTGCTGGCAGGTCGTGCTCTGCAGAGATTCAAGGCGCGAAATGGGTCGTCTCTAGGTCCAGAGGGGGGGGGGCAGAGCAGACTCTGGACAGCGCTGTTCCGGCGGCCAGCCACCCCTGCACATTTAAAGATGAAAGTCCCTGTTCGAAGTCAGCTGGAGGTCCCTAATGGCGGCAGACGTGCGGAGCTCCACCAAACCACGTCTGCCTCCATTGGTACCTGGCCACGCCCCCCGTCCCTTAATTCTACCCCTATTTTTTTTAACATTATTTCTCAGAAGCTTCCCAGATATAAAGTGCCTTTAATGACTTACTGTACTTATTACCAGTTATATGTGAATTTTTAACCGTAGCATGAAATCCCTATATCTACTCATAACTATTTATATACTATTAGGACTAGGATTTTTCTTTCTAAAGTGCAAATTGTATTACACTGACAATTATAAGCAGTAGGAGGAGGAGGGTATGTGCGATGTATAGGAAGAGTCAAAGAAGGGAGTGAATCCACAAGCAGAGCGGCACATCCCCAAGGTAATGCCAGCTGGGTGGAGTTGAGGTAACATCACTGCTCTATAACCGTGGAAAGAGACTGTGGAGACACAGGTCCCGGTAAGAGCACCTCTCCAGTAAGTGTCCTTGGGCAAGACACCCAACGGTACATACTCGCCATCCAGGACATACTTGAAAACAAGAGAAATCTCAATGTATCCTTCCTGGTAAAATCCTTTCTCCAAAAAAAAAAAGTAGCTGGGCTCAATAATGGGAAAAGAAAGAAGGGTGTCAACACAAACCCGGAGAAGCAACCTTCAACAACAAACACATGGGGGATGGTCACAACATTTTTTTTTCTTCTTGCGCAGATTCATTGGCAGCACTTATAGCAGCAATATTTTGGCTCATCTCAAGCCTCAAAGGAGGGACTGGGTCTTTCTAGTAATTAAAATAGAACACAATTATAATAGATTGAATTTTCCTGATCAGAGCTGTGACGTCATTCATCTAATCTTTACTATTGATTTTAAATAAATACGGAGCTTCCAACAGGATGCGAATAAAAGGATAGTATAGACTACAGGTAGTTTTTGTGGGTGATGTTAGTGTGGTTTCTAGGGAAGTGAAGCTCTTCCTTAATTAGAAAGTGTCTGCTGCACCTAGCTATGTATGCAGCCAATCAAATGCATGTTCATTAAGCGACATTGTCAACATCACCCTCTCTGAGACCAAACTCTGTAGCGAGTGGTTTCAGAGAGGCAGTTGATGGATTGGATTTGTGTATGTACGTAGATTTGAACCATCGCTCTACGCAGGCGCTACAGAAAGTGCACAAGTCCTGTAGCGGTGTGCATTATGCGGTTCCTACGGTATGCCAGTTTGCGGAGAAATGCAAATTTTGCACAAAAGCTTCAGGAACTTCCGGTTTAAGGAGTTCATGAGCTGAATAGGAGGAGCAGCTTGTGGCGAGGAACAAAAGGTCCGTAAAATCACTTAAAAAAGCAAAACAAGAATAATTTTAATACAAGGACTCAGAGGCTCCTATTGTAATCTCTTTCTTGCTTTTTAATACAGCAGCAAAACATAAATGTCGAAAAAAACATCAGACATTAAAGAAAACACTTTGCTAACAATGGACCAGTCTAACCCCCCTTTCCCCAGTGAGTCAGTCCAAAGTCCATAAGTAGATCCCTGTTCCCGCCTTTTCTCCCTCTTTTTTGCTGCTGGAGAAGATAAGTATAACATTTTGTTTCTCCAGTTTTATTGTTAGAGGTTTTCTCCCGGTCGTCCGGCTCTAACCGAGGCGACCGGAGTGCTGTTAGTAACGTTTTATTTACTGGAATCGCAAGGGTTTCCACATTGATATTTCTGTTACTTTATTTAACTGGGTTATTTGCAGTAAGCGTGTCCGAGATAGCGGCGGTTACTAGGGGGCGGGGAGCATGCGCGGTAGATTTGCGCGCTTTGCCCGCCGCCATTTTAGTGTTACCTCACACTTCGCAAGATGCCGTTATCGAAAGCTACCTCACGCATGAGCTCTAAGGATTCCTCCCCTACAAGGGACTCAGGATCGGAGGACAGCTCCTCTCCCATGGATAAACCTCCCGATAAGGCTGGTAATGCGACAGGCTCCAGAGCCGCAGGCCCTTCTGACCCCACACATAAAAAAGTGTTAGAACGCCATATCCAAGGCTCAATAGAATCGGCAGTTTTCAAAGCGGTTAATGCCCTTTCCACTTCATTTACTCAGTCCCTTAAGGAGGCTATTTTAGAGACTAAACTTGATGCAACACCGGTTCTCCCGGTTAAAGAGTTGGGCGATTCTCTCACCGAGGTGAGGCCCTCTGATTCTCCCCTAACCACGGGGAAACAGCCTGATAATAAGGATAAGCGCAAGGCTGGAGGGGCTGGCATCCCCATAACACTGCCCGGGGATTCAATGCCGGGGACACACACGCCAAGAAAGCGCTCACACAAAACTCATCATATTGAGTCAAATTCGATCAAGCGTAGTAAACGCTCTGACCACTCTCATAACAATGATCACCCTTCCTCCTCCAGTAGACAAAATAATCCCCCTTTATCTGGAGAGGAAGGTGGTGAAGACGCGTTAGAAGTTTATGCGTCTGACGAGGAGTTTGCTGATAAGACCTTAGTGCCCCTACAGGGGTCTGGTACAAGGAGGACGCAACTTCCGGTACAGATCTCCAGGTATTGCGCTCTCTGATTCATCACATGAATGTGCAAGTGGGGGGCCGTTTATCCGCATGCCTTCGACAATGGCAAAAGATCACGGTGCAAGCCCAGTTCATACCGGGTGTTTCGAATCTACTCGCAGATTAGAGGTCGAGACACACGGAGGACTCCGGGGATCGGCGTTTGAACTTGTCAATCTTTGCCGTTGTGACGGAACTTTGGTGTCCGTTTCAGATCGACCTCTTTGAGTCGCGACTGAACAACCTGGTACCCAACTTTTACAGTTGGCGTCCGGACCCAGTTGCTCTAGACACAGATGCATTCCTTCAGGACTGGAGGGGACATCGTCAATATGCATTTCCTCCGTTTCAGTTGGTGGCACGGACGTTGCGCCAGGTGCGGATGCAGGAGGCGGAGTTGGTTTTAGTGGCCCCATTCTGGCCCAACCAACCATGGTTTCCCCTGTTTCTGGAACTCCTGGTGGATTTCCCGCGGTTATTACCGAGATGTCAGGATCTGTTGTTAGACGGTCAGGGACTTCCTCACCCACTGTTTCTACGAGACTCGTGTCGCGTCCTAGCCTCCCTGGTCTCGGGGAACCCGGGACGTTCGGAAGTGTTTCGAGCCAGGCTAGGGCCCTCCTACGGGCCGCATGGGCTCCAGGCACATTGTCCTGTTATGACTCCGCCTTTGCTCAGTGGTCTGGTTGGTGTATGCCACGGAATCTGGATCCCTTTCAAGCCCCTATTACCTTCGTCTTAAACTTTCTATCAGAATGTTTTGACGACGGAAAGGCTTATCGAACTATTAATGTTTATCGGTCGGCCTTGTCGGTCTATCATGTGGGTTTCCAGGGGATTCCGGTGGGCAAACATCCCTTGGTCTGTCGTTTACTGAGAGGCATTCGGTGTTCAAGACCTCCGCTCCCTTGGTATTCGGAAACTTGGGATGTGGCAATTCTGCTCACTTTCTTGAGCGAATGGCCCTCTAATCAACAGTTATCATTGAGACAGCTTTCTGCCAAACTTTTGGCCCTTCTCTGTCTCATCTCGTGTAAGAGGGTGGGGGATGTCCGGGCCTTAGACTTTCAGGTCAGGTCTTTTGTACCGGAAGGGGTTCGGTTTGATGTTTCTCGTCAGACTAAGACGTCTATAAAATCAGTGTTTTATCCGGCGCTTCCTTCTCAACCGGCCCTGTGTCCTGTAAATTGTTTACAAGTATATGAAACGCGTACGGTGTCGCTGCGAACGGATGGTGTGTCACCTCTTTTTATTTCTTTTTGCTCTCCGCATGCCGCGGTCGGTTCCACTACTCTGGCACGTTGGCTTAAGTGGCTGTTGGCGCTAGCGGGGGTGGATGTGTCTAGATTTGGGGCTCATTCCGTTCATAGCGCGTCTGCGTCTGCCGCGGTATCAGCGGGTTGTCGTTTGGAGGATTTGCTCAAGTCGGCTGATTGGTCTAGAGAGACCACCTTCCGTACCTTCTATTTTAAACCGATTGTTAATTGGTCGTCCGCTCTTATGGACCAGCTTTGAACTTGCAATAGGAGCCTCTGAGTCCTTGTATTAAAATTATGGAATTTAGCTAAGTATGACGATAAGTTGGAATTTTAATACAGGACTCAGAGGCGAGTATTGTCCACTCTGCCCTCCCAGGGCAGACTTATGGATGGATTGCGCATTCGCGTTGTCACGCTGGTCTCTCTTCATTTTATTTCAGCTCAGTGAGAGGTTGGAAATACGTCTGTTGGCAGTTCCTGCTCTTCTGACATACGGCTGGATCGTACTCTTCACTTCTACGCCTAGTTATCGTTGTTGGCAAGAAAAGAGGGAGAAAAGGCGGGAACAGGGATCTACTTGTGGACTTTGGACTGACTCACTGGGGAAGGGGGGTTAGACTGGTCCATTGTTAGGTGTTTTCTTTAATGTCTGATGTTTTTTTCGACATTTATGTTTTGCTGCTGTATTAAAAAGCAAGAAAGAGATTGCAATACTCGCCTCTGAGTCCTTTATTAAAATTCTAACTTATCGTCATACCTAGCTAAATTCTATAATTGGGCAGCAGCTCTCTGCCCATTCTAATTTTCAACAGAGTATCCCTTTAAGAGATCGTTTTCATTTCCTCATGTGATATAGAAAGGGATATTTTGATTATATGTTTGTGCTCAAACCATGTGTGGTTTTTGTTGATATATTGGGGTAGAGGATGCCTTTTCAGCAGTCAAAAGTGTACGAATTGCAGTTAAATAAACTGCATTATTTATAACTCCCCAAAGCTGTACATTAGCCATAACCCATACGACCTTGTTATTTAACTAGGAACATGGTACCTTTATGTGGGGGGTAGGATTAAACTAGGTAGTAGTTCGGTGTGGTGTTGCATATTTAGCATTTCTCTTCCTTTAAAGGTGCACTAGATCCACGTTGTAAAATATGCATCTTTATGGGAAAGACCAACCCAGAAGCCAATCGCCATAAACAGCAGACAATGATCCTGGTTCCCATGGACACTCCTGGGATAACCATCATAAGGCCACTCACTGTTTATGGACTGGAAGATGCTCCAGGTGAGTGCATTTATGGTAATTCATTAAGAGGAATATGAAAACTGTGGAAAGTGGAGAACTCTAAAACAAAAAGATGTATTGTCTTTTAGAAATTTGACATCACATCTGCTGTGTCATGTTTTTTGTCTCCACTATCGTATGGACCAAGGGAGCAATGCAAAGATTTTTAAAGACCCCATTTTCATTCTCAATCCTGGTTGTGAAATTCTAATTGACGGTCAGGGTCACTGATCCGTTCATGTAAAACTGTAATTACATGTAGACAAGGAAGAGTGTACGCTGTGCTGTGTTTGGTCAATCAAAGGTTACAGCACTAAAGCCGTGATTCTCAGCTCCAATCCTCAGGACCCACTAACAGACAAGGTTTGCCAGATATCTGAAGCACAGCACAGGTGATATGATTTACTGCTCAGCGATTGCAGGATTCAGTCTGCATTTCCGCAAGGAAATCTTTAAAATCTGGCAGGTAAATGGTTCCTGAGGACCGGAGTTTAGAAACACTGCACTAAATAACATACTTGTTGAATTTAAAAATGTTGGGTCAGATTACAAACCTAACGCTAAAACCGGCTTTCCTGTAGCGTCCCCATTTTAGCACGATATTCCGGGACAGGCGCTACTTCAGCACCTTGCCCCAGAACCATGCGCTACCCTCGGTGATGCTCACGGTAGCGTTTCCGTGCCACAGTGAGTATCACCTCCTGGAGTCCATAAGACTTCAGGGAGGGTTGCGCTGTCAGGCCGCGAGCCCTGCGCGAATTTTGCTCTTGTGAAATTGCGCAGTGCCACGAAGAGAGACTGGGTACTATTGGTCTGCTCCCGGCAGCAAGAAGCAGTGGCTTAGACCACCATTCTTTCCTCAAGATGAGAGGTGCGTATCGGATTTATTGGGGGGTTTTAGGTGGTGTTAAGTGATTCTGCAAAAGCGGAATCATTTAACAGCAAATTTTAGGTGACTGTAAAAATTTGATTAGCCCATCCCTGCGATAATTAGTACTAGGAATTGTGATACTTTACTTCGCCTAACGCTAATTACTGATTGCGCTCCCCATTTTAAGTTTAGGGTGCACAAAGTACAGTAAGCTAGCGCAATCACTGACGCAATAAAGTATTTTTAATGGGTTTAGCGTTAGGAATGTAATATGTGTGGAATACGTTCAAGTCATTTATCCTGGTGTAAGGCCCCGTTCACACCTAGCCGTTTAACGCGCGTTCGTGCACGCTTTAAAACGCATGAACGGGGAAATCCCATGCTTTGCTATGGGCCCCATTCAGACCTAAGCGTTTTAGAACGCGCTTTAAAACGGCCGACCCAAAAAGAAGTTCGGGAGCTTCTTTTCGGGCATACAGCAGCGCGTTCGCGGCCATATCATAGCCGCGAACGCGCTGCAATGCGCGTTTTTTGGTATGTGCGAACGCAGCGCTACGCCCAGGTGTGAACCCAGCCTTAACGCTTACTCACCCGAATGCTACAGTTAGTTTTCAGTATGTAATCTAGCTCATTATGTTTTATAAGTGTTGTAATGCACAAATATAGATATGCAAAATATAGAATAGTCATAGACATTAGCTATGTCGACTCATACATGTTGTACAATAGTTTCTTTGGTTTAAATTGGTAATTTATTAATCCCCATGAAGGTTCATGGTGCCAGTCTTGCAGGGCAGTGAGACTTGCATTACTTCTCACACAGGTTTTCTGTCCCACAGCTGGACATGGAGAAATCATATTTGAAAACGTACATGTTCCCAAGGAAAATATATTGTTGGGCAGTGGCAGAGGATTTGAAATCGCCCAAGGCAGACTCGGACCAGGAAGGATTCACCACTGCATGAGGCTTATTGGACACGCAGAGCGATCACTAAGTCTCATGAAGCATCGGGTGAGAAATTTGATATTTTAAACAATGCAGGACCATTTGACAGTGGGGATGTAACGTTGGCCTGCTTTGTGGTTTCTTTGTTATTCCTACTTTTAAAACAAAGGTGCATAAATCAAGAAAAACATTAAAGTTGTAAATATCCACTATATGGACAGCAAAATAAACGTAACAATTGTACATTTAGCTGAATCTGGGCTGACCGTATTTCTTTAAACACTGCTGAATTCATCTGGCTGCTTCTGTCACTTCATCAATAAACACCAATGACCCAGCGCCACTGGAAGCCATGCATGCCATCACACTGCCTCCACCATGTTTTACAGATTACTTTGTGTGCTTTGGATCATGAGCTGTTCCAAGCCTTCTCCACAGTTTGTTTTTCTTCCCGTCATTCTGGTACAGAATAATCGTAGTCTCATCCGTCCAAAGAATGCTTTTCCAGAACTGGTCTGGCCTTTTTCGATTGTTTTTTGGCAAAGTCTAATCTGTCTTTTCTATTCTTCAGGTCTATGAATGGTTTGCACCTTGTGGTGAACACTCTGTATTTGCTCTCGTGAAGTGTTCTCTTGATTGTAGACTTTGACAATGATACGCCCACCTCCTGGAGAGTGTCCTGCACTTGTCTGGATGTTGTGAATAGGTTTTTCATTACCGTAGAGCGGATCATGCGATCATCCACCACTGTTGTCTTTCGTGGACGTCCAGGACTTTTTATGTTACTGAGCTCTCCAGTGCGTTCTTCTTTCCTCAGAATGTACCAAACTGTTGATTTGGCCTCTCCTAATGTTACTGCTATCTCTCTAATAGATTTGTTTTGTTTTTGAAGCTTTACAATGACCTGTTTCACTTGCATGGACAGCTCCTTTGAACACATGAAGTAGGTTCACATCAATAGATTCCAAATGCAAATACCACTCTCAGAAACAACTCCAGATCTTTTACCGCCTGAATTAATAAAGGAGTAGCCCACAACTGGCCATGAAACCGCTTTTGAATCATTTGTCCAATTACTTTTGGTCCCTTGATAAAAGGGGGGTGGCTGCTCTGAAGAGCTGTAATTCCTAAACCCTTTTTCAAATTTGGATGTACATACCCTCAAATTAAACCTGAGTGTGTGCACTTTCAGCCCATATACATTGTATAACTATAGCTTGAATATGTTTTGGTAATTACAGGAAAAAACTAAAATTGTGCCTAACTGTATATTGGCTCTGTTCTAAAGGCCTTGGGTGCTCTTGTGGGGGCACCTTTCTCCACTGTAGCTCTCTTCTTTGTATCCACCACCAGTCTTAAGCCAATATATTATAAATAAAATTGTTTATCTATTACCATAAAATATTTAGGTGTCCTGTAGTGCCTGAAAATCCAAAACTCGTTACAATGTCTCCACACAGTTTCCTCAGCTGGTGTATGCGGCACTTATAAACTGATCTAATTTTTATATCTTCTTAATTACCCCTAGAAGCTGGAGATGTCGGATAATTAATTTTCTCTCATTTCCACCATCCTCAGGTGCTCCAATATGGCGTCCGCGCATGCGTACCAAGTTCCAAAATGGCCCAATGCGCATGCATTCTAAGAGTGCCAATATGGCATCCGTGCATGCGGAATGTTGTGTTGTCAAAAATGCAAAATACAATTGTACAAAGTCCAGATTATAAAAAAAAAAGGAAACAACAAGGTTCAGACCTACATGAGATAACCTCCAATGCCTGCAACGTCCAATACTCCTCACAACCAAGAAAATAATAACCCCCAAAATCAAACATCTTTTGCTTGGTACGCTCTCCAAATAATTAGTGACGTAACACTTACATATCCTACCTCCCTATATATAAATATAAATAACTCCCATCCCTAATCCTGTAAGTGAATCGCCATGCTTATATAGGCAACACTAGTGCCATATACATACCTGATCCCTGCTATATATACACATCCTCTACTGTTACTCTATATTTTATTTTTAAGTGCTGCCTTATCCTAGTGTATGTTGATAATATATATACCCAATATTAATACCTAATCTTCCCCAATATATACTCTGCATAACTAATTATTGGACACAGCAAGAGACCCGAGGCGATGCTATGCTTACACTTGCTGTATTAGAAGGCTAATTAAGGACTACATAAGAAATCTAAGGGTATATGATTGATGTTACTTTGAGTGTGAAAATAGCCCTGCCACTCAATAAAGTGTGGTTTTAAATCTTATCTCAATTCAATTGGTTTTCTTCCCGGGCAAATAGCCCTGCTACTTAATAAAGTGTGGTTTTAATGTTCACTAAGGGTGCTATGAGTCCATTTGCCTCTCATATGTAATAATTTCTAGATTCTTTGTCCACAAGCAATTCAGGACTGACATGGGGTTGGCATTCCCCACCTATGCTAGTCCACAAATTCTGTGATAGGTTAGTCTGAAAATGAGTTTTGAGGGGTCTCTTGAAGTCATTTGAAGTTATTATTTCATTTTCTCTCTTCTTTTCTGCCACTGTTCTCGTTTTCTTTTCATCCGTTTGTTTCTCTGGATCATTCAATATCCTTGATGAAGGGATCTCTTCATTGCAGTGATATTGAAAGCCAAGAGAACTGATTAGTCTTCCAAGAGAGGAAGTGTAAATAGAGAAGAGCAGTGCACTCAATCTTGGTATTCCAACTGTCAGTGGCATTGGGGTAGAGGCGGTGCCGACAGAGACGAATGAGAAGGGCCAGTTTGACATATTAAAGCTGAGCCAGGAGATGGCAGAGTCATAATGCGTAGGGGTTTGCAGGAGAAAGGGGTGGTCCACATTGTCTGAGGCTTGTAGTAAGTGGTATAGTATGGACACGACAAGATGATGTCCCACTACTCTGGAGTTATGGTAATTACTGCCACATTGCTTTATTACTGCAAATACATGCATTGTCATAGTGGTTTCCATACACTATTAAGGCACTACTGACGATCTTTAACTGTCCTTAAGGATAATAAAGATTATAACTTGCCTTCTCTTGGGTTTGTGCTATGGGGACCATTAAGCTTGATTGTGTTAGTATAAAGCCATGTTCCTGTTTGAGTACATAGGTTTCCTTTAAGTTCATCTGTCTGCAGCCTCCAGTTATAAATCGGCAAAGTCTTATACTGGGTGTTATGATCGGCCAGTTTAGTAAAAAGTGACTGCTCTCGGTTTAATAATTTATTAATCTGTATATTTGTGTTGTTTTTTTAATAAGATCTTGCATTGTATTACTTTGTATTTCTGTAATGACTGTAACATTTCAATGTTCTTGAACCCTGGATATACTTGAAAACGAGAGAAATCTCAATGTATCTTTCCTGGTAACATACTTTATAAATAAATAATAAATATTTGTTTTCCTACATGAAGTTTCATGTTTGATTACAGGTAATTTTCTACCAGTACACAAAAGGGCATGTCTACATATATGCTAATCACCATCTGATTTGGAAATCTGTTATTTTGCAGGTAAAAACAAGAATTGCCTTTGGCAAACCACTGGCAGAACAAGGAACGATTTTAGCAGACATTGCCAAATCCAGAGCTGAGATTGAACAAGCTAGGTTGCTGGTCCTAAAAGCTGCTCATCTCATGGATACAGTGGGGAATAAGGTATATTGTAGATGTGTCAGTGACAAGTCCTTCTGAAACAAAACCCTGTTACCATGCTGGAACAAAAAACGATGTGTAGGAAGTTTATATTGGCTTATTACTATAATCATTTATATAACGCCAACAGTTTCCGCAACGCTTTACAATTAACAATGAAATGAATGGAAACACTAGGTGTAGAGGGCCCTGCTCATAGGAGCTTACAGTCTAGAGGGATTGGGGTTGAGGAAGACGAGAGGAATTTTACTGGATGTCAGGATCATTAGTGTCAGTGGTTTGGGAATGGTGGGGCAATGGAAGCGGCTTCAGTCCTGTGTGAGCAGAGGGATGTGCTGCATCAGTGATGTGGTATGCTAATCTGAAGAGATGGGTTATGAGGGATTGCTTGAAGGCCTGAAGATATGGGGAGAGTTTGATAGGGCGAGGTAAGTCATTCCACAGGACCGGAGCTGCCCTTAAGAAGTCTTGGAGGCGAGAGTTGGCAGCGCGGGTGTAGTCAGAATACAACGCCACATAGTTCTGTAACGCTTTACAAGAACGATGTACAAGGGGTTGATACATTAGAATACCACACATGGATGATACGGCTTGTTTCAGGGGTTACCTGTTCCCAAGGGACCTTACAATCTATGAGAAGTACAAGTATTTTGTGAGGTAGGAGCATCAATATCGTTAGGTGTCTTGCCCAAGGACACTTGTTGGTGGTGTCTTCTGAGTGAGATTGGAGTCTTTCCATGATTGCAGATCAGAGACCTGGTGGTTCGGTTTTCTCGTAAAGTCAAGGCTTTGCAGAACAGGATTTGACTTGCTTTCCCATGATCGAAGAGCAGAGATGTTACCACTGGGCTCCATAGCTGATATTGTGTGGTAGGCAAGTATGTACCGTTAGGTGTCTTGCCCAAGGACACTTACTGGAGAGGTGCTTTGGCTAGGATTCGAACCTGGGTCTCCACAGTTATAGAGCAGTGATGTTACCTCTACTCCATCCAGCCGGTACTATTAGTAGCTCAGGTAAAAATAGAGCAGAGGCTTGTTGCCTAAAAATGAAGTGGGGATGATAGAATTGTAGTGATGAATTCAATGAAAAATTTAACAGAATAGGTGTTTTAGGGTTTAATCCTAACCTTAAATGTAACCATAACCGTAAGACTTAAACTAGTGTTGATTTTTGCATTGGACTTGCGTCAGAAATATGATGGACATCTGGTGCAAACTTGCAAAGAGAAAATACGCTAGAGCCTTGTTTTATTGCCCTAAACATGACTTTGTAGATCGTATTTAGACGACGTTTACATTTTTTTTTAAACCACATGTTTGACGCACCATTACTATTGGTGGCCACGAGATGGGACCTGCTGTTGGGATTCCGCTTATAGGTAGACTTTTCCTTTTCATGGAAAGGAATTATTTTACTGCAGTTTGTTAAAATAGTCCATGATTTAAGCGATTGCTCTATGCGCTGTCATGAAAGCAAATTTATACTGTAAATAATGAATTCAGTGAAACTGATGCTATGGTAGATGTGCTACATTTTTTCCTCCTTTGACAAAAGCAACAATTTTTAATTTTTTTATATATGTAGTTTTCAAGAGCTCCGTACATGTGTCTTCGCTTTTGCATCTGTCTACTCGTTGCCTTTTTGTCCCACACAGGAAGCTGCGTTAGAAATCGCCTTGATTAAAATGGTTGCTCCATCCATGGCTCAACAAGTAGTGGATCGTGCTATCCAGGTAATACAAGTACACATTTGGTATGTAGATTAACAAGGTGTTGGCACAGCTTCTACTAACAGAGGTGTGAGCGTTTAATTCCATTGCATACAAACAGTTTACGGAAAAAAACATGTCAAAGGTCAAACAAGGTGTGCAAAATATTACTACTGTACAAAAAGGTATGAAATGGTGCGTTCACTGAGAAGATAATAGGAAATTCACTAACACAAACATCATTTTCACATTTCTTTATTTTACGAACCAGGGGCATAATGGGATATCCTTGTAGTGTTGAATTGTACTTATTTATATTCTGGCTACTATCAGCAGCACATGACTTTGTTTTAGAAAGCTTGCTCAATAGTAACATGATTTAGGTTGAATTACTGAGCAACTTCTCTTTGTTTTCTGCTGCTATCTCTCCCTATAAAATGAAGTGGTAGAGGCCAAAACAGTAATTGAATTTAAGCAAGCATGGGATAGGCATAAGGCTATCCTAAACAAAAGATAAATCCAGGTTAAGTATCCATGTAATTGGGCAGACTAGATGGGCCGAAAGGTTCTTATCTGCCGACATTTTTCTATGTTTCTATGATCACAAACCAACACTGAAAGCAGCCAAAGTTCTCAGCCCCTGCTGTGAACAAGCAAGAGCTGATCACAGAGCTGAGGTCTGCGGCCTCCCGTTGGCTGATGAAGAAATCGATTTACCTCCTTGTAAATCTGTAAAGTGCTTATTTTGCAAAAGTGGAATTATTAAGGCTTACTTAAAAACAAAATACCAGAATGACTCTTCAAGGGTGTCATGGATTATTACAGCACCCTCATTTATCTTCCTGACTTGGACTTTATCAGGCTCTTGGACATTCTCCTTATCAGAGAACTGATTTATATTAATAAAGCTTCAAACTGATTGCTTGGTATTATCATATAATAATAGCATTGGCAAAGCAATGTGAAGTCCAATCAGAGCTGCTGTTGTTTAGCAGTGAGTTGAGATTAGAAGAGCCAGCCTATACAAGTTAGACATTGGCAGTGCCCAACAGTTGAGTCTGACTTATAATCAAATGCTGCCACTGAACATTAAACTATAAAACCTATATGTTCTATTCATAATGTGAATATATATATATAGATCCTGCACGTCACAGGGGCGCTGTAGCACGGTCCTCTAGGGCAAATATGGCACACACAGTCTCTTTAAAAGTGAAATCTTCCAGGCTTTATTGCAGCAACAAATAAAATATAACAGAAAACAAAAATCCTTGTTCACCTGAACAGTAACTCACTTAAAGTCCCCCCCTCTCTCTCTAACAGGGACCCTACACCAATTTTACACCAAACCTTGGTTCAATATCCTGCACCCACTGCAGACTCTGCCACCTCTGGAGTAGCACCATCCTGTGCTTCTCAAACTCTCTGTGTCTCTCATCTCATTATTCCCCTCCCTCAAGCAGGAATTATTTATCCTGCATAATTGCCAGGTGAGACACCTGCAGCAAGAACCAATCAAAACATTCCCTCTAGGGGATTAATGCCTACACGGCATTGAGTTCCCACGGGAATTTGGTCCTCCTGTCTTCCTGTATCTGCTGGCAGGAATACTGACCTGTCTCCTGTATGTATTGTAGAATTGTCCTGTCTTTACCCATTGCACCTTGTACAGCGCTGCGGAATGTGTTGGCGCTTAATAAATAATAATAATAATACAGCTTTAAACAAAAATATAGGGGGAATACAAAGACCCATCCATGCACTATGTCACAATATATATTCGTTAACCAGAATTTCCCTTTAATGTAGTGAGTAAATAATTCCAGATTTGAGGAAAAAGCTAAACAAATTCACTTGGTTTATGTTAAAGGGGCCCTCTACTGAATATGTCACTTCCATCCCCTTTTTATGCCCTTAAATAATTGGGAAGATGTATCCTGACATTATTACTTACTAGCTGGATACCCGTGCTTCGTGACAAAACTTCGGCCTATGCAGGAGATATTAGGTTCACAATCCGTTGGCTTAGTGGTGGTTGGTGATTGAAACACATAAGGGATGATAATTATAATAAACAATAAAATAGATGTAATAGCCATCTTCTCCATGGCAGAACAGCAGAGGGTACTGGTGAACGTCGTAGGCACTGTGCATCTCACTGTTTCGTAACAACCTGTTGTCTCTACTGTGGAGAACGATATCTCTCTTCTCAAAATCCTGCCCGACAATGAGAACAGCCACTTCTGTACTCGGGGGGGGGGCATTGAAACGACCTCGGTGCTCTCCAGAAGGCTTCCTATCGACGTTAATCACCACTTGGAAGTCCTTGTGGCCCTTAGGAACAGAATCAACAGCAGCCTTGTTTTGTTCACGCAGCAACTTCTGCAGTTGGCTAACCAGTTCTGGATTAATGCCCGGGTAGATTTCACTACAGATGTCCCTCTCATTGTCATCATCACCAACAAAATATATCTGAAGAAATGAATGCAGCTGCTTTGACCCCGCATGGTACTCCCTATCCTGTGGTAGACCAGCCCCTGCACTTTGAATGTTGTTATAAAGTTTCCCTCCTTCACCTCTCTGGCTCCAATAGATGTAATTTGCATCCATTGTACTTCCGGGCAGCATAAAGAAAGTGCTCTGCCATTGGATGCTGGTGGGTGAGAAGGCTGTGTAAGGGTTCAGGGTAGGGCTGAAGGGGATGGAGCTGGACTTTGCCACCACTGCAGCACATCCCGGGACTCTCATCCTTCCACTTCAGAGAATGGCACCGGGCACAAGGTAACCGAGGTCCGACATCAACAACCTTTTCCCTGGAGTAATCAATCTGAGGTTCATATTTAAAACAAGACCAATAATTATTGGTCCAAGGCATCGATCTCATTTGTGATTCCTTAACGTAGGGGTTATTAGATGCAGACTTTTTTACAGCCTTGTTACTGACTTGGGGAGGAGTTTGACCAGTGGCGTAGCGTGGGGGGTGCCTCGGGGGCGGTCGCCCCGGGCGCAATTTTCTTAGGGGGCGCAAAATTTCAAAAGAAATTTGAACCACTAATATTTTCCAGCAGGGATCAGCAAGGTGTCTGCCAGTTTTGCCACGCCGGCAGTGACTTAGCACTCAGCATCCAGATGGGAGGACCAGGACAGAAAAGTCTGTTCCTGTCCTGACTCCTTAACGCCGACATGAGTCACGTGAAGCAGCGCAACATTATTCAACGGAACACCCTGTACCTCGCATGTCAACCCCCCTTGAAGCACTGTTCCAGCCCCCCTGCCGCTGGCAGCCCTGCAGCTGCTGACCAGGGAGGAGGGAGGGAGGCACCTGCCCTGCAGCACAATTAAAAATTTGGTCTCCACTAAGCCCCCCCGGACAGCCCCCCCCCCAGGCCACCAGCAACTCCACGCAGGTAGGCAACACTGTGACACCAGAGCAGCGTGGCCAACACACAGTGAGGGGTACAGGGAGACGGTGACTGGAGATTCAGGGAGAGAATGACTGGGAATACTGGGAGAAAGTGACTGGAGATACTTGGGTAGAGAAAGAGAGAGTGACTGGGGGTACTGGGAGAAAGTGGGGGTACTTGGAGAAAGAGTGAGAGAGAGACTGGGGGTTACTGGGAGAGAGAGAATGACTGGGAGTGACAAGGGGTTACTGGGAGTGACTGGGGTTATTCTGACTCCGATCGTTGTATAGCGATTTATCCCTTGCATAGACCTCTTTGCCTGGCCTGTATAAGTAGATGCAATCACCGAGGACAATCCTTATCAGATAGCTGAACTCACCAAAACACTGTTTCTTTCCACGACTTGCTTTATTCCGTACATCAGGTTACAGCAGATCACAGGATACAGCAGATGATGGAATGATATGTTTTATGCGGTCAAAAGATGATTCTGTCCTAACATGAGGATGAATATACATGTGCTGCTGGATAACTACACCATGCTGCAGCTCTTACAAAAAGGAAGGGTGGAACAAACACACACAGGAAGTGCATCATCATAAAGCGAGGGAGAAAAGAAGAAAAACATGTACAATACAGAAAGACCACTAGGTGGCAGCATAAGGCAACATAAGGATATCTATACACTATAAATCCCATCTAAATGAATAACTGTAACAGCACACTCCCCGTCTGGCATTGAAAATGTCACTATATATATCATAACGGTAGTTATGCAAGCGCAAATAACGACAGTGTAATTTGCTAGATGTCTTGAAAACCTAAGTAAGTTCAGTCTCCAAGCGGTAAGAGCAAAATAAGTTCCGTGATAGGTCTGATAAAAGTCTTTACAGTTCCTTGTCTTGCGACCTTCACCTCCACCTTACGTACCTTACCATCATCGCTAGAGATGCTCTTTTTAATAAGTCCCATAGGCCACTCTATCCTTTCGGCTTGCTGGTCCTTGAGGAGAACGAGATCTCCAACTTGAACGTTCGGGTTCAGGCGTTGCCATTTCCTGCGTCCTTGCAGAGTGGAAAGATACTCCATCTTCCAACGATTCCAGAAGCAGTTGGCAAGGTGTTGTACTCGCTTCCACTGGTCGTAGCACATTTTTCCTGCTTTAAAGTTTCCAGGTGGAACAGGAACAGTCCCGAGTTTCTGGGTAAGAAGAGTAGCTGGAGTAAGGATGGTTGGGTTCTCTGGATCTGTAGACACTGGAACAAGTGGTCTAGAATTGATTATGGCAGATGCTTCTGCCAGGAAGGTGATTAGAATCTCATGGGTGAGTCTTGTGGAGTTCAAGTCCATAAGCATTGAGTCCAGTATTTTACGTGTAATGCCTATCATTCTCTCCCATGAACCACCCATGTGGGAAGAATGAGGAGGATTGAAAATCCATGTACAGCCCTTTTCAGCTAACAGGTCTTGGATAGGCCTTGAGTTAAGCTGTAACTCTCGACAGGCTCCAACGAAATTAGTTCCACAATCAGATCTCAATGTCTTGACTGGACCTCTGATGGCGAGGAATCGTCTTAGGGCATTAATGAACTTGAGGTATCCATAGATTCTATTACTTCGATGTGTACTGCACGCTCATACAGGTGAACATCACTGCCCATCGTTTACTATTTGCTTGGCACCTCGAGTTCTGCGGGCTGTTACCATCCATGGTCCAAAGACGTCCAGACCGACATGAGTGAAGGGTGGGTCGTGCTTACTCTGTCAGCTGGCAAATCTGCCATTTGCTGTTGCTGTTTTCCCTCTCAGTTTGCGGCACTGAACACAGCTGTGCAGTGTAGCTGTAATCTGTCTTTTTGCTCCTACAATCCAAAAGCCTGCAGCTCTTATGGCACCTTCTGTGAAGTGTCTACCTTGGTGCTTAACCCCTCATGGTAGTGCCGTATGAGCAAAGTGGAGACGTGGTGGCGAGCAGGTATGATGAGAGGATTCTGTTCTTGCTCTCCCAACTTAGCCTTGTTTAAACGTCCACCGACCCTTAGCATGTCATTACTGTCGATGAATGGGTTCAAATTAGCAATTGGACTGTTTCTTAGAACGTCCGTCTTGTCACAAATGCATTTAATTTCTAAGCCGAAGACTTCCTGTTGTACACGCGTATTTGATCAGTTCGCCTTCAGCAATATCCCTTGCAGAAAGAAACTTTGGCACGTGTGCCAACCTTGACAGTGAGCCTCTGCGGGCTTCGTGTGGAAGCAGTGTGCAATATGGACTAACCTCGCGATGGTGCGTACAAGCCTTGTCCACTTGGAGAAACGTTCAAAGCGTTGACAGCCCAAGACGAGTCTTTGTGCAGTTCTGGTGAGAAGAGTCTTAACCTCAGGACGAATATCTGGATCTTCGTCAGGATTTTGAAGACCAAAGACGTCAGCTGTTGTTTCTTCTGGATGAGCCAGCAGGAAATCAGGACCTGTCAACCAAGAAGAATTTGCGAAGACACTTGTGGACACTGGCCTGGTGGCATGATCTGCAGATTAAGTTCGGATGGAACATAATGCCATTGTTCAGGCTTAGATGTTTTCCTGATTCTTTCTACACGGTTGCTGACATAGACATAGAAACGTTTAGTCTGGTTGTATATGTAGCCTAAAACGACCTTGCTATCTGTGTAGAATTTGATGTCGTCCATCTGAACGTCTAGTTCTTGTAGTACGAAATCTGCAACTTCTACGGCTAGCACAGTCCCACAAAGTTCAAGCCTGGGAATTGTGTGTTCAGGCTTAGGTGCTAACTTAGCCTTCCCAAACAGAAATCCTATATGGGTTTGATTGGAGGAGTCTCTTACCTTAAGGTAGGCGACAGCTGCTATGGCCTCTGTAGATGCATCTGAGAAGATGTGAAGTTCCTTTCTCTGACTTGTGGCAAGAGAAGCTGGAGTGTAGCAGCGTGGTATGTGAATTCCATCTAAGGCATGTAGAGATTGCTTCCAGGAATTCCATTTTGAAAGCTTGTCTACTGGTAGTGGAGCATCCCAATCTGTAATAGTCTCTGAGAGCTGTCTAAGTAAGGATTTACCCTGTATGGTAATGGGAGCCACGAATCCCACTGGATCGTATAAACTGTTCACCACCGAGAACACACGTTTGGTAAATGGCTTGTCTGCAGAGCCGACTTGGAAGCCGAAGGTGTCCTTTAATAAGTTCCACCGCAGGCCTAGGCTTCTCTGTACGGGTGGCATGTCCATTCCCAGATTTAAGTCCTTAAACCCTGTGGCATAGTCACCAGGTTGAAAGGCTTCATGACAGCAACACTATTTGAAGCGATCTTGTGTAGTCTGAGGTTAGCTTCAGAAAGCATACCTTGTGTTTTGGAGCAGGTCTATGGCTTTTCATTTGTGGGTAAGGATTTAAGTCCGTCGTCCACGTAGAAGTCTCTCTCAACGAAGTGTCGAGCATCTTCTCCATACTCCTTTTCTCCGTCAAGAGCAGTCTTCGTAGACCATATGTTGCAACAGCAGGTGAGGGACTATTTCCGAAGACGTGTACCCTCATGCGGTATTCAATCATCTCATTGTCCATGTTGTTGTCACGGTGCACAGAAACCTCAGGAAGTCCCTATGGTCTTTTTGTACAATAAAACAATGAAACATTTGTTCAATATCAGCAGTTATGGCGACTGGCTCCCTTCTGAATCATGAGTACACCTACGAGGTTGTTGGTCAGGTTAGGACCAGTGAGAAGAACATCGTTCAGGGATATGCCTTGATGCTTGGCACTGGAGTCAAATACTACCCTGATTTGTTTTGGCTTACGTGGATGATATACTCCGAAGAAGGCAGGTACCAGCACTCCTCATGTTCTCGAAGAGGTGGAGCTGGTTCAGCGTGATTATTGTCAAAGATCCTTTTCATAAAGGCGATGAAATGGTCCTTCATTTCAGGTCTGTTTTTTAGTGTTCGTTGTAGTGACTTAACTCTGGATAAAGCCTGTTCACGATTGTTTGGGAGTTTGACCCTTGCAGCACGAAGAGGTAATGGTGCTACCGCTGTTAGACTCATCCTTGAAGAATTCTTTGTCCATTACTTTGATAAATTCTCTGTCTTCAACTGATAAAGCTGTTTTGTTGTCATCGCTTGTAGTACAAAACACTGTGGTACCTAGGTTGTCATCACAGAGGATAGGAGTGACGTCGGACACGCAGATAATGTCAAGAGGCTTCTCCTTTACGTCATAATGGTGAGGACACGGTTTGAAGTGGGATACACGTCCGTTTCCTAACACGTGAGTTTTGAATGAGTGGATCTCAGATGACGTGTGCATTTTATCCAAGCATACATTGCCCACTATTACCCAGCCCAAGTCAAGTCTTTGTGCATAAGGGGCATCGTCTGGTCCGTCGCACTGTTCGCGTACTTATGTACTCTGAGAATGTCTCTTCCTAGCAGGACCAAGATTTCAGCATTCATGTCCATTACTGGAATCTCATCTACAAGATGCCTTAAGTGCGGATGGTGATATGCAGCCTCTGGAGTAGGAATCTCTTCCTTTCGTCTGGTATCTGGTCACATTCAACTAATGTTGGTAGGAGTATTCCCTCTCTTTGACGTGAGAGACCATAAACCCGTTGGCCTTCTGCCGAAAGTCTCTACACGACCAGAACAGGTTCTGAGAGTATACGGTGTTGCGTGTCCCTTTATGCCGAAGATCTCAAAGAATTTAGGCTTAACAAGCGATCTGTTGCTCTGTTCATCTAATATGGCATACATCTTCGTGGCTTTCTCAGGTTGACCCTCTGGGTATATCTTGACTAGGCATACCTTGGCACAGCATTTGTAATCTAAGCCTTCTCCACAGACCTCCGTGCATGAAGAAGAAATATTCCCTATAGTCGGTTACTTGTTGCTCCCCGCCATGATTTGAGACAGGTGCAGAGGTAGGTAGCTGCTGTGGGTTGTCTGGAAGTGGAGTGGGGTGCATAGCTGTAACATGTCTGTCGCTGCTGCATTCTGTGCACTTGATGACAACTTTACAGTCTTTAGCAAAATGTCCGTAAGAGGCACAGCACCTGTAGCATACCCCAAGTTTTTGAAGAATTCCCCTGCGCTCTTGTAAAGTCTTTGCCCTAAGGCCACGACATTTCTTTAAAGGGTGAGGCTTCTTGTGAATAGGGCACTGACGATTAGGGTCTTTATCGCTATCACCTGAATCCCTCTGGTTTGCACGAGAGGACACGGGTGGTGAGATGTCTGTCCTTTTAACAGATATTGTTCTATTAAAGTCTCTACGATTAGCCGCTGTGTTATCATACCTTGATGAGGATGCTGGTGATGATGATGAAGCTGGCAAGTTGGTTTCGCTGAAGCTGAAGCTGGGATCGTTTCTTGTCCAGGCTTGTTCGCTGATGAACCTGCAAAAATATGAGAATGGAGGGAAGGATACGTTATAGTCTCTTTTGTATCTTGAGCCGTGTTGCGCCCATTTCTCTTGCAGGCCGTATGGCAGTTTAGACGCCACTGGATTGACACATGAGCAGTGTCCAGGAAGCTTAGTCCAGGTAGGCGTGGGTCTGTCTTTGCCAACTCTAGCTCCATGAGGAGATCACTCAGTTCCTGGAGCTTTCGATAGTCCTTGTTACCTATTTTTGGGAAGTTTTGCAGTCTCTTGAACAGAGCGCCTTCTATGGCTTCAGCGCTGCCATAAGCTTGCTCAAGTCTTGCCCACGCAGCAACGAGACCTGCATCCGGGTGGTCAACATGTACTGTTCTCAGTCTTTTAACACGATCTGTGGATTCTGGCCCCAGCCACTTTATGAGCAAATCAAGTTCCTCCTTGGTAGTAAGGTTCAGATCAGCAATAGCAGCCTTGAAGGTTGATCTCCAGGCCCTGTAGCTCTCTGGACAGTCGTCGAACCTTGAGAGGCTTGTGTTAATGAGCTCTCGGCGTATCATATATCTGGCGAAGTCAGTCAAGTCTGATCTCTCACTCTTTGGTGCCAAAGTAACTTGAGGAACCGCTTGGGTGTTAAAGTTCTCTGGTGATGAAGGGTGAGGTTTACCAGGATAAAATGACGTTGCAAGAACGTTTAACCTTGGTGTAGTCTCTAAGGCTTCTGCTGGCTGTGGCTTGAGCTGCGGCTTGACACTGGGTTTCACCTTGCTGGCAGACTGAGTTGATGTGATTTGCTGCGTAGATGTTCTTGTGTTGTAGACTGGAGGAGGCTCAGGCATTTGGAGCTGAGAGGTCTCTGCGTTGAGAGTCAGAACAGTGTTGGGAGGAGGTACAGGAGATGACTGTGTATTGATGCAAATGTTATGCTTTAATACGTATTCATTAGTGCGTTCGACTGGGTCTTCCAGTTCTGCTGGGATAGGGCAGTCTGCATTAGTACTTTGTCCCATTGCTTCTTCGAGGACCTTCAGCCTCGCTACGGCACCTGCTTCCTCCTTTTCCATTTGCAGAATCTTGATTTGGGATTCTGTCTCTGCTTCTAACTCTGCTTGGCGGACTTTGCTGTGAGCTTCTAACTCTGCTTGTTTTTTAGCAAAGGAGCTTTGCACTTTCTTTGACTCCGCTTCAGCGCGGGCCTCTATTAGCTTGTCGCTTAACGTTGAATGTCTGGAGTGAGAGGATCTGGAAGAGTGTGCAGTGTGCTTGGTTGATGTGGATCTGTGCGATCTGGTCTCTTGCAGTTGAGCAATGCGGAATTCTGCCCTTTCTTTGGCAACTTGCACTAGGAGGTCTCTTTGTTGGTTTAGTGCATCAGTCTTGGTCAGTTCTGCTGAAAAGTCTTCCATATTAGAGTCCTGCAAGAAGTCTGTGTATTTTTCTGACAGCCTCTGGTAACGTTTATATGCGGCAGACAGACGATCTATAGAGTCTCTTAATTCAGCTGGATGATCGTTAAAGTGTGGTAAAACTGACATGCATTGTGAAGTTCTGTCCCACAGGTCAGACAGATTGCTGGAGAGCTCATCTCTAGTGTATTCATAGTTTTCTCTGAGTTTCTGTGTCGGTTTTACTGTGCGTTTGGGTTTTACACTCTGTTCGGCAAACTCTGCAGAATCTGCTCCTTGTACGTCTGCGGGTTCAGGGACATGATGAATCTGCGTCGGTTCAGCCATAATAGAGTGCACAGAACCTTGTCTGGACATTTTATACGTTTTTGCAAAAATAGTACTGTCTCTTTAAAAAGATGAACGACAGCTTAGACAGGCAGGTAACACAGTTAAATGCAGAGAAACCGTTTTCAATATTCAGTCAGATGCAGTAAGCTTGTGCGATCATGTGCTTCCCCAAGATGGCTGATGGCACTGAGCTTGATTGCAGATTAAACACACACACATGTGCTTCCATAAAATGGCCGATGGCACTGAGCTTGATTGCAGATTAAGCACACACATATTAGTAGCAGGCTGTAGGATTCTACACATCTTTTGACTGTAGGATTCTACTCATCTTTTCTTTAGGATTCTACTCATCTTTTGACTATTCTGACTCCGATCGTTGTATAGCGATTTATCCCTTGCATAGACCTCTTTGCCTGGCCTGTATAAGTAGATGCAATCACCGAGGACAATCCTTATCAGATAGCTGAACTCACCAAAACACTGTTTCTTTCCACGACTTGCTTTATTCCGTACATCAGGTTACAGCAGATCACAGGATACAGCAGATGATGGAATGATATGTTTTATGCGGTCAAAAGATGATTCTGTCCTAACATGAGGATGAATATACATGTGCTGCTGGATAACTACACCATGCTGCAGCTCTTACAAAAAGGAAGGGTGGAACAAACACACACAGGAAGTGCATCATCATAAAGCGAGGGAGAAAAGAAGAAAAACATGTACAATACAGAAACCACTAGGTGGCAGCATAAGGCAACATAAGGATATCTATACACTATAAATCCCATCTAAATGAATAACTGTAACAGCACAGGGGTACTTGGAGAGAGTGACTGGGTATAGTGTGAGAGTGGAACTATGCTAGGGTATGCTGGAACAGAGTGACTGGTAGCAGTGGCATAGCGTGGGGGCCATGTGTGTTTCATTTTTTTTATTAATCAGTATTTTGTTAGTATACAATACTTGTGCTTGTGGGGTAAGGGGTCAATACGCTACTGGTAGAAGGGAATCATGGTGTGTTATCATGTCCACAGGTTGGGGGGGGCACACAATTCTTGCCTTGCCCCGGGCGCTGACCACCCACGCTACGCCACTGAGTTTGACAATACTTTTTTTACAGTTTCCTTTACTTGTGGTTTCCTAATCGCATCTGTAAACCCTTTTCTGTGTTTTTTCCCTCTTTTCCCTTTAAATGTTGTTACAGTAGAAGGGACAGATCTGTCTGAACTGAGGAGATCAGTGTAAGAAGCGATTTGGGGCTGGGACACTATGCACGAGAAATTTTATTCACAATCTGTAGGCTCAGTGCTGGAGGGTGATTGAAACTCATGAGGGAATATATCCCCCGCCACCTTGATTTCGGAGGTCGTTCCATAGGTGGAAGGTGTGGGCATGTTGGGGAGGTAGCTTAGGTTTAGTGCTGTAAGGATCCCCAGGCGCTCCTGAGTGAAGGAGAGCAACGTCTGCCAGTATGAACGGAGATAACGGCAAGTGAGGCAAGTGGCAGTTGGAGCAGCTCTTTTTTTCAGGTGGGGAGGGGGGAGTATAACTCCGTAGTATCAGAGCATGTTAATAACTGATGGTCATTTCGAAAAATCTCACCTAGAAGCCGAGAGGAACATACCTGCCGAATTTCAAGTGTGTAAGCTTTACGGTTCTGGAGATATTGTGATTACGCGCGAGCGGCATTTCGCATATATATATATATATGATTTGGAACCACTGCAGTAACGGGCGATAGGGAGGTGTCATGTAATTAAACCTATTCTATATTATTCTGTGTCATACAAAGAAATGAAATTCAGTGTTGGTTGGTATGTCAATCATTTGAAATTGTAACTATTGAGAATATCTTCTTTACAAAATGTAAATAGTTTTACATCGATATAAGAATGTATAATGTGATAACTAATTGCTATATGGAAAAAAGTCATAAACTAAGCTATGTGGTTAAATAAACTGTTGGTTTTAAGAGAAATACACAACCTTGTCTACTTCACACTGCGCGTGTGTGTCCAGAATGGCTGCTCTCAAGTCGAAAATGCATTTTTCATAAGAGTGTTTCTGAGCATATGAATACAACACAACAAATTCAGTGCAATCCACTTTAATGTTGTTTTTTATTATAAAACCATTCGGTTTAATAATTAGTTTTTTTTGTAACCAAATCACTATCATTCATTCCTAAACCGGGTGTTTTAATATAAGTTAAAGCTGGGGGCTGGCAAATGGCCCACTGAGAATTGGGGGAGAAATGCAGTATTTACTAATAATTGCTAAGAATAACCTTTGTATAGAGATCGATAAAGATGTATGCCCTACATAGTGTGCTTTTTACAGATACAGCCAGTGTGTGATTTTTTATTTTTATATACCTGCCTATTGTTCTTTCAGGCATTCGGAGCCGCAGGTCTCAGCAATGATTTCCCATTGGCTCAGTTCCACGCCTGGACGCGGGCCCTTCGCCTTGCAGACGGACCAGATGAGGTTCACAGAGCGGCCGTTGCTAAAATTGAATTGAAACACTAGGGTTAATGCCTTTTGTTCTGGAAGATATTGTGATGGATGTGTGCACAACAAATCATAAAGATCCTTCTCGAAAAATTTTGTAAGCAAAAAAAAAAACTGCAAATCAATGCGTCTATACACTTATACAAATAATGATTACTGACAGTTATGATTTATGGATGAGAGCAATTACATGATCATGTCAAATATTTGTGCAACGTATTTGCTTTTCAGAATAGGTGTCAGTCTGAAGTGTCTTCTACCTTAAGTGACTTATAAACCCCACAAAATCTGGAAAAATCACATGTTCTTCCACTTATGGTACCTGTTGTATGCAGCATGAATATATATTTTCATGTTGGTGTGTTTTGGTTTTTCCCTTTTCCCATATTTTTGTGGTGTTAGTAGGTCCACTTATCTTATAAATTGCACTTTTTTTTTTTTTTTTGCGGGTTAATTTGAAGTGTGACCCTTATTTGCATTTTTTTTTTATTTATGTTTTTCGGTTTTACAGTTCTACTGCCATAAGCACAGGTTGATTGGATATAGGGGAATAAATTCATGCCAATATTCTGGAAACTCATTTTTAGGAGACATTTGTCAAGACTTCTAAATTTGTGTATATGTTATTAATTTGTATGTCTGCAAATAAATATTTTTATATTATAAAAGTGCAGCTTCCATTCAGCTCTCCTGCAGTATAATATATTACAAGGCGTGCAGGTTTGTGATACTTGCAGTTTAATCCAGTGCTCAAGAAACGTGGCCCAACAGACGGTTTGGAACTACATCTCCTATGATGTTCCATCATTCTTCACATTTGGATGGCCAAGGTTGCTGACCCCTGGTTTACACCTGTGATGTCTGACATTTGTGTTCTCAGCTTTAGAATCACACACCAATCACTTATTTATTTTATGATATCTACAGGGTTATTCAGAGAGAGGTGAAAACCAGGAGAATGACTGGAGAAGTGAAAATTCTAAGGCTAGGGTCAGACGAACGCATTTTTATGTTGTCTGTGAAAAAGTGCGTTCGAACGAATGGACGCATTTTTTCACAGAATACGTGATAGTGGTCATACTATGCGCATTTTCGTACGTGATTTTGTACGGATCATCAATAAAACCCTTTTTGCTTCTGGGTTATGTTGGTCGGACATTAGCAGCGTCTGACGTCTCCTAATCACGCACACACGCCGCTAGCAGACGCAGCGCACTCTGTACGTCAGTACTAGTGGTTTAACGTTCTCGAAAAAATGCGTTCATTTTCCACTTGCGTTGCGCAGCCGACTTTTGTGCGACCGTACTCGTATATTGGCCGTCATTGCCCGGCATCTGCTGCTAGTGCGGCGTGATTAAGTGCGCCAGAACGCGCGTTCGCACTGCTCAGTCTGACCCTAGCCTAAGTCAAAATAGCCAAACCAGAAAAATTCTCCCATTTATCTCACTTTCCAAAACGGCTATTTTGACCTCGAATTTTCACTTCTCCAGTCATTCTGCTGTCTTTCACTTCTGTCTGAATAACCCTGACAGTCACAATAATTCCCTGTATTCTATATTGTCACCATGATGTTCTGTGCATTGTGTTGCAAAATATCAGCTAATTCTGCCCAGTCTGTCACACATAAATATAGTATCTTTATGTCCCTGTTTACTATGCCTAACACATGCATGAAATAGTTAACTTACTGGGCAATATTTTTTTTGAAATTCTTTATTTTAAGTATTATAGCACAATAACAAAGAAATGTCGCACCAGAGGACACACTATCAGAGACTTCTGGCAGAGTGGCAAACAGTCAAAATCATACAAAGCAACGACATCCTAACAAAAAAGGTGAAAGGGGAAGGGGCTGGAAATATCCCCGGACAGACAAACAGCAGGTCATAGAACCAGCGGGGTGGGAGAGGCAGCAAGAGGTGGGCATTATTATTTTTTTTTAAAAGAGGGGGGGATTACAGATGGGAGATCTGGGGAGAACAGGTGGGGGGGGGGCTGTATTGGGCAAAATTTTGTTTACTTTTTCTCAACATATTTCCTCAACATATTTCCAAGCTTTATCAGCTTGGTGCCAGATCTATATCTTTAAAATCTTTACTACTAAAGCAAATGTGCTTTACAGCTGAACTATAATGCCATCATACTGTATGTTGCAGCAATTATAAAAACACGCACAACCTCTCAATTTTATTGTTTGGGTATGCGAAGAATGTGTAACTATACTTTGCTGTATTTTTTTTTTGGCTGGTGTATTTGGTTTCAGCCAGGGCGTTCAGATTTGCCGTTAACACCAGCTTTTCAAAGACGTTAAAATTATACGCGCAAACGTTATCCGTTAAATTTTGCGCATGGATTGAAATACCATCTGCGTACCAGCGCATAAACGCATTTGCGCTCACAGTGTTAAGTATAGGACGCGCAAAGTACATTACATTCGCACAGGTTCACCTGCGGTAGATGTTAACGCGCATTTTTTGCGCAGACATTTTAATATGATGTTCTGCACAAAGGGTTTTGCCCCTCGCGTTAATGCGTTTTTGCACACGCGTTAACGTTTGCGCAAGGAATGTAATAGGGCCCTACATGTTTGGTATCATTGGAAAGACCAGACTCTGACCTTTCCAATAACACCACACTTATTTATGTATTTGCAAAGTATTTTACAAGGAAGGATACATTGAGATTTCTCTCGTTTTCAAATATGTCCTGGGTTCAAGAACAACTTATGCAGGTTCCAAAGTCCCCCTGTCTCACCTCACTGCAGTGCCACGGTCTAGGTTGTCGATGAAACAATGCTTTGCATCATCAGCTCCACACTTGCTGGCAGTGTGAGAAATGAGACGGTGAGTTAGCGCAGTATCACTGTTCACTTTATAATTGTAAACTGAATAATAGTGCTGCGTTAGAAAAAAAACTGAAAAATAATATTTTGTTATTTCATGTTTAAATAAATCTAACCTGGTTATATTTGTCATAATCTGGCCTTTCCAATGACACCTCATATGTCCCTCTAGCCTTTAGGGATCCAGAGATACAGTGGTCTAAGGCTGGCGTTAGACAAGCGCACATATTGCGCCCGTATTGACATGCCTTCTGGCGTCCGTCGCAGCATTGAGACACTGCGACGGGGCCAGCCACACGCTGTTGCGTGCGCACGAATTACGCTCGCAACAGCAGCCCTCTGCTAGGAGGACCGAGCCTTACAGCGCTGAGCGCACTAACTGCGCTCAGCAAGGTGGCCAGACGGGCATCGAGTGGAAGGAACGTCCACTCTCACGGACGTTCCTTCCGCTCTTCAAATACGCTCGTCTGACGCCAGCCTTAATGATTGTAAATAGTAAAAAAAAAAACTTTTTCTTTTGTTACAGAGCAAGGCACCCCCTTTTGGCAGGCGCCTGTAGGCACAGGCCTACCCTGCCTAGTTATAAATCCGGCCCTGCGTGTAGGCATACGTATTTATTATTATTTATTTATTTTTAGAGGTGTAAAGCTTCCACAACGTATTACAATAAAAATGGGGGATTAAACTAACAAATTACAAATTTGGGAACCAGAGAGAAGAGGTGTGGAGGACCCTTCTCAGTTGAGTTTAGAGTCTAGAAGAGTTGAATTGGAGGAGAAAGAGTAGTTTATCATTTTATTAGTGGTAAGGGTTTCTAATAGTAGCATTTGTGTTAATGGTGGCGAAGCAAGCAATGAAACTTATAATGATGTGGGAATTGTAGGTGAACAGAGGGATTACTCAGGAATATGAATCACTAACCTAAAAAAACGGGTTTTGAGGGATTTCTCGATGGAAATTTTTTTAATGCAGCATTATTGTTCACATTTCAATTCTAATGTGAACGATGATGCTTCACTAATGATTTTTTTTGGGGGGGTTTAGCTAAAATCACGTAATTTCTCCCAAAAAAAAAATGGGTTCCCCGTTCTAATTCTTTTAACAAGTCTACCCCATAGAATATAACCGCAAAGGATCGGATAATAAAATGCGAAAAAAAAAATACTTTACGCACTGTGGATGATTGAAATTTTATTGAAAATTCAAATTTTTTTACATTTTTTTTTGTTATTGCATTCTGGCAGGGCATGACGTATATATATATAATAATGATATATTATTAATCTGCCGAGTCTGCCGGATAGAATGATATATAATTTGTCTGGGTGGTATAATAATATGTGACTTAAAACCGCGTTTAAACATGATGAGCAAAAACAGTCAAAATGACCTCAGCAAACTTCACTTCCCAAAGAGCGCCGAAGTTGTAAATTTGCTCCCGTCCTTAAGGGGTTAATCGCTCCCTCAGTGATTGGCCCGAGTGCTTTTAACGGCCCCAGTAGCCCGGCCCACCATGAAATTTCCTGGTATCCCGATAGGTCAGTAGTTTGGCATGGAGGGGCCCTTACATCTGAGGCACATTGACAAGTGACAGAGCATTAGGTAAGGACCAGGGCTCCCTTGAGCAACTGGGCCCCTGAAAATATCATGGGCTGGCACCCCGATGGCTGCCCTGCTGGGAGGTTTACACCCGGGTTGGAATAGAGCCCGTGTATTTGGCCACCTCTATTACTCCCTCTTAATTGTAAAACCATCGCCACTTGTGTCTTATATATATAAAGTTTTACTCTGTCATCATTTTTTGATAAGAAAAAAAAAAGCTTGCATAACTGGCTTGTGTTTTAATATGAAATAGTTGAGTGTGTGCTGATCACGTGACCTTTTGATCACGTGCTGATCATGTGACCTTTTGATCACGTGCTGATCATGTGACCTTTTGATCACGTGCTGATCACGTGAACCTTTTTTGCAGTTTTCTTGAATGGAAGTGTTGAGTTCACACTTTCCAAATGTGGCGATTGACTGTCTCTCTTTGTTGCCACTGATTTTTTTTTATTCTATACTTTTGATTTTAATCTCGTATAATATTCATTATTTCGCTGGATAGAAGAAGGTCAAAAACGTTTTATTATTTCTAATATTTCTATTGGTGGGAGGTCCAGAGATCTTCTGTATCTGTGGCACAGGAAAGCTGATTTATGTTTTCACCTAAAATCACCCATTTTTTTAGTCAAACAGGAAATTTTCTTGTATTTTAAAGGTGATCCTACTTCTCCACCTCATGGAGTTACAAGGGTAAAGGTAGAGACCTAGCACTATCAGGTCTATTCATCAAAAGGTGAAACTGAGGAGAACTGGCCATAGTGAAAATAATAGGTCAACATAGCCAAACCAGAAGAATTCTCCAATTTTTTTACTATTTGGTCCAGATTGTTCTCGTGTAGTGATTTTCACTTTTTAGTGAATAGACCTGTATCATAACACTGCCCTAAGGTCCCACCTGACAGACAGACAGACACTGCTGTTCTACCGGCAGCGAGGCAGGACTATTCATGTGCTGCCCATATACACGTGTAAAACTGAGCAGAAACACACTCGGGGAAAAAAATCCGATTGTAAACTTTGCAGCGAGGAGTTAATTAATGTTTACCAGCAGGGAGCAGTAGCTCTATGGAGAGGTAGAGGGCGGCTTTATATATGGAATCTGTGTCCCGCCCCCTGTCTGGGCGCGGAGTGATTGGCTTAGGAGTGACCGATGGGCGTGACAGCGGGGTGTTAATAAGTAGCAGCCTGACATGTTAGTTCGCCCTACCACTATCCGTCCTGTGTCTGTCTGAGCGCTCTGCTGGCACCAACAGCCTCCTCCATGGCTATGCTCCGGGTTGCACTGGGCAACCTCTGCACCAGGCTCTCCGCGGGGCCCCTGGGGGTCCAGGTCAGCAGGTTCTCAGCAGCGGCCATTCCTGCTCCCAACCCAAATCCTGATGTAAAGTATAAGCAGGTAACCGCCAGGGCACGGGGTGAGCAGAGCTGCAAAGGGCAGTGCCAGGGCACGGGGTGAGCAGAGCTGCAAAGGGGCAATGCCAGGGCACGGGGTGAGCAGAGCTGCAAAGGGGCAATGCCAGGGCACGGGGTGAGCAGAGCTGCAAAGGGGCAATGCCAGGGCACGGGGTGAGCAGAGCTGCAAAGGGCAGTGCCAGGGCACGGGGTGAGCAGAGCTGCAAAAGGGCAGTGCCAGGGCACGGGGTGAGCAGAGCTGCAAAGGGGCAATGCCAGGGCACGGGGTGAGCAGAGCTGCAAAGGGGCAATGCCAGGGCACGGGGTGAGCAGAGCTGCAAAGGGCAGTGCTATGGTAGTGGGTGAACAGCGCTGCGGGAGGGGGGCGATGCCAGGGCACGGGGTGAGTAGAGCTGTAGGGGGGGGCATTGCCAGCGCTGAGGGGTGAGTGCAGCTGCAGTGGAGTGAGGGGTTGCACTTCACATGGGGATTCCCTGTGACAACCTGAAACTTCTGATTTTCAAGCAGGGCAGAGTTGTGTATGTTTACAGCTGGCCCTTTTCCCTGCTTTGAGTGTATTTTCTCCCCCCTCGGGCTCCGGGAGGGGCCGCCGCCGCCATGATTATGGGATCTGGACTTCCTCCTACTAAAGTAAACTTTCCCTCTTGAGCTGCTTCACACAGCACTGTCTGCCTCTGGCGCCCCCTGCAGGCAGCCTTTTATTAACACTTTAGGGTATGAAGGGGGCCATGTGCCCCTTTACTAACACCCCCCTCTTACAGGGCAGCAATGGGAGTCCCACAGCCCTGAGGGGAATTACTACTTCAAATGGGAAAATAAACCACTAGAGCAGTGCTTTCCAGTCCTCAGGTACCCACAGCAAGGCAGGTTTGCTGGATTTCTGAAGCACAGGTGATGATTTGCTGCTCAGTGATTGCAGGATTCAGCCTTAATCTGGCCTGTTAGTCCTTGGACAGGGTTGTGAAACACTGGTCTAGACCCTTGTACAAAGCCTGGACCTGCTATAAAAGGGGGGGGGGCTGCTGCCTATTCTTAATACTTGGGTATCTGTAATCCTTAAACCCAATCTGTCTACAAAGCCGTGCCCAGCGCTGGTTTTCATAAAGACAGAGTATCTCTGAGGGAATGGGATGTGGCAGCGTTTCTCGGTCATTCCTGCCCATGTTGGTAGCGAGTGTGCCTGTCCTTGTGTTCCGGATCGGCCATATTTCCCAGGACCTAAGAAAACCAGCAGGTGCTAATGATGGAAAGGAAATCTCATTCAATGCTCTTATGAATTGACTTCCCTCTTGCGTCTTCTCTGCAGTGACTCGCTTTCATGTGCTGCCCATTTGTAATTCTTTATAAATGGCACTGACTTCTGTAGCGCTGCACAATGGGTAGACTAATAAATCCGACTGGGAACTATAGAAAAAGCGGCGCCCGCTCAAGAGCTTACGCTCTCCTAGTGGGGTGACTCGGAGGGTAACTAGCAGAATGAATATTAATGGGATGTATGGTGGCTACATGAGGAATGGATCAGGAAAGCTAGAACGGGGGATTATGGAGTGAGCTGATAGGCCCATCTAGAGTAATGCGTTTTCCTTCCACAGAAAATATGGCGTTTTTGTGGACCTGTCCTCATCTTCTATAGGGAATTGAGTCTTGGTTCACTCTTGATTTCAATAATAAAAATGGATGCATTAAAACACACCTGCCATACTTAGTGTGCCACCATCATGGTAATAAAATTGGCAATCTGATGTCCAATAAGAGCTGCCAATATATACCTGTCAGGTGAGATCAGGAGAGCTGGTCTACATGGCATCACCCAGTGTGGGAAGTAGGATTACAGGACTGGCCATGCTTTCCTGGTCAGATAATGTATTCATGCTGGTGGGCAGTGCATGAAAAATGCCACCCTGCACCATGTAGAATCCATATGCTACAGGTAAGGAATCCCATGTGAAATGCCCTTTTTGATTTCCTTACAGCAGTATATGTATATGTTTCAGGGCAATTTTTCCTGTGCTCCCCTCTGCGTGAATTATGTCCACGAAACATGGCTGAACTGTCAAGCCTGGTGGACAGACCCATCCATGTGTAAACTAGGAGTGAATTCATATAAATATACAGGGGTGGTGTGATGATTTAGAAGTATGTGGATTAGGGCTGAAACAACTAATCGATTTGACTAGTTGACAACGGTTTTATTGCTAAAATCCTTTTGTGTACAGCACACACTGCCTAGAGTGAAACATTCTAACTTCACTCTGCTTCGGAGCTGATTGTGGAAGATTTGCTGTTCCTTTACTTCGGTGTGATTTAGTTCTAATGTTATGTCAGATATAACTAGTTTAATTTTATTCAATTTACAACTGCAGAAGCACTAACACAAGCCCTGAGAAACTGTCACTGGGTATGGGCACTGTAACACTGTCTTATCCTTGCGTGAAGCTGGGATCCTGTGTCACCACCCCAATCTGCCTGCCACCCCCTCTTGGTTTGGAGCTGCCATTTGCTCCCTTTTGGTCCAGGTCCCTTCCCACAAACTCTCCCTCACTCAGGTTTGGTCTTTTGCCCAAACCCACTCCCTCTCACACTCGGTTCAAGTCCCATTTAAAAAAAAAAAAACTCTCCTAATTTTGACACTCATAGCACTCGTGCAAAAAAGCAGAATCTGTTTCCTAAAATTGAATAATAGAATCTGCTAAGGGATGTAGGTTTAACCCAAAGCCAAGCACAACTCTGAACCTTAGAGTTTGCACAATACCAGTGTCAGAAAGCTTGCATGAGTATATTGAGCTGCACTGAAGAGTGTACACCTTCTTTGTATCAAATGTAGAAATGTAAAATTTCCGGAAATCTTTTATTTTTTTGGTTTTGTTTTCCGGGAAAAATTGAAAATATAGGAGGTCCCTTCTATTTCAAATTTTTCATATGCTCATGTGTACCTCCAAAGCCGAAAGGTGCCATAGTGTAGCATATTAAGTCATATGTAAACAGCAGAAAAATAGAAGGAATACATTTTTCGGTGTCTGGAATCAGACACTAGATGTAGTTAGCGACCGGTGATATTATGGGGGGCACCGAATCTCCCATGCTGCCGTCAATATCCCTTTCTGCTCTGCACAGGCCAGGATTCAAAGGGTTAAATTTAAGGCTACTTTTATTAAAAAGTGAAACGAACGGGCAGACACCCAAACGCGTTTTGCAAGAGATAGCTTCCTCAGTAGGTGCATGTACTGCAGATGCACCTGAGGAAGCAATCTCTCACGAAACGCGTTTGGGTGTCTGCCCGTTCGTTTCATTTTGTTAACTTTTTTTTTAACAAAGTAGCCTTAAATTTAACCCATTGCATCCTGGTCTGTGCAGAGCAGAAAGGGATATTGACGGCAGATTCGGTGCCCCCCATAATATCACCGGTCGCTAACTACATCTAGTGTCTGATTCCAGACACCGAAAAATGTGAGCGTATTCCTTCTATTTTTCTGCTGTTTACATGACTTCATATGCTACACTATGGCACCTTTTCTGCTTTGCGGTACACAGCATATAATAGAAGGGACCGCTATTGAAGGAAGCGCTGATTCTACCATCTACCACCTTTTTGTTCTACGCGCTTTGTCGGGTTTGGATATACCACCAAATGGAGAGACCGATGCTGATTGAACATAAAGATTCTCTTATGTCCACAGCGTAATTGTTCATCTGATCATTTCTGTTTACATTGAATGTTTTATTTCTTGGTCTTCTTCCTCCACGGTTTCATTTTGGTTTGTTGAAACCACCTCTAGGTGGCGCCAGAGATAGTTCTGCATGGTTTTAAAAATGAAAACCTGCACCATGAAGTGGGTTTACAAATTAAAATTTTGTCACTAGAAATAAAACTAAAGTTGACTTAGTAACTGAATTTGCTTTATCTTTTTTTCTTTCAAACGTAATAACAAGCAAGGACTGTATACGATGGTGTGAGAAGTAACCCCCCCCCTTTTTCCTGAAGAGCAACAATAAAAGAAACAATCAACCTAATAATATATTTCTGTTTTTTATCAAATTTGCTCCTCTGCACCAATAGCAAAAGGAAGTAACTGCATTATTTGTGCCTGTGGGATCTGGATACATCAATATCTAGGCTCCATGTTTAGGTTAAGACCGGGGGCACACTAGGTGCTTTTTTTTTTTTTTTCTTCTGCGCACTAGTGTGCATTAAAACGCACTTCTGGCGTCCGCTCCACGCCCATCGGCCCCCCTCAGCCCTGCAAGGTGCGTTCCTCCTAATGGAGGATCGTGTTTTGCAGCCCCGTCCATGCGGATCGAAGGGGAGGATCTCTAGACTCATGCTACGTGCGCACGTAGTGCGTGATCACAAGCATGTAACTGGCCCCGTCGCAGCATCCCAACGCTGCGATGGATGCCAGTAAGTGCGTTTCAATGCACACTAGTGTGCAGAAGAATACACCTAGGGCACTATTACATTATAACGCAAACGTTAACACTCACATGCGTGAGCGTTAACGTTTGCCGCGGTATTTACTGCATATTACAATCCAAACGCAAACAGGTTAAAAAAACAGTTTGCGTTTGGTACCTTACGCTGCTCTACGTGAGGTTACTGACTGTACTTTGCGCTCCCCATGTTAAGTATAGGGAACATAAAGTGTTAATTGGTGCTGTTATTACAAAGTCCCAGCGCTGATTAATGTCTGGCTCTGGTTAGCAAAAAGTTAACCAGAACCTGGTGTTAATGCCAGGCTTAAAAAAACAGTGATCGGTGGCTCTGACTGCCTCCTGCGGGTGCAGGGAAAGACTGGGGAATAAAGTCTCTTCCCCGGTTTCTCCCTGCGTATCACTGCGCCGACCGGCCAGATCTTGCGAGGTGAGATCCGGCTGGCCACGTGGCAGAGAAGTACTCAATGGAGTCCTATAGACTCCAGCGAGTGGATGCTTGTGGCTGTGCTCAGTGCTGCTGTGAGCATCCAGGCTTTTACCGCCTGCAAACCATACAGCATATTTTGCGCCTGCATTGTGATCTGGTGTTAAAACGTGTGCAGTTTTTCCTCCCTTGCGCCCATGTTTTAACGCACAGATCGTAATGGGGCCCCTAGTGTGCACCTGGCCTTTAACTTTCGAGCGGTGCTTTAGAAAAAAAAAAAAATTGCACAGGAAACAAGACACAACATATACATTAATTTTAATCCCATTTTCTCATTTATCATTCTGTTTCTTTTTCCTCTCCATATTTGTCATTCTTCTCATTGACTTCTAAGATCGTACGGTTTGCATGGATTGAAACGAGCATTTCTCCCCTTTCACGGGTTAGTTTGCTTCTTGATTTGGTTTGAATATTGGCAAACACAGAGCAGATTCTCTCAGAAGCAGAAGATGCAGGAAGTGAGATGTCAGAGGTGGTGTTGTGCAGAGACCTTGCCACCACGTTGCAGGAGGGATATATTTTGCAGAATCCCAGACTAGAGAGGGCCTTAATAGGGATCAACATTGGCATAACTAGAGTTATGGGCACCTGGGGCAGAAACCTTCCCCCCCCCCCCCCTCCATTATATAAGTGTGTCTTCCCTTCCCTTCCCTCTTCCCATGATCCTCTGGCCATTTTATTGCATTCAAAGAATGCTGCGATATGTAGGCAATAAACACCGGGGAACCAGGGTTTGAGTTCCTTGTCTTATGTAAACCATTCTTTACTCTGCAAAGACAGTTTGTTAAACGAAAAACATGTAAAATTACTACCAAGCAAGATTAAAAAACAGAACAAGTAGTGAGCAGGCCCAATTGTTCAGGAAAGTTGTTTGTACAATCGTCACTTGGGATAGATCAGTCTTTTAAGATCATTGCACTGCATTGTACCCCCCCCCCCCCCCACTCCTTGTTTAGTTGCCTCCATAAATTCATTATAAATCTGTTTGGAACAAACACAGCTGAAGAATGTTTGTTTTGAATATCTTCAATCTGCAACTGTCAACAACCCTGTCTGCGTTAAATGACTGGCTCCACTTACTGGGTGAAAGGAAAAACATCAACTGCTTGTGATCAAAGGGATGCTTTGGGGGGGGGGGTGACCCTCATGACCGTTTTTAATTCTGTTGCATAAATAAAAGCTGAAGTTATAGTTGCAATGAACACTGTTGTAATTTGTAGAAATATCCCTACAGTCTCTAGATTGTGGGACTGGTTCCTTGGACCGTCTTTACAGGTTGGGTTCTAACAAGGGTGGATTAAAAGCGTTTTTTTTTTTTTGTTAACCAGTTTCATTAAACCTTGTTATACCTGGTGGGGGGGCGTGAATGCTATCAGGGCATCTGTCTGTGGTGGCAGACCCCTCTTCCAGCCCACCTACACAGCTGAAGCTCATTGGCTGCTGGGGGACAGCCAAGCTCAGGCAGACCAATGGCAGTGAATGCTGCGCACCGCCTGTGGCGGGTCTGACAATGAGTTGAATTAAAACCTTTTAAGTAATTCTCCAAATCTGATTAAGTAAAATCCGTTCTGATCAGTTAATCTGACAGATTATTCTAGATATGAAGTCTTCATCTGGTTACAAATATTGATCACAACCACCATCAAGCTGTGGAGTCTCTACATTTTAAATAGTCTTGCTGGTGCAAGTTTTGGTGACAAAAACCTCTACCCTGGTTATAACTAATGAGGTGTTCTAATTTCTTGACCACTTGGCTGTTTTTATGCTTGGGACGTGCAATTGTCACTTAAAATTGTTTGCATGTATGGAGGCTGGACCTGGATGATATGAGGTTGGTTCCTAATTCCATCATACAAAGATCTTTCTACCACATAGCTGAATAGAAGGGTTGGTTATGTAATTTAAACAGGAGCACAAAATTAGCTCAGCACACTGGGGAAATGGCTCAGTAGTTAAGGGGTTATATCCCTATTAATCTAGCTGTCCTGCCATTGTTCAATAAAGTGACAGAGGTCTGAGCGGGTCACGGCACAACCTTTAGGCCTGCAAATGCATTGGATTCTGGATCAGGTAAGTGGAGTTTTTAGAAGTCCATTCAGTGTTGCGATATATATCCTTGATCTGTGCTCAATGTAATATATTTATTGCTTGTTTGGATATTCGTATGTTTAGAAGCCCCCCCCCCCCTCGCTTTCGGGTTTTCTTGAATTGCCTGAATGGTTTGCACTCAATATGGCAAGAGGTGTCGGATCCATAGAAACATGATCAAAGTACCTGTATATTCTAGGAATTTGATATTCGAAACAGATCCCTCTACACAAATAAAACCCAGACACATTAAACTTGCGTCACACACGCTTGTGCAATTGTATTTGACTTGGCTGAGGGAATTATGTGCAGCTCTTAAAATGTAATCTTTGTTTCAGCTCTTCATAAACAACGAATGGCACGATGCGCTCAGCAAGAAGACCTTCCCCACCATCAACCCATCCACTGGAGAGGTCATCTGCCACGTTGCAGAGGGAGATAAAGTAAGTGTCAATGCCATGTCCCACTAGCACACCGCCATATAGAAACGTGCTTTAATGGATAATGCGCGAGTTGGGTGAAATTTCAAGAGTGCATAAACCCAAAGGGTACAGTTGTGTAATGGCTAATGCGGATATTTGCTTTTTTTTTCCTTGTGTAAATGACTCCTGTGTTCTCAACTGCACGAAAGCACTGCATGATTTTTTTTTTTTTATTTATTTTTTTTTTGAACCTGTAGGACAGGTTTACTTCTCCAGGGTATAGATCTAGCCCCCATTCCCGCACAATGTTTGCCTTCCATAGGTGTCATTGGTTATTGCTGCACTGTGTCTCCAGTGACCCTGACCTGCTGCATTCTCAGTTGGCGTGTCTGTAGTCAGGTGCATGAAATAAGTGGAGGGCTGTTGGTAGGGTCTCAGCTGCCACTCTAGCATGCCACGAGAATTAATGGCAAATTTTTAATGGAGTTTCTTAATTTCCTATACAGCATTGGCAAAAAGCCGTACCACATAGGGAGCAATTCCCTGTTAAAAGAGGCGATCCTTTGATTTGGAATCTCAATGCACTTCAAGCGCTATAAAGCAATTTTAACTTGAATATTTGCTTTATAACTGCAACAGATCATACGATATCCTTCGTCTGCCTCTTCATCATTTTCCTTTGGTCAGGGTTTCCAGTGCCTTTCATACCTCAGACACCCGTGCTGTTAATCTCCAGAGGGTCTTGTTTAAATCTTAAAGTGCTTAACAGATCAATTTAGTTAATCAAGGCTTGGGTATTTTTGAATCAACCAAAACCATCCTAAGTGGTAAAGCCTGTAAGTAGGATTTTTTTTTTTTTTTACTTAACGGATAGTGGCTGCAAGTCTGAAAAGCCAACACATGACTGATAAAGATGCCAACTTGGTGCACTACATGTGGCCTCATGGTATGGGTTTCCAGATGGGGACATCTGTTGCAGTGAACTCAATCGCTTATATCTAAGGCTAGGGTCAGACGAATGTGATTTCTACGGACTGCGTCTATGCAGTATGGACGTATGTTAGTACGGAAGACGCAGTAGTGGCTCAGTCTGTTTTTGTGACTGACGTATTTTTTGATGGATGTAGCGGGGAAAATAAATTAAGATGCAAAACCTTTTCATCTGTGAAAAATGCTGGACATGTAAATTAAGTCTGTATGATCACGGATGCAGCGCGCTTTGTGGCAGTTATGGGGGTTTTACGTTCTTGCCTAACTTGCGCCCGTTTGCCACAGCCGTTGTGCGCCTGCAGGTCAGTGCAGATGTACTTGGTGTTTGGGACTCAATTGGCCTTTATTTCATGGACATGAACGCTGCGCTCGTCTGACGGGAGCCTAAGGCTAGGGTCAGACTAACGCATTTGTCGCGTTGTCTGTGAAAAAGTGCGTTTGAACGAATGGACGCATTTTTTCACAGAATGCGCGGTCATACGATGCGCCTTTTCGTCCGTGATTTTGTACTGATCATCAATAAAACACTTTTTGTGTCTGGACGTTATGTTGGCCGGACATTAGCAGCGTCTGACGTCTCCTAATCACACACATGCCGCTATGCGGCCGCAGCGCACTCTGTACGTCAGTAGTAGCGGTTTGACGTTCTAGAAAAAATGCGCTCGTTTGCCACTTGCGTTGCGCGGACGAACTTTTGTGCGGCCGTTCTTCATATGTTACCCGGCATTGGACGTCATTTGCTGCTAGCACGGCCGTGATTTCGTGCGGTTAAAAATGCTTTCGTCTGACCTTAGCCTAAGACGTCTGTATGCTTTAGTCCATAAACATGCCAAAACTGTGACCCCCCCCCCCCCCCCCAGGGTCTTATCACATAACGTTCATGCAGGTACCTGCCTCAACTCAGAGGGGTTATTGTGTTGTCTTGTCAATACAACCGCAAAATTTCTCACCTCTAATTGGTGGAAAAATCGCCATGTATGTACGTCAACAGACTTGCTTAGAATAACATTAATGGGGAGAATCTGTGGGCCCGATCCTGCACCGGTTGATAAATGCAGGTCTGGATTACTGTTGGACAACTCAGAACTTTGTCCAAAAAAGATTACTTAATTTATACCTGTTTTTCCCAAACCTGTCCTCAGGACCCTCCAACAGACCAGATTTAGCAGATCACCTTGGAAATATGATCTGAATCCTGTAATCACTGAGCAGCAGATATCTGGCAAACCTGAACTGTCAGCAAGTCCTGAAGGGGTGTTTGGGGAAACACTGCTCTATATGCAACTCTTCAAGGTGGCCTGTTTTTATGTCCCACACTGTATCCCACTGAATAATGGGGTTCCTGCAGCACTCATGCATGGCCTCCCCATTGGTTCCCAGAGATCATAATTGGACAATTTGAGATGCTTAAATTCATTTGGTTACCTTTTAATGATGCAATTTTGTCACTGTTCGTCTTTCCACGCTTATAGCTCTCTCGTCTGCAGTTCTCACTGGGGAAATTGTTAAAAGACCAGTATAGTTAGGTATTCTTGGAGTTTTTGTTTTTTTTTAGATATTTCAAGGTACTTTTGCTTGTTCTTGTAAAACCAAGATGCTTATCAAAGTCTCTTCCCTGGTCTTGTCATGAGATTGCTTATGTCCATGATTTGATGTTATGATTGACATTCCCCTTCCAAAATTTAGTGACTGTTCTGTAGGACTCCTTGTCAAGTTTAAAGGTTGTGACATTTGCGTGCAGCACGGAGCTCTATGGAAGGGGGCGACATCTGGTGTGCAAGGCGAGGAAGTGGAGTTGGCTGAACTTCAATCGTGTTATTGGCACTTTCTCATATGCAAAGTTCACTTTTGTCCCAACTCTTGGCTACACAACCTGATGCCTGCTCAGATTGGGTAAAAATGTGTGCTGAGTGATGCAACTTCCCCACGCGGCTTCAGCTCGCTGCGTTATGGCCTAATGTTTGTTGTTGGATCACTGGCTAAAGCACTAATCCCATATCTGCTGGCTGTAGATTTGTTCTGAGTGCTACAAAAACATGGAAGAATTGTATTTACAGTGCTTTAACACAACTATCTTAGACCAGAACAGTTTCCATATGTAATCTTGAGCACTTTTACATTGTAGGTCTATTGTGAATATTTTATTTCCCCCCCCCCCCCCCCGTCTTAATCTAGCCGATGTCGTAAGGTTTGTGACGACCTTGCTCCTGTAGGTAAACACATGGACAACTTCTATGCCATTACCCAAATTTAAAAAGGAAGTAGGTTTCTCAACTACGACAATGTCTCTTTAAATGATTGTTTAAAAAATGTGTGTTCCAAACTAAGCCTTAAACTTTCTCTTCTGCAGGCAGATGTGGACAAGGCTGTGAAGGCTGCTAAGGCTGCGTTCAAACAAGGGTCTCAATGGAGGAAAATGGATGCTTCCCAGAGAGGATTGCTGCTAAACCGCCTTGCAGATCTCATTGATCGGGACAAAGGCACCCTTTCTGTAAGTGATGTACTGGTAAAAGGTCAGGCTTTCAGAACTCAAACCGTAACAATGGGCTATGAACTAGTAAGAGTCAGTCATTTAACGTGTGGACCAGCAAAAGAGAACTTTGAGTTTGTAACTAAACACAAGCAGAACGGCACATGGTCAGACTAGTGTAGACTCGTCCACTTTCCTGATCAGGTTTTCTGTCTGTTTTGCCAGAATGTCAGCACTGTCTCCATTCATGGCCAACTGCTTGTGACCATTTGTATGAAGTCTCTCCATATTTGACATGTTGACGTCTAAATTAATGACGCGTGCTTTCTGGGTGTGCAGACATCACAGCCTTTTTCTTTGTTCCGTTATTAGACAATTGCTGGAGCACCCAGTGAAGCTACAGCGAATTTATAAATGTAGTTTGCCCTTTTTGTAGCTTGGTGTCCCGTTTACACTGTATGTACCTTCTCTGCATAAAAAGAGGCACTTATCCACCTATACAGCTTGTGATACAAAAAAAAGAGAAACCTGATTTTAGAAACTGCTAAATATCAATAAATGTCACATTGTAAAATAATTGCATGGTTTCCAACAAACGGCATATTATGTACCTAAATTTTAATTTCAACAGCTTTAATAACTTGATCCATTGTAGTAGTAATGTGGAAATAAGGATTTTTTTTTATTTATTTTTTTAGACTCTGGAGACCCTGGATAATGGAAAGCCTTATGCCATCTCTTATGCAGTGGATCTAGACTTGGTAGTTAAATGTTTAAGGTACGAAATCTAAAACATTGGTCAGTTGTCTTTGACTGTCCTCCCTACCTGATCTGTATATAGATTAAACTCGCATGGGATTGTATTTTGACCAGAGGCTCCATTCTACGCTGATGTAACAATGTGTGGTGCGATGCCAGATCAAGAGCTTTCTTCAATTTCTTTATTGGGATGTCAATGGTATATAATCTGACCAGTGGTGCGAATAACATAAATTTCGATGTTTGAACCAATATCTAAGTCCATGGTACTTACATATTATGTCAGAGCAAATGAGGTGCCTGGGTTTGAACAGGTCAAGAATTTAATGGACCTGGAAACTAATTTTGTGGCATTGGCCTGATCCCTCACCGTTGTGTACTAATTTCACATGTCCACTCTCAATGTGCTAGTACTCCAATTATCCAGTCTAACAGTTACAAGCTTTTATAAAGCGCCAACACATTTCATAGCGCTGTACAATAGGTGAACACTAGCAAATGTTTTCTAAAGCCATTAAACTTGCAGAACCATATAATGCACTGGTAACGCAAATCAACAGGAAGTTCTATAAAACTTTTGACTGAGAAACTACTTTGGGAGTGAACCCCCCCCCCCCATGAGACCATTACTTACGAAATTGTGTGCAAGATCCATGTTAAGTCGTATACTTGCATAACAGAAGTCCGCAGTGGTTTCTGAGGCTCCTCCATTGTAGGTTTATGGCAAGCAATGTGCTGCAGAGAAAAGCAGTCACTCTCATTGGAGTGACTTGGCTGTGAGGGCCCAATCTCTCTCAATGGGAGCACCAAGGCTGACTTGTACGGATCAAAACAAAGTTTTGAACTCCAAGACTTATTGAAACCGGATGGGGACCCTTCCAAATGCTATACTCTAGCCTACATTTGGAAAATCCCCATTTTCTATCTTGTGACAACTTCTAAATTTGGGTGAGGATTTTTATATTGTCACTACTTCTGCCTCTTTAAAGCAAGATTAAGTTACATTGTCATGGTGGCTATCTCGTGTCCCTTTGCTAGGCTGTCAGTGGCTGCTGGACAGTATTTTGTGTGAACGCAGAATGCAAAACAATGTTTGCTGGTAAACACAGGTCATGCTTTCCTTCAGGTCACTGCCATCTTGGTGATGGCACTCAAACAGCAATCTGAGCTGATAAGCCTTCTAGGGTTTGGGTCAAAGCACAGATGTGTGCATTTATAACCAGCCAGTGCCCCTCTACACAAGCAATAAGGTAGTTTAATGGCTGGACGTGCCAGTGAGCTTCTTGCATGCTACCAGTTCAGACCACTCACGACAGCAGCTGTTGGACTTACTGTGTGTGGTTTTCCATGTGCATTCTAATTTATAGATTTCTGTAACTCCAGGTATTATGCTGGTTGGGCTGACAAGTGGCATGGAAAAACCATCCCCATTGATGGAGATTACTTCACCTACACCAGACATGAGCCAGTTGGCATCTGTGGACAGATCATCCCGGTATGTCTAGACGTTAAATGAACTGATCTACCTGAGCACCTGTTAATGAACAGACATTTAAGCCTACCAGAAGTTTGAGCATGTAGGTATAGATTTGTATGGAGTAACAAAACTGCATTTTTGGCTTTCATACACATGGAAACTACTCCTGTAGAAATCTGCTCCTTGCAGCAATCTGAGCTGTCACACTGTCAAATGACCATGGAAATCTGTGCACTAATCTGCTTTCTCAGCCAGATCAAAAGTGGCTATAACCAGCTGAGACATCAGTCTAATCATTCTAGAATGCTAATGCCAACCTTTCCAGCAGAAGGGAAAGCTTCGGTCTGCCATCCCCCTAGAACAGGGTTGTAAACTCATGGCCCCAGATGTTGATGCTTAGAATTCCTTCAATAGATGGCAAGAGAATAATGGAGTTGTCAAACATGGGGGGGGGGGGGGGAATGGCTTTGCTCTAGACCAGCGGTCGGCAACCTTGGCTCCCTGTTTTGGGAACTACATTTCCCATGCGGCTCATTCAGCCTAATGAGTGACTGAGCATCTTGGGAGCTGTAGTTCCCAAAACATCAATCTCCCAAGATGCTCAGTCACTCATTAGGCTGAGCCACATGGGAAATGGCTTCCTGATGTTTTGGGAACTACAAGGTTGCTGATCCCTGCCCTAGAACAACAGTACTGTAGGTGTATGTAGTACAGTGTTTGGGCTTAACAGAGCCTTGTTTACAAATCTCTTGCACGCATAAAGGAAGAATTCTAGATCCTAGGTTTATGTCGCTGTAAGTTTGCATGTTTGATTCTTGTTCCAGTGGAACTTCCCTCTCCTGATGCTTGCATGGAAATTTGGACCAGCTCTGGCCACAGGAAATGTGATTGTCATGAAGGTAGCAGAGCAGACCCCTCTCTCAGCACTTCATGTTGCCAGTCTTGTGAAAGAGGTACATTTGTAATACTATTACTGAATCAAACTGATTAGTACAATGTATACATTCGCCATTTAAAATTATGGTAGGAGTTCTTCGGAACCACTTGTTTTAACACTGTACTTCCACAGGCTGGATTTCCACCTGGGGTTGTGAATATTATTACTGGAATGGGGCCAACAGCCGGTGCCGCCATTTCTTCCCACATGGAAATCGATAAAGTTGCCTTTACTGGTTCTACAGAGGTAAGGCACGAAGCTTAGAGATGGACTTTATGTAATTTCTGATGACCTCTACCTAAAATGTTAATGCCAAGCATTAAATGGGCTTTATCTTTTTTTATAAACCCATAAGTAGGTGACCACTCAGAATGCTTTCAACCACACGTCCTGTCACCGAAGCCTCTAATAACATGGACTGCTACATAATGAGATTATTCACTCTAGTTATTTTAAAGACTGGACCTGCTAAACCCTGGAATTGCATGTCAAGTTTGGTTAGATTGGTTAATTTATCCTTTGCAATCTGATTTGGGCTTGACTTCAGTTGAATCAACATAATCTATCTTTTTATATCCAGTAATTGAAACGGATGAGCATCTGAGGTGCCAACACCTGTCTTTGGAGCAGACTGCTTTTTATGAAGCTCAAGTTTCCAATTTATTTGGTCATGCCTAACGAGATGGCTTTTATTTCAGGTAGGCCGTCTAATCCAGCAGGCAGCTGGTAAAAGCAACCTGAAGAAGGTGACTCTGGAACTTGGTGGGAAAAGTCCCAACATAATACTATCTGATGCAGACTGTAAGTCGCTTTGTGTTGTGCCCCCCCCCCCTTTTATTTCCTAACAATATGTAAATGTTATAAGCAGTAAAAGTCAATCTTCTGGAGCAAATTCCTGCCCGGTCTTTAACTTGACCTCAAGTCAGAACTATTTTTTTTTTTTTTTTTTTTTTTTTTTTAAATTCTCTTAAATATTGCATTGTATTGAGATGAAATGTCTTGTCCTCAATCACCTCCATGAGACATAGGATTCTTGTTTAAATGCAAAATTCCCTGCTGTGGTTCAGAGGCTTGACCTCATGGGGCTTAAAGGTGGTCTTATTCAGGGATGTATAACTACTTTATCCCTCCCTCAGTGGACTGGGCTGTGGAGCAAGCCCATTTTGCCCTGTTCTTCAATCAAGGCCAGTGCTGCTGTGCTGGTTCTCGCACCTATGTCCAGGAAGATGTGTACAAGGAATTTGTTGAAAGGAGTGTGCAGAGGGCAAAGAACAGGATTGTTGGGAATCCTTTTGACTTAAAAACTGAGCAGGGACCTCAGGTGAGGTGGATTTTTTTTTTTGTTTTTAGAAGCAAAAATATAAATTGCTAAATGCATGACTCCCTCCACTTCTACATAGTACGATGTAGCTGTTAAAGTATTCCCTAGCCTGATGTGTCAAATCACAATCAACCAGGCACATGTGTTTTTGATGCAATTTATGGAGCCCTTCCTAACAACCTCTGGTGCATCCTCTTGTAATGGTCCAATGATTCCTGGTTGCTTTAGTCTTCATGCAGAGGTGTCCTGTGTGGAATTTGTTGGAATCAAATTAGGGGCTTTGTATTTGCAAAGTATTTTACCAGGAAGGATACATTGAGATTTCTCACATTTTCAAGTATCTATAATCTTTAAAACGGCTTGTGCTAGTGTCTAATGTATGTTTATTGTAAATCTTCTAGGTTGATGAAGATCAATTTCATAAAATTCTAGGATACATCAAAACAGGAAAACAGGAGGGTGCAAAATTGCTTTGTGGTGGGAATCCTGCAGCTGACAAAGGGTATTTCATCCAACCCACAGTCTTTGGAGATGTGACAGACGATATGACCATTGCTAGAGAGGAGGTATGGAATTGCAGGGAAGTGAGAAACTGCGAAAAAATGTTCTTCCTACAACGTTCATTGAAGCCATTTTAAAGTGGGCTCATGGCTTTATACTGATACTCGCTACAATGTTAAGTTCCCAATAATTCATTCTGGCAATGCATCAAATACTCAGACATTCATGTTACACAAGTTAGTGGTCTTAAGCTGTCAATCAACACACTAGAACGCCTGTGTTTTGCTGCTGTAATGGCTTTCAAATGGGTGTCAGAGGGTGCTGGCGCTTCTACTGTGGCTGGCTGGCTGGCACGTCAAACACCTACCATTAAGGTCAACAGATACAGTGGCTGCACAGCTCTGGAAAACCTGGTAGCTGACATGGGTAGAAAGTGCTATGAGAGGTTTTCACGTGATCTGCCTATGCAGCAATTCCGTGCATTGGAGTGGAATTGGTCCTGGGGCTAAAAGGGATATTACAAAAAATGGGTCACTCCTATATTTGGAAAAGGAACACCGTATTGTATGCAAAGATCCCTGACCAGTTGCATCTTGTCTCAATGTTGTACCTCTGTCATATGATCTTTGCAGAAACTGGCTGTAGCTCAGTACATGAAGACTTCAACAATGAAGTGGCTGTGATTTTATAAAGTCATGCAATATCTAGTTTTGGATCATATGTCTTGCTGCCTGTCAGCAGGGGGTGTTTACAAAAAGTAACATTTTCTCCTAGATTTTCGGTCCTGTGATGCAAATTCTCAAGTTCAAGAACGTTGATGAAGTGATTGACAGGGCAAACGACTCCATGTATGGGCTCGCTGCTGCTGTGTTCACCAAGGACATTGACAAAGCAAACTACGTGTCTCAGGCATTGAGAGCAGGAACAGTATGGTAAGCGGGAACCTGGCCGACATGAACCATTTCTAAATCTTCCTTCCCCTCACGTTATGAAAAATACATTATGTAAAGTATCTTGTACTACAAGGCTTAAGTCATTAAAATGCACGTTTATATATTTGAATTTTAATACAAACAAAATTGTCAAATAGAACTTGCTAGATGCAGGTACAGCAAAATAACTTACATGGGTACAGTCAGTTTTGTATTGTTTACTTGCCTGTAGGGTAAACGATTGTAAAGGTTGCTGATATTAGCATTTTACAAAGCCAACGTTACAATCTGTTGCAAAATTGTTACAGGTTTTTCAGACTATCAAAGCTTTTAATACAGCTTCAAAACTGCATTTATACTTTTTTTTTTTTTTTTTTTCTTCTTCCTAGGGTTAACTGCTACGATGTGTTTGGCGCTCAGGCTCCATTTGGTGGCTACAAAGCATCCGGCACTGGGAGAGAACTTGGCGAATATGGGCTAGAGGCATACACAGAAGTGAAAAACGTAAGTCCCAAGTGACGCCCTTCAATATGTTATGCATGCTTTCCCATTAAGACCAGATCGCTTTGGACCAGGCTTCTCAAACTCTGGACAACCCCCCCCCCCCCCATATGGTTCTGAACCAACTCTGTTAATCCTCAGGCCGTCTTTTGCATTTCTGATTTATGTGTAAAATGTCATGCTGACACTTTTTCTGATTGTGCAGTCTACACTGCGAACACCTCCAGTGTGGCAGAGTGGGTATGTGTAGACCATAGTGCAGCTTCAGGGTTAAAAGGTCATAGGTGCCCATTATACTGATAAAGTCCTAAATCTAATGTCTGTAGTAGTAATAGACTAAGCATTGCATTTGGGAGTTTTCAAATTGATCAGTTCTGTTTTCTGATGGAAACTTGAAGAATAATCTTTACTGCTCATGGAGTGCTAAAGTAGTCTGTGGGACCCTGCTCTCCTCCCACAAAACATCTGAGGCATGTTCAGCTCCTCTGCAAGTGGGAAGTTGGCAACTTGGCCCTGAACACTGCTGCAGTTCAGCACTGCTAATTTGGCACTTGCAGCTGAGTGTGACATGGGAAAGATGGCCGCCTCCGGAGCTAATCCAATAAGGAAATGTTCAGTTTTAGTGGACAAACACCAAATATTTATTGTAACATGGTAAACATTAACACTAAATTCAAACGACAACAGGTGGATATTTCAGAAAATGCAATCCTCCAACCCCTTCAATATTCAGCCAAAGCAAGCGTTCAGTGAGACTGCTGCAGCAAACTGAACTACTGCAATGGAGCAATTAAGCAGCTGCTGAGTAACTGAACAGGCCTCTGGACAGTGTACTGTATTTAATTTTTTGTCGGCATTCAAAACCCATTTGGAGCCTATTCAAGGCTATACAGAGAAAATGAGGGACAACCCTCCATATTATGTCCCTTAGCAAAAACCTTATGCAGAAGGTATAGCGAAAAGCAAAACCCACTCTGACCGTCATACTGGACGGTGTATTGTATAGAACACACAAAACATGAGCATGGGAGAATGTGTTCTACTTTGAAGGAACCAAGACCCTGCATAATGAAGGGCAATCACATTTCTCTTTTCCAAGATCTGTAGTACACATTGCTTAATTTATATAAAATCTGAGCACTGGTTCCCAAACCTGTCCTCAGATGCCGAACAGGCCAGTTTTGCCAGATATCAAGTCACATTTGCTGCTCAGTGATCAGTATTCAGTCTGCATTTTTCCCTAGGTAATCCTTTAAAATCTGGCCTGTTAATGCTCCCTGAGGACAACATTGGGAAACACTTTTTTTAGACCTTAACCTCCCTGGCGGTATTCCCAAATGTGACTCGTGGTTAAATTATCCCAAAAATAATGGAAATTTATATTCAATAATATAAAATCAAACCAAAAACATGCCTCTTTCCTCTGGGTGCTGGAATTCCTGTCCAGATGTGGACTCCTTTGCCAATGAAATACAAGACACGGGGTACCAAAATGAGTTTCATTGGCAGAGGAGTCCACATCTGGACAGGAATTCCATCACCCAGAGGAAAGAGGCATGTTTTTGGTTTGATTTTATATTTTTGGGATAATTTCGTGTTTCAAACCTTCTGAATCTGTTTACTAGACTCTTGTTTACACGGATTTCAGGGAGTTAATCCTACAGAATACAGGCTTACTATATAAAACACATTTCCTTTCCAAAAAAATTGACACTTTTAGACAATATTTAAAAACAAATTAGACCGCCAGGAAGGTTAAAGCTATATTTGATATTCAGTTTGATATGAGAATTCTTTCTGGTAGCCTATGCACCATATGATTTGCTTTTCATTGGTTTTTCTTGCAGGTCACTGTGAAAATTCCCCAGAAGAATTCCTAAATGTTCACAGAAATGGCTTTCGAAGAACTTCACCTCCAGGAGACTTTCTAGCTATCAACACTACGTAGAGCTTTCCAACAAAGTAGATCACATAGCTTCAACAAATGATATGCAAGGGTTTGTCTTTAAAAGTAAAGCTTCCAGTCCTTTTTAATGCTGGAATTTTTTTTTGTCAAGAAGCTCCATTGACTATTAGTGGCAAGGGAGCTGCAACAGACCCTCCCATCCCCTCACTACTGGTTCAGCAGTGAAGGCATCGTGTTTCCATCCACCTGTTTATATCCCTGGATGAATTCTGTATTAAATCTCCGCTTGGTCTCTACCAGCAGATGAATCCTGTGCTGCACTGTGAATTTACAATCTCCTGAAATAATAAACTGCTCAATGTTTGTTGTGGTTTTGTTTTTAATCTTTCCCTATATTTATGTGATCGATGGCATGCTTTCTGACTATGGGTTCTATGTAAGTGTTGCATCTGTTTTTCAAAACCCTACAAGCTACAGCCATGATGCACCTGTTTTAAAGACCAAGGTTTAAGGGTACCTGTCCTTAAATTGCAAGCATTTTATATAGCACAATCCTACTACACAACATTTTGCAAATGGGAATAAACAAGTGTTTAAACACTGAGGGTCAGACTAGCATTTTTGCAGAACGGAAAGTCTGAGTGGACGTTCCTTCCACTATGTGGCCAGCACTCGAGTACCGTTCGAGCGCTCAGTGCTGCAAGGCTTGATACGCATATCGAGGATAGTGCGTTGTAGCGCTTCAACAGGCAGGCTTTCAGAACATGTGCAATTGGTGCACGCACTACAGCGAGTAGCCAGCCCCGTCAAAGCAACAGATGCTGAGGCAGGGGTGCAATTGGTGCGCTCGTCTGATCCCCGGCTTTAGGCTAGGGTCAGATGAGCGCATTTTGTACGGACTGTGCATCCGTGCAGTACTGACTGACGACAAGGTAGTGGCCACACAGTCCGTTTGTTTTTTCCACTGACTTTTTTTGACTGTAGCAGGGAAAATAAATTACAATGAAAAAACATTCTGTCCGTCAAATGCTGGACATATAAATGCAGTCCGTCTGACCACACTCCATCACTCACACACAAAGCTATGCGGACGTTGTGGACGTGGCGCACTCCGCACGTCCGTTCTAGCAGTATTACGTTCTTGCCTAACCTGCGTCCGTTTGCAGCGTCCGTCAGCCTCCGCACTTCTGTGCGGACGTACTTTGTGTGTGGGGGCTCCATTTAACACAATTATATGCGATCATGGACGTACTTGTGTGCGGGCAACAGACGTTAACACTGCGTTCGTCTGACCCCCCCCCCCCCCCCACCCCAGCCTTAATGTACACGGTGCCATTTTATAAATTATTGCATATTCCTATTGAATAGGTTTCTAGTTCAGTACATGAGGTAACCCATTCAGCCTAAAGCATAGGAAAGGGTTTGAGAACAATACAGCTGTGGAATGCTCTGCCTTTTTGTTGTGGTTGGATAAGGGTGTACAGATTAAATGACTTCCTGTAAAAAACAGATTGGGTTTTAGAGCAGTTTGTACACTAAATATTTAATCGGGAAAACTGGGGTCAAGGACTTTATTCCCAAAATGTTGCATATTGGACCTCCTCAGACTTTTATTTCTCTACACCCCCCCCCCCCCTTTCACATAACCTACTGCTGTTGAACTCAATTGATGCACGTTGGGTTTTTCTTTAGACATTAAAAAAAAAAAACACCTGCCTTTTGTGCCTCTACCACTAACCTGCCAGATATCTGAATCACCAGTGATTTGCATTTCCAAGGCAAACACTGAATAGCAGACGGAATACTGCAATCCTTAATCTGGCCTTTTTAGGGTTACTGGAGGTCCAGGGTTGGGAACCACTGTAATGACGTGCACGGGTTGTTTGACAACCTAAAGGGCAAAAGCTTAGGGGCAGAATAAAGCTGTGATGATCCTGTGTAAACAGGATTGGGGAATGCAACATTCAATCACTCCTCCTAAAACTTGCAAAAAGAGTTAATTTTGGGCATCTTTTTGACTTTCCTTTTATACGAAACATTTAGGCTGAGGAATCCTAATCCTGCACTGTGATGGCACTTCTATAGGAAATTAATATAGATTGAGAACCCAAATGGGTACACTCGCCTGAACATGTATTTAACAAGGGTGCTTAAGTGTCACCAGTGAATGTGAAGGACAACAGGTTTTTTCACTAAAGGTGAACTCAGTGAAAATTCTTTGTTTAAAATGCCCAAACCAGTTAGCCGAGTTTGAAAGTGAGAAATGGAAGACTATTTGCTCTGGATTGTTCTCTTCTCGAGGTTTCTAATTTTAAACCAAAAATTCAGTGTGCCACTAAAATATAGGTAAAGGATATTAACCACACCCTGGTATCTAGTTACAAGAGGTTTTCACATTTCATAAGCCTGTCACGGCACCATTGTACCCATTGTCAGCTGGTCCTATATGCCAACCTGTCAGCTTTCTGTGCTAGAACCACTTACATGAAACATGCATCCCGATGGGGCACTGACTCAAGGTATTTAATAGAACCTGTCATGATGGTGTGACCGTCAACAAACCCTCCACTAGTAATGAACAAAACTAGAATAGCTGTGCTCACTGAAGCCCATTTTGTGGGGGTTTTTTCCTCTTAAGTTATCTCACCACTACATAAAATGACTTCACTTGATGCCAACCTTGGCAAGATGTTTGGGGTATAGTTTAACCCCTTTGTTTTTCTTTAATTGCAAATCTTTAGTCTAGCTGCAGTGTAAGAAGCACAACATGACAAATCCAAGTCGTGTTCCAGTCCGAATGATGCACAAGAACTTCATTGGTCTAAAGATGGCAGCTCTATGCCTCCAGCCAACTATAAAGTTTTGCCAATTAATCGAAGGAAACCTAATCACAAATTGACATTTGACTGAACTGTGCGTATAATGATTCTACACTGGAAAATTAAAAATGCAAGATCACATCTGATAAGCAATATAGTATTCCTGATTGCACTCTCCTATACAGCAGCCTTATTCCTCCAGGCTCAACTGTAGAGTACTGATGCTTATAGGCTGGTGTCAGACGAGCATATTTGAAGAGTGGAAGGAATGTCCGTGGGAGTGGACGTTCCATCGACGCAATGCCCGTCTGGCCACCTTGGTGAGCACTGCAAGGCTTGATCCTCCTATGGAGCTTTGCAGCTCCGTTAACGCACGTCCTAGCGCTTTATTGGAGAGGGCTGCTGCACAGCCACTGTTGCGCGCTCAATTCGTGCGCATGCAACAGCGTGTGGCTGGCCCCGTCCCAGCGTCTTAATGCTGTGACGGACACCAAAAGGCACGTCAGTACAGGTGCACATAGTGTGCTTGTCTGACGCCAGCCTTACAGTTAAGCCTGGAGAAATAAGGCTCCTGTATCGGCAATCCTATATACCTAATGGTTGTTATACTGTTGCACTGTGAGAGTGCAGTCTCTCTGGATCCATCAGGTCCTCTCAATACAAGAAAATACAAAGCAGGATGTGCCACCCTCTATTTGGTCAGAAGACGTGCTACCCAGAGCTGGGATTTGGAAGGCTCTGGAATCTGCCTTTCAGTTGAACTATAATTAGGATATATGCACCAGTTTTGCACTATTCATCTGTACTATGTTATTGATTAATTCAGATGTTACGTCACTTTTGTACCTTTTTAACTCTGTAATGTGATCCTGATACACTGTGACTAAAGGATCACACACTGAATTGACCATCAGTTTATACATGAAGTCTGATTTCACTTAAGCTGGTTAGATTCATTATATTCTTGATGTTTACCCCATTTATGTGCCACTAGGAATTCAGCGTTCAGACCCACCAGGGGCAACTTTTAAATTGCAAAAGTATATTCACGTGTGTTGAACAAATCTGAATAGACAATATCCACTGTTTGCTCGTTCTACAGAACAGGGAAATGTTTGATGCAACAAATGTTGAACAGTTTCACAAGGCAGGGTTGAATTTAACTTCTCCGAGTAACCAGATTTCACTATAGTTGTAACAGTGGTTGATACAGTTTGTTGGTAACAGTGGTGCACTTCACAGCAACAACAGTGTTTAGGAATTAATCCCTATGGAGACTTTCAATTTAAGTTCCAAATGTGCAGGGCCCCAAACAAGCTATGTCATTAACAGCTGGAGCCGTTGCATATAAATGGCTGCTATTGCTGTTTCCACCTTACCGCAAGCTTTTTTAGTGGCTTAGAATTTGCAACTGCCTACTTTACATTCATAGCTCCTATACTTTACATAGAAACTGTTAATTTGTGACCAAAATAACACCAAGCTATTAGCTGCCACAGATCGAAAGTTATGGGGGTCCATTGGATCCCCTTAAGTCCTGAAATGACATCATTGCGTCCAATGCACGGTGATGTCAGTGGGTGGAAGGAGACCCCAGACCCCATCAAAGATGTCAGTCCCCTCTGGGAGAGGACTGCGATCCGGTGCCGAATCGCATTCCAGCCCTTAAGGGGTTAAACAGAGGCGCCACTAGAAAGGGCAGACTGTGTGCCTTTTCAAGCGTTGCCTCTCTTTATCCTGTGGCTATCAGCGATGGGGAGAGAGAGGCTTCCGAAGGACACACCCCTCCTATTCAGGTACACTCCCAGCGCTTAAAAGTGAGTGGCCTGGGGGGGCGTGGTCGGCGGCGAGCGGGAGCGGACGTGTTTTGGTGGAGCTCCACACATCTTCACCGCTTAAGGAACCACAGCTGTCTCCCCTTCCACAATTTAAGTATTTAAGGGTACCTGTGCTGCTGACCACCGGTACTGACCCGTCCGGAGCCCGTTTAGCCCCCCTCCGGACCTGAGACTACACGGATGACTGCTGATTTGTGCTGGAGCGAGACGCCGGCGGCCATCTTGCGGCCTACTCACCAGATTTGGAAGCCTGCTGGTCTTGCGGGTCTGAACGCTACACCCTGGACTGGGTTCTTGTCGGGGGCTGGGGAGATGGTGGGCCCACGACTTCTGGATGTCCTGGATGATTGCCCTCCGGGGGTGGCGGATGGACCTGCGGGGAGGCGGAGGACGGATCCCCCTCTTGTATTGGAGATGAGGGAGCCGTGACTTTGGGCCTGGAGGCCTGCTTGTCGATTTTGGAGGAGGAGGGCGAAGACGGTCCACTTACCAAAGGTGTTTGGCGGCGGATGATGGCTGCGTTGCGGAGCTGCCGGGGTCAGTGGACCTGAAGCCTGGTGCGCGGTCCCTGGGTGAGGTGCTGCGGCCGGCTAGCGCCGTCGAATCGGGTCGGCCACCCATCTGCGGACTGCGGTTTCGGGCGGCACTCGCCGAGGCTACGGCACCCACTGCTGCTGCGGACTTGGGCCCGGAGGAGACCGCGTCGGAACTTGCGAGTGCAGAAAAGCCGGAGCTGCCGGAGTGTCTGCCGACCGCAGGGGAGATACTGCGAGCTGTGCTTACCCGAACCGCTGCAGATGAGCATATCACCTTGATGCAGGCAGTGAGGAAGACGCTGACGCGACCGAGGAGATCCCGCATGGCTCTACCGCATGTTGCTGGCGGTGGAGTTTGCGGAGTGGCATGGACCTTGCGGGTCCCTGATGATCTTTTCTGTGGCCACATGCTGGTGCTTGCTGGATACCTCGGCCTGGTGGAATCATCATGGTCTGTGAGACCTGGCCTGCCTTGCAGTGCCTTGCCTGCTATGGGAGAGGTCCCATTCCGGGACAATGGCTGATCTGGACACCCAGGTTAGCAGATGCGGCAGGTGTGTTCCTGGAGTCGATCTATGCCCCACGTTCTTGCTGAATACGGACTGCAGAGACTCGTCCCAAATACCTGCTGCCTGCCCGCTGATGGCTTGCCCTGATCCGCTGAGTTCTCCAATCTAGTATCCCTCCTAGCTGAGTCGTATTTCCCCCCTGGCTATGAGGCTTTACTAAGTGTAATAACATTTATGCTGGTTACAAGCTGACTTTTTGTTTTTTATTTTCCATGATGACTTATGCGGGTTACAAGCTGACTTTTTGTTTTTTATTTTCCATGATGACTTATGCTGGCTACAAGCTGACTTTTTGTTTTTTATTTTCCATGATGACTTATGCTGGTTACAAGCTGACTTTTTGTTTATTATTTTCCATGATGACTTATGCTGGTTACAAGCTGACTTTTTGTTTATTATTTTCCATGATGACTTATGCTGGTTACAAGCTGACTTTTTGTTTTTTATTTTCCATGATGACTTATGCTGGCTACAAGCTGACTTTTTGTTTTTTATTTTCCATGATGACTTATGCTGGTTACAAGCTGACTTTTTGTTTATTATTTTCCATGATGACTTATGCTGGTTACAAGCTGACTTTTTGTTTTTTATTTTCCATGATGACTTATGCTGGTTACAAGCTGACTTACTTTCATTTTTCATACAGATTTGTTTGTTATTTAGCACAGTGTTTTTGATTTGTCTTCTAGATGAGTATATCACCTTGATGACTCCAACCCCCCCGTTTTTCATCCCTTTCCCCTTGTTTTTACACGCCATCTTGTGCTGCAGACTCCCCCCCCCCCCTTTCTCTCCCCCTTTTTTTTTTTTTTATTTAACTTTTATTTTATTACTTTTTCTTTTGGCGTTTGGGGCAACTCGGGGTGTGCCATTGTGGTGGCCACCATGGCTCTGCCCACCATACCTGGCCCCCGAGTACCCCGGCCTTGTGACCTACACATTTCCATGGCCTCCTGCTTTAGGAGAGAGCCAGGAAAGTCACATTCATGGCCTTTGCCCCCCCCCCCCCCCCCAATTTTTATTTTTTTTTCCCTCTTTTCTTTTTCCCCCCTGGAGCACTTTTTGGCATGTCTCCCTGACCACTTTCCTTTTTGAATATTGTTTTATCACTTGCTGCATACCTGTATGTTGATCCTGTGTTATTGCTTTCATTTATTTTACCTAGCTGATTGTACTGCTGACTTTCTTTTAAAATAAAAATTTTGAATAAAAAAAAATAAAAAAAAATAAAAGTGAGTGGCCTGACAATTTCAGGTGCTGGACAAAATCCCTACAGCCAGGTTCCCTAATGCCAACATCCCGACGGCCAACTTCCAGACAGAACAAGTGCCTGGACATCCCAACTTCCAGACATCCATAATCCCAGCGGCTAACCCTAATACTAACACCCTAACCCTAGGTTTAAAGGTGTTAGGGCTAGGTTCAGGGGCCTAGGGAGTAGGGTTAGTGTTAGCCGCTGGGATTTTGGATGTCTGGAAGTTGGCCGTTAGGGATTTGTCTGTGTAGGGAAGTTGGCCGTTAGGGATTTGTCTGTGTAGGGTTGGCCGTCAGGGATTTGTCTGTGTAGGGAAGTTGGCTGTCAGGGAGTTGTCTGTGTAGGGAAGTTGGCCGTCAGGGAGTTGTCTGTGTAGGGAAGTTGGCCGTCAGGGAGTTGTCTGTGTAGGGAAGTTGGCTGTTGGGTTTGGGTCAAAATCCCTACAACCAGGTTCCCTAATGCCAAAATCCCAACGATTTCATATATATATATATATATTTAAAAGCAGGGCAGTGCCACCCTCTATGTGGCCGGAGGCATTCACACCTAGAGCCGGGACCTTGTGAGGCTCATGTAAATGTGAGTGGCCTGACGATTTAATATATAGATTTGGGTCATTTTTTTGGTACTTTGCACTATTGTTCTTGTGTCTTCCTTTTCTTTTTGGGTAACACTGAAGATGACTGGATCCAATTGTAATCCATTAAGGAGGACCAAGCTGGCTTCATAATCTGCTAGGCAAAACCAAATTGACTCCTTAAGTATTATTCTGCTATATATTGGACTTTTACGCGCTATTGGATTCACAGTCCCTTTTGCACTATTGCACTGATAAGCAAAAATAAGCACTGTTGCACCTTATTAACCATTGACACGTATATCTGTGGCATATATTTGTATCTATTTATATTTTTATCGATGCGCTATATGGATTTCTCTTTTGTTTATACGTTGTTTGACATATTTTGGTTGTTTTATGTGTGCATCCACCATCCGTGTTTAGGCAGCGTCATTTTACTTTAATAGTTTATTTTACTGTTGTCACTTTTAAAAGTACTGTTCAATATTACTGCTTATACCAGGCGCCTACACACACTATATATATATATATATATAATCTCCACACTCCCAGCTCTGCTGGGTGGGTGCCTGAAACAGATGTCATCATGTCCGGTGCGTTCACGGCAGTACACTGGCTGGGGTCCCGGAGGCGGGCTGACAGATCGGGAAACCACAGCGATCGGCCGAAATAACGGGCAATCGCAAGCTGCAATGTCAGTACGTGTTCAACGCGTTTTCTGCATGCTAAGCAGGATCGAGACGACGCGCTGAGCGCATCCTCCGCGGCCAATTCGGTGCTCTTTAAATAACCCCTTTAATGTATTGGCATGTATACTGAACCTTGGATAAGGATAAACATAGTCCACAACAACTCTAGGGTAGGTTTTGTCCAGGTGTAGTATAAGCTCAGGATGCAGTGACTCAGAGATGGAAGTATGGGTGAAAATAGAAATTGCAGTAATATTGGACAACAGGGCAGATAACTCACATTTAGGGCTGGAGCAACGAGGGGAAATGAGAACTTGGGATAACAAATGTATGACAGGAGGGCACAGGACCACATACGAGAAGACCCAGATGGCACAGACAGGGGGCATGGATAAGGCAGATTGGTAAAACAGGAATGGGACAAGAGAGGGATCAGAGATATGGTAGGAAAACACAGGGTAAACAAGGCACAAAGATACAAAGGTCAATACACAAAGGACTCACAGAAAGACAGACGCAGATTGGGCACACTGAAGGGCACTGAAAGCAGGGCACTCTGGAGAATGAAGTACAAGGGCACAGCAGGATTTGGAAGCAAGCATACAGGCTATAAGACCGCATAACAGGATAAATTCTCCTGCAATGCTGAAGCCCTGAGTGTGAGGCATGACTCCCCTTTGAATAAAGTCCATCATTCAGACATTGAACATCTGGCTTCCATGTAGTGGATCCAAAACACCAGGTGTGGATTCTTGGAAGTCTGAGAAGAAGTAGAGCCATGACTGCAAAACATGGCAAGGAACAGTACATGAAAGATGATGCTGAGGTTTACATGACGGAGGAGCCAGTGCGGCACGGGTCCTCTTGTGGCACAGCCATGTTCCCTGGCATGGGACCTGATGGGTACCCCCAACTCTACCCACTGTATTTTCTCAATGTCAAGTGTTCCTAACCCAATCTTCTACGCAATATTCTCACTTTACGAAGAACATCACCTGCCTGTTGTAGTGGCAGTAATCCTTCCACCAATCCATCTTAGAATCTAATCTTATCCCCTGTAAAATATAGATTTTTTTTTCCTAACTAGCAGTGTCTATTTTAAAAATGGCCTGATTAGCTAATTCTACAGCTACACCCCAACCTGTCACTTAAAGTGATTGGTTTGAAATGATCCTCCTTGTGTAAATCCTTGCGGTTAAACCTAAGTCATTTGAACTTTAACATGGGATAATCACTTTTCAATCAATTGCTGGCAATCTCAGTCACATATTCAGATCTTAATTTACACATTAAACCTTTACCCATGCACCTTTGTCATCATTATCCTTAAAATTATGAAGCACTTATTTTATTTATTTGAAAAGGACTTATCAGAAAGTGTTTATGATCTTGAATTGTTGTACATGCTTAACACTCCATTGGTATAGAGGCATCTTTTCATCCATAGCTAGGAAATAAAGCTGTTTGTGGACTGTATGTTATGAGGTCACGGTACTGTAGGTGGCAAAAAACATTCAGGGTTATTCAGAGAAAGGTGAAACTCTGGAGAACTATTGAAGAAGTGAAAATTCTAGGTCAAAATGGCCAAACCATAAAAATTCTCCCTTTTATCTCACTTTCCAAATCAGCTATTTTGACCTAGAATTTTCACTTCTCCAAAAGTTCTCCAGAGTTTCACATTTCTCTGAATAACCCTGCTAGTGTTTAAACATTCCTTTATCTCTGTTGCTGATGTTGCTCCAAACTGAGACACAAACCCCTGCATCTGGCAGTGTTGTTGTTTATGTTCTGGTTTGCTGAACAGTGTCTGTATTTCATCTATTCACCCTACTAGCTTGTCAAACATGTGATGAAACCTGCCCTCACCCTAATGCCTTTTTGATGACATTTATATGCATTATCCCTCTAGTCTACGCCCTGCTTTCTGACATGATGTATCTTTCTCTAGTCTATTACTCTTTGCCTGAATATAAAAAATGTCTGAAAAATTAGAAATTCACCTAATCTTCAAAATAAATTTCCATAGATTTTTTTTAACTAGTGAAAGACGACTATGTATTTTTTTCACTTCTCCCCATACACAATATCAGTGCTAGAGTAAGGGCTTCAGTGACCCAGAACTTGAAATTGTGTAGCGTGAGTTCCTTCTTGCTGTTAGTATTGATAATGACAGACAGTTTGTAGTATTCAAATCAAATCAAATCAAAATAAGCTTTATTGGCAGGACCAAATACATTTTAGCATTGCCAAAGCATATGGGGAGGAGGGGGGTAGTGGGACATATATATGGGGGGGAATGGGCAAGTCCATGGACATTATCAGGGGTAAGGGATAATGTGAAGGGGGATGGGGGCGAGTCCGTGTTGGGGATTTATAAGTCCAGGATCTCTCATGTTCCTCTCAGTCTGTGACATTCTGCGATGTATTGGGCAGATATATCCATGTGAGCCATCTATCAACAAAGAGGGTTGAGACAGAGGTACAATGAGGGTTGAAATAGATTTGGTGGGGTTCACAAAAAATGTCCAATTGTCAAGTTATAACCCCTCCCCCAAACATAACCTATACACCCAGCGGCGTAGCGTGGGTTGTCAGCGCCCGGGGCAAGGCAAGAATTGTGTGCCCCCCCAACCTGTGGACACGGTAACACACCCTGATTCCTTTCTACAAGTAGAGTATTGACCCCCTTACCCCACAAGCACAGGTTTTGTATATTAACAAAATAAGGATATAATAAAAAATTGAAACACACATGCCCCACGCTAAGCCACTGCTACAAGTCACCCTGTCCCAGTATATGCTAGCATAGTTCCACTCTCACCCTATACCCAGTCACACTCTCCCAGTACCCACAGTCACTTCTCCCTCTCCAAGTACCCCTTTCACTCTCTCCCAGTACCCTCTAGTTACTCTCTCTCTCTCTGCACCCCCAGTCACTCTCTCCAAGTACCCCCACTTTTTCCAAGTACACCCAGTCACTCACGGACACCAGTGTTCGTGAGCGGACACCTTGCTGATCCCTGCTGGAAAATAGTGGTTCAGATTTCTTTGGAAATTCTGCGCCCCCTAAGAAAATTGCGCCCGGGGCGACCGCCCCCGAGGCCCCCCCCACGCTACGCCACTGTATACACCACTCCATAGTATAATTTATAAACGGGCATCTTCATTTACCTTTCACCATATACAAACCCAGGTTCTGAAAAATAAAGACTCCATAAATGTAGAAAAACAAGTTCATTAGATCCCAAACAGATCATTCTTAACCCCTTCACACCCAAAATTGTGTTATCTCACTTTTGTATTGAAAAGCAGTAATTTTCACCCATCATCAGACCTTTGTAAGGAAAGATTAGTGTGTCCTCAGTGGAGAATCAAAATCCATTGTTTTATGTCTCTCCAGGTACCCCAGGGAGACATAAAACAAACTGAAAATAGCAGCCCTAAACCTCACTGTGACAAAAGTTCAAATAGATTACTGCTGCATTACAGCAGCCAGAGAGCGCTCTGTACAGAAAGAAGATTCAGTGGGTTACAATGACAGAAACCCCTGTTACAGTGCAGATACAAAGTGTTACTGTAATCTCTATTTACAGGTATTATGTCACATACAGATATTTTTATTTTCTATTGGTATCTTTTGTGGAAGTTGCATTGCTAATAATCTCATTATGATCGCTACAAATCCCCATAAGCAGGAGTTCTCCCCATTTTTATTTATCACAGTTACTGTATATAACACAAAGGCCATTTCTGCCTGTATGAAAATAATGCATGTAAGACAAAGGACACCACCTAGTACTCAGAATCTTACATTTCAACAATATTTTTGAAAAGGATAAACAAATAAATGAATTATTAAAAATGAGCAAATTAACTCTCTCTCAGAATAACAATTTCTGTGTGAAACTTTAATTTTACCCTATATTTTTTTCCGATAAGAATTAGTATTTTTAGAGATAGTCAGCAATACAGCAAATAAGAGAATATAGCGGGCTCACCAGAAAGAGACACAAAAAGACACATTGAGGGAAGAATCGTCAAAACAAGCACAGATCAAAAGCACAAAACACGTGCAAAGAGTCTCAGAGAATTCAGAAGACAATAACAAAATAAAGGGGGAGGGGCAGTACACCACACCAGGCGTTCCCCACAACATAGTTGGTGGAGTTAGCAAGGAGCCATCGGGTGAACCAATAATGGGAAGGGGAGGGGGGCATGGGAGGGTTTAGGGAACTGCCCAAAAAGGGTGACATTCCTGGCTCACCCGACAACCCAAAGGAAGTCCAGGGCCATGGAAGAGGTCACAGGGCCGGGAGACCTGGGGCCAAGAAGACGGCCAGAGCCATGGTTGCCGTCTTTACAGGTCGCCCAGGGCAACTCAGTGTCCCACAGGCACACACAGAAGAAGAAAAAATAAAATAAATAAATTTTAAAAAAGGGGGCATGCTCCAAGAAATACATGAGTCCCAAAAACAAAGTCCGCAAAGAAGGGAAGCATCCGGATGCAAAAAGCTCAAAAAAGCATGTCAGGAAGAGGAGAAAAAAAATGTAACAAAAAAATTACAAGGAAAAACGCCTCAGTTCAGGGCAGTGCTTTCAGGGCCGGTGGCCAGCAGGGTGGATCACTTCACCCCACGTCCAGGAACGAGGCCAGAGTCGGTAGAGGCAGGGCTCTGCAGCGGGGACTGGGAAATACATGTATAAATGTTGCTGCTTATGAAATAGCCTGTCAGACTCCAGCTGCAGTGCTATGGTAAATTTATTTACAGAATAACGTATAACAAGATCTATAAACGTCAGCTCTAACTTCTAGTCAGTGTCCATGTGTCTGACTTCCTGATTAACTACAGTGCAACATATATTAAATGTCCCCTGGAACCAAACACTCTCTGTTCTGGTTCCATACATATTGATACAATGCAGGCCCCCAAGCAGGCAGTCAGCTTGGGAAGCTCGTGGGGCAAGACAGGCACGGAAAACCGCCGCGCACAACCTGTATACAAAAAGGGGGGACGCACAGCAGTCCCAGGAGCACACTGGAGACAGAGAACCTGTGGCGTCAGCCGTCAGCGCCGTCCTCGGCGCCTGATCCTCTATTGCCGTCCGGGCAGGCAGGCACTGCCAGTCGCACCACGGGTAGCGCTGCTGGTGTCCCCTCCTCCGTAGCCTCATTATGCGGCTCGGGACCCGCCAGCATCAATCCAGCAACAGGACAGGGCTACTCCTCTTCGAGATGGCCACCAGAGAAGCGCCCTCCGGGGTCTGCAGGAACAGGCACACCTGTTCTGGAAAATCGGACGGAAAGCTCGGTCCTCCACGTCTCCCTCATCTCCTCCAAAATGCGCCTCAGGTCCCCATAGTAGCGGGTCTGTCATTGTCAGGCCAGCAATGGGACAGCTGCGGGCGGCATCCAGGGTCCCCTTCCGGAGTCCCCGTCCGGTCCAAAGGAGGACGCAGATCACACAGCTCGTGATCAGCCAGGCCTGATGGCAAGGCCTTTGTGTCTTCTATGGGGGGAGGGAGAGTCGAACCACCGCCAATCTCCGGAATCCCCATACCTTCTCAGCAAGCGGACTCCTCCAGCGACCAGGTAACAAGGACGTCCAGCTCCCCCTGCCACTTCAACGCCCATAGCCGTCTCATCCATCAGGGTCCAGTAGCCGTGGAGCTGGACGCAAAGATCACAGCCACGCTAGGCCTCAAAGATGGCCGCCGGCCGACAGCAGGAACACCACCAAGGCGGCCACTACCTTAGCTGCGGGTCCGGAGGGGGAAACAATACAGGCTCCGGAGCACTCCACCTAATGACCGTCAGCAGAGGTATAATAGAGAAATATTCCCTGATCCAAAATCAGCGTAATAGTCGCAGGAAGCAGAAGGACCAGAGCTCCACTCAGGCACGTCTGGTCCCAACCACTGCTGGCCATGCCCTCTATTTTACCCTATATTTAATTGTTAACTTCACATCCTGCATGGTTCAAATAAATGTGATAACATTTTTCCAACAAAAATAGCTTGGTAGTAAAGGGGTTAATAGATTTAAATTACATTTAGAGCCCCCACCCTCCCAATCTCGAACCGCACATCGTTGTCAAATCTGTGCATACTATGTTCCATTGATACCTTATAATTCACTTTATTACTTTAGAGTTGATGTTTTTTTTCTGAAAGGAGAACTTAGAATTTCATAACTGGGTTAATATATAAGCAATGACACAGCAGAAATATGACCTATAGCCTGCTGTGGCTGTGAACTATTTACTGTGATGCTGAGCCAGGAAAAGATTTTTTTCTTTATTGACTTCCATGCATATACTGTAAATGTAAGTAATGGGCTCCCTCTAGGGGAAACAATTTTAAATGGACTTTGGTGTCATTAATCAGTCATTAATGACTAGAGCTGGTTTCTAGAAACTATTTTTTTTTTTAATATGAGAAGTAACATGTAAATTGATTTTCCATATCAGTAATTATCGATAACACACTAGGGGTGAAAAATGGTTTGAATTTCATATTTACAATATTACAGATAAAACAACAGTGATTTAAATGGTAATGGAATTTATTTAGTATTCAATGCCATTTCTTGGTGCTGTGGTCTATATACACACATATAAATATGTATACCATACGCTCTTTTGGTTCATAGAGCTCCATGCACCCTGTCGGGACTTCCATCCCTCCAATGAAACTCCTGTTTCGCTTCTGTTCGTTTCTGCTGAAGCAGCATTGTGGGTGCACCATTCCGGCAACACCATCAGGGTTAATCAAAGAGAATCAAAAAGTCACCGCACATTCGGTGACTTTTCATTCTCTTCAATTCGGTGAGATTCGGCGATCCCATTTCGGCGATCCCATTCACAAGCACCACAGGGCTGTCGTAGTGCAGGGAAAAGCTGCCACAAACCCGATGAACACTCACCGCAAAACCCGGCGTACGCACACTGAAACATCATCTGGATTAACCCCGCTGAACTCGCCGGAGGAACCCGAGCAGCCACTGATCAGAGCGCAGAGCAGCTGCCGGAAAAAGCCGACACCGCAGACGAATGGATTGAAAAAACAAAAAACAGTACGCTTGAATGTTTGAAAAGTGAAACGCTGTTTGCAAAGAAACTACAGAACGAAAATGTCTGAAATGTACATATGAGATCCAATGAATGATAATAAAAAGGGCTGTTACAGAAAAAAGAAAAAACGATTAAAAAAATATATTTCCAAAAAAATCCTGAAAAATGCCTAAAAGATCCAAAAAAAAATCTATACATAAGAGACTTTTTACTGCAGAATATTATAATCAACGGTTTATTAGATATTGGATTAAAACAGGAATATTTTTAGCATTGAAGCCTATGGGATTCGCCTGAATAAACCTGCCGAAGGAAACCACCGAATGACAGGGTAATTCCGCAACTTTTCACTGCTGGTTTTTGTTCTCTGAATAGCCGAAGCATTGCTTCTCTATGGGGATTTCACTGCCCTCGAACAGGCACCGAACAGGCACCGTATGTGCAAGGAATTCGCCAACATTTGGCGAACCACCTGCTCTCTGAGTAGCCGAATGGCCAGGAAAGGTAACCGTATGCTGAATTTCAGTGTTCGGTTGTTTAATGTTGTTGTATTTCTCTCCTTCCCTAGATCATTCACTTGCCTTTAGTTTCATATTGCTCTTGAACCTATTTCAGGCCATTTCTACCTGCCCTTTGTCTAGCCTGGCCACTTTAAGGAACAATTTGTTATGCTGTATTTCCGGTCTTTCTTCTAGGTGGTCTACATGTTGGGTCACCGGGTTTCCGGTATAATACATGACTGTGACTTTGCAAAACATAACGACCTGTTTTGCTGATTGCCATGTGTTTGTTACTACGTAATTATTAAATTAAGCCCTCACCCACATGATCAGCTTTAGTTGGGAAGCCAACCTGCTCCTGAACCCCAGGTCTTCAAAAGGTGAGATCCTGTCTCTCATATACCCCTCTCCAGGCCAGCAGATGAAGGATTTAGGCTAGGGTCAGACGAAAGCAGTTTTAACGTGGGTTTAGACGCACTAAATCACGGCCGTGCTAGCAGCAAATGACGTTCAATGCCGGGGAACATACGACGAACGGCCGCACGAAAGTTCGTCCGCGCAACGCAAGTGGCAAACGAACGCATTTTTTTCTAAAACGTCAAACCTCTAGTACGGACGTACAGAGTGCGCTGCGTCCGCTAGAGGCGTGTGTGCGTGATTGGGAGACGTCAGACGCTGCTAATGTCCGGCCAACATAACGTCCAGACACAAAAAGTGTTTTATTGATGATCCGTACAAAATCACGGACGAAAAGGCGCATCGTATGACTGCTATCGCGTATTCCGTGAAAAAAATACGTCCATTCGTTCGAACGCACTTTTTCGCAGACAACGCGAAAAATGCGTTAGTCTGACCCTAGCCTAAAGCAGAGAACAAGCAGCCCACCAGCTCTAATTTAACACTTCACCTGCTAGCATTTCTATTTAGTGAAGTGTACCAGCAAATTTTACTTCAAAAAACTAAATTCACTCATTTGCAATTTATTTTTCAGTTTATTTGCCAGGGTGGACGAATTGTATTATCTATTGCTTAACTCGATGTTTTAACCCTGATTTTGCTTTGTGGCTCACCCCTATCTTTTGTGACACTTCAGCTTCATATCTGCACAGGGCCGCCATCAGGGGGGTACAGGTATTACTGGTGTATGGGGCCCGGTGCCTCCAGGGGGCCCGTGAAGGTTCACTGCCAGACTTAGCTATGCCTAGTTGTCATGGGGACCCTGAAGCTGCTGGGCTCCTGGTATGGACGGACTAATAATATGGTCACTGAGGGCCCGGGTCGCCAGCACAGCGGCCCCCTCCCTCCCCCCTACAGGGCCCTACCACGTGCCTTTGTAAAGAGTAACACGCTGCATCAATAGCAGGAAGCTGGCTGTGGCCCCGCCCCCTAATGTCCCTGACTCGCAGAGGCCCTGGAGCCGGTGAGCTGATGTAGAAGTGGGAGCCTGGACCCAGCATGGAGCTCCTCTTCCCCCTGACACAGGCAGACCCAGAGGCAGCAGAGAGGATTCCACTCACCAATGTAAGTATTTTCTCTTAGGCTGCCCTGGGTCTCCTCCTTAGCTGCAGATTTTCCCAGAGGGGATGGAAGGGATGAAAAAAAAACGGCCCTGTATTGACATGCCCCGCCCACACGAAGCTGGTGGATAATGAGAGGGTACTCCAGAGTCCCCCTGCTTAATGAGGAGGCCTTCATTATGTATGTGCAGCCTGTGTGTGTGTGTGGGGGGTATGTGTGTGCGTGCAGCCTGTGTGTGTGTGGTGTGTGTGTGTGTGCGTGCAGCCTGTGTGTGTGTGGTGTGTGTGTGTGTGTGCAGCCTGTGCGTGGGCAGCCTGTGGTGTGTGTGTGCAGCCTGTGTGTGTGTGTGTGGGGGGTATGTGTGTGCGTGCAGCCTGTGTGTGTGTGGTGTGTGTGTGTGCGTGCAGCCTGTGTGTGTGTGGTGTGTGTGTGTGTGTGCAGCCTGTGCGTGGGCAGCCTGTGTGGTGTATGTGCAGCCTGTGGTGTGTGTGTGCAGCCTGTGGTGTGTGTGTGTGCAGCCTGTGGTGTGTGTGTGTGCAGCCTGTGGTGTGTGTGTGTGCAGCCTGTGGTGTGTGTGTGCATCCTGTGGTGTGTGTGCATCCTGTGGTGTGTGTGCAGCCTGTGGTGTGTGTGTGTGCATCCTGTGGTGTGTGTGCATCCTGTGGTGTGTGTGTGCGCAGCCTGTGGTGTGTGCGTGCAGCCTGTGGTGTGTGTGTGTGTGTGCAGCCTGTGGTGTGTGTGTGCAGCCTGTGGTGTGTGTGCAGCCTGTGGTGTGTGTGCAGGGCTGTGGTGTGTGTGTGCGTGCAGCCTGTGGTGTGTGTGTGTGCGTGCAGCCTGTGGTGTGTGTGTGTGCGTGCAGCCTGTGGTGTGTGTGTGCGTGCAGCCTGTGGTGTGTGCGTGCAGCCTGTGGTGTGTGTGTGTGTGCAGCCTGTGTGGTGTGTGTGTGTGCTGTGACTGCACAGCATGTATGGGTTTTGTGCGTGCTGTTACTGCGCAGCATATATGGGGTGTGTGCGTGCTGTTACTGCGCAGCATGTATGGGGTGTGTATGTGTGCTGTTACTGCGCAGCATGTATGGGGTGTGTGTGTGCTGTGACTGCGCAGCATGTATGGGGTGTGTGCTGTGACTGCGCAGCATGTATGGTGTGTGTGTGTGCTGTTACTGCGCAGCATGTATGGGGTGTGTGTGTGCTGTTACTGCGCAGCATGTATGGGGTGTGTGTGTGCTGTTACTGCACAGCATGTATGGGGTGTGTGTGTGCTGTTACTGCGCAGCATGTATGGGGTGTGTGTGCTGTTACTGCGCAGCATGTATGGGGTGTGCTGTTACTGCGCAGCATGTATGGGGTGTGCTGTTACTGCGCAGCATGTATGGGGTGTGCTGTTACTGCGCAGCATGTATGGGGTGTGCTGTTACTGCGCAGCATGTATGGGGTGTGCTGTTACTGCGCAGCATGTATGGGGTGTGCTGTTACTGCGCAGCATGTATGGGGTGTGCTGTGACTGCGCAGCATGTATGGGGTGTGCTGTGACTGCGCAGCATGTATGGGGTGTATGCTGTTACTGCGCAGCATGTATGGGGTGTGTGCTGTTACTGCACAGCATGTATGGGGTGTGTGTGTGTTGTTACTGCGCAGCATGTATGGGGCGTGTGCTGTGACTGCGCAGCATGTATGGGGTGTGCTTGCTGTGACTGCGCAGCATGTATGGTGTGTGTGTGTGCTGTTACTGCGCAGCATGTATGGGGTGTGTGTGCTGTGACTGCGCAGCATGTATGGGGTGTGTGTGCTGTTACTGCTCAGCATGTATGGGGTGTGTGTGCTGTGACTGCGCAGCATTTATGGGGTGTATGTGTGTGCTGTGACTGCGCAGCATGTATGGGGTGTATGTGTGTGCTGTGACTGCGCAGCATGTATGGGGTGTATGTGTGCTGTGACTGCGCAGCATGTATGGGGTGTGTGTGTGCTGTGACTGCGCAGCATGTATGGGGTGTGTGTGTGCTGTGACTGCGCAGCATGTATGGGGTGTGTGTGCTGTTACTGCTCAGCATGTATGGGGTGTGTGTGCTGTGACTGCGCAGCATGTATGGGGTGTGTGTGTGTGCTGTGACTGCGCAGCATGTATGGGGTGTGTGTGTGTGCTGTGACTGCGCAGCATGTATGGGGTGTATGTGTGTGCTGTGACTGCACAGCATGTATGGGGTGTATGTGTGTGCTGTGACTGCGCAGCATGTATGGGGTGTGTGTGTGCTGTGACTGCGCAGCATGTATGGGGTGTGTGTGTGCTGTGACTGCGCAGCATGTATGGGGTGTGTGTGTGCTGTGACTGCGCAGCATGTATGGGGTGTGTGTGTGCTGTGACTGCGCAGCATGTATGGGGTGTGATCTCCATGTGTATGTGTGTGAGTAATGTTATAGATTTTTTAAATACAAAAATAATACGTCTGCGGTGGGGCCCCGATCAGAGCTTCAGTAAGGGGCCCCAGGATTTCTGATGGCAGCCCTGCATGTCCCTTTCTGAATCCCACCGCAGCCATAGTTGTTGAATCCATTTGCCCCAAGAGACTGGTTGATGTTAGACATTTTTTAAGACGCATATATATTTTGACATAGTAACTTTTTTCTTTTTATGTTAAGAAATCAACTTATATAAAATACAAATAAATCCTTAGCTTCCCTCTATGATTTTAGTATGACAAAATTATGGTAGTAATAAACATAAAAGCACAGCGCTGGAGGAAGCCATATAAACCAGTTAAATCCTTTCCTGGTACACTTTGCTGCAGATAATCCAGTAAGCAGGTTATGTGTGTTTCCAGAAATCCTCCCCTGTCTGTCAACAGCGCCTCGTATAATTACTTCTGTCCCATTAAGTTGGTCTCATGTCATGTTGTTGAAACTGCGACTCTTTCCCGCATTAATTTCTCAATTATCAGACAGTCAGTTTGATGAAGGATACTGCTTCCTGTCAGATATTTATACCAAATTGACCCAACATGAATCTGAGTGGCACCAAAGTCACATGACTCCGATCTTGCTGCATCCCAGTGACATCACACACTATACCCTTTAATACCCTTAAAGAACCTATTTTACTCAGTGCCTTACTGTGGTTACCTTTGTATCTTGTCAAACTATGCGTTGCTGGTACGAATTTGTTATTGACCACTGATTTCTATACTCCCGTCCTCGGCTCTGCTTTCTCATCCTTTCTATTCAGTAAAGGTGAAACTCAGGAGAATTGGCAGAAGTGAACATTCTAGACCAAATGCCTGATTTGGAAAGTGAGATAAATGGGAGAATTTTTCTGGTTTGGCTATTTTGACCTAGAATTTTCACTTCTCCTGTCAAGTGTCCTGAGTTTCACCTTTATTGAATAGACCTGTATGTCCCTTGACCCCCTGGCTTGTTTATTGTCCATTCTCATGTCTAATGTGGTGATTCTCAACACTGTCCTCAAGTGCAGGTCAATATTCAATCTGAATTTCCCCAAGGTAACCCTTAAAAAAATGTCCTGTTACGAGTTCTTGAGGACAGTTTTAGGGTACACTGGTCTAGTGATAGCCGGGGGTAAAGAAACCTAGACTATTAGGACTGGTATAGGGTCTAATCTGTTAGGTTTTGCCTGAAGAGGTCATCAGTATCTATCCTGACATGTATTTACACTGACCTCCAAGGATTTACTTCATCATCAACTACTTCCTGCTGAACTGCAGAGCATTGCAACATATATTAAACTTCGCCCTGGAACCAAACCCTCTCTGTTCTGGTTCCATACATATTGATACACTATCCAGGAGTGCCACACACCTCCAACCATCAAAAGTATCCTCTGCCCCGCCCCCACCCACCAATGGCTTCCATAAACTTGCCCACAAATGGCTTAAAAAGCCACACCCGCAAGCGTTTCCACAACCTTGCCCCACCCATGGCTACCACAGCTCTACCAAAGGTTTACACAACTCTGCTGACCAGTTGCCTCCACAGCTTTGCCCATTCTGCTGGGCCTTTTAAAATCCATTTGCTAGAAATGGGAGCCTGCAGATAAGCATAACTCAACCATGACTATCTAGTTATTTAGCAGAAATGTTATTTCAGGATAGTAAAGTAAAGGAACATATTATATAAAATATTTAACAGTGATGGTATCAAACTGAATTGCTGACAAGGTGGCAGACTGTGAACCATGTTGTGGGACATTGTAAGGCCTGGGCTAGGAGTCCAAAACTTAGGACTATCTCTCCAAAAGGCAGACAGCAATTATGATTGCCATACTTACCTGCAGCACGATGTGGATATTATCCTAGACTCTCCCCTTTTTATAATTCTCAATCCAGTCTTGCTAAAGCAGTATTCTTTGCTTTCTCAAGAGTTTGGATTACTATAGGATTATTCAAAGAGAGCCGAATTGCACCAAACAGTGCAAGTACGGTGCAATTTCGTGGCAAATTCGGGTATTCAGAATGCTGGCAATTTGCCAAATATTGGCAAATTGACAGCATAATACGGTGACTTGCAGCAGCAGTGATTTCCCCATAGAGAAGTAATAGTTAATCTCTATCACAGATCGCAGAACAGCACTGAAATGTCCAGATTTTCAGTGCATCTGTTCGACAGGTTTAAACAGGCGAATCCCATAGGTTCCACTGGAAAAAACAAAACAAAACAATTTATTATTTTTTTATTCAACCATTTATTCTTTTCACCTGCAGCAAAAAGCCTTAATTTATTAATTTGTTTTAGAGTTTTATAGGCATTATTCTGGATTTCCTATTAATTCAGTACTATCGATCACTTTTCAATTATAATGTGACACCCACTGATGAAGCTGCATACAGCAAAACGCGTTAGCGGTGTTTTTTCACTATTTGCATTCTTTTAATTATTATTTTTAATAAATTTAATCAATTAAAAAATAATACCAATGACTCTCTGTCCTTTGTTGGTGAAACGATTATCAAGAACATCGCTCCTGAGGACGATCCAGGAAGAAAAGGGCTCCAGTGCCCCTTTAGTCCACCGGCTGCCTTAAATTTGGTGCCTCTTTACGAAAAGGCACCAAAAAATGTGAGTGTTTTTTCTATATCTTACTCCATGCTCTATACAGTCTGCAAATTGCACTCTTGTTTATACTGCGGGACCCCTTAAGGAGAAAAGGCCACTCTCCAATCAATTATATAAGTGAGAACCGAGCAACTTGATCATTAGTGCATGCGCTGGTATCCACTTTTGCATTGCATATCCTTCCTTTTGATGAATTTTGGGGATTTATCTCCGTCTGTGGATATAAGCAGCTGTACTGCAAGATCAATATTCAATCAACATAGGATCCACTCTACAGTCTAGCCACCTGATTGCAGGATTTGGAATTAATAACTGGACTCAAACTGCCTTTTTTTTACCAGGATTTTGATACCACATACCTTAACATCAACTTGAATAAACTATTATTGCCATCTAATTATAAATTTTCTGATATTACGGATTTTTATGGTAACAGGGTCTGAAGTAAGCCCTCACCCTGAATTGAGACAGCGCTGCGGAATATGCTGGCGCTTTATAAATAAAGAATAATAATAATAATAATTGAGACATAAATAATAATTTCTACCACTAGAGGTCATGTTTTGAATAGGGAAACATTATGGGGTTTATTCAGGGGTCAAGTCCTGGGAAAAAAAGTGAGGGAACTCACCCACGAATTCCACAACCCCCATTACCTGAAGAAAATATATATATATATCACGAGTATAGCAGGACGAGCCGGTGATACCATTTTTATTGGGTTAACTTTACATTTAAAAGACAAGCTTTCAAGAGTGTAAACTGGAAACTATACTGATCAGTGAAAGGTATCACTACGTACAGGTATACTCGTGATTGTGGCAACTGGACTAACGCTTTATATATATATATATATATATATCCAGGCACAGACCCCCAGAATAATATACACAACACTGTGCCCCCAGAATAATATACACAGCGCTGAGCCCCCAGAATAATATACACAGTGCTGAACCCCCAGAATAATATACACAACACTGAGCCCCCAGAATAATATACACAACACTGAACCCCCAGAATAACATACACAGCACTGAACCCCAAGAATAATATACACAGCACTGGTTATATGGATATATTTTCCCCAGTTCACATGGATATAATTGCCCCAGCTCATATGGGTATATATTGCCCCAGCTCTCATGGATAATGCCCCCCCAGCTCTCATGGATAATGCCCCCCCAGCTCTCATGGATATTGCCCCCAGGTCTCATGGATAATGCCCCCAGGTCTCATGGATATGCCCCAGGTCTCATGGATATGCCCCAGGTCTCATGGATACTGCCCCCAGGTCTCATGGATATGCCCCAGGTCTCATGGATACTGCCCCCAGGTCTCATGGATATGCCCCAGGTCTCATGGATATTGCCCCCCCAGGTCTCATGGATATGCCCCCCCAGGTCTCATGGATACTGCCCCCCAGGTCTCATGGATATGCCCCAGGTCTCATGGATATTGCCCCCCAGCTCTCATGGATATGCCCCCCCAGGTCTCATGGATACTGCCCCCCCCAGGTCTCATGGATATATGCCCCCAGGTCTCATGGATATGCCCCAGCTCTCATGGATATTGCCCCCCAGCTCTCATGGATATGCCCCCCCAGGTCTCATGGATATGCCCCCCCCAGGTCTCATGGATACTGCCCCCCCAGGTCTCATGGATACTGCCCCCCCAGGTCTCATGGATACTGGCCCCCCCCAGGTCTCATGGATACTGCCCCCAGCTCACCTTTGCTGCTCCCCCTGCTCCTGCCGCACATTGCCGGCGGCCGCGTGCTTCCTGCTTCAGCGGCCGCTGACAGGAAGTGCAGCCGCTCGCCTGGGATCTATGAAACAGCCAGGCGAGCGGCTCCACCTCCTGTCACCGGCCGTTGTAACAGGAAGCACGCGGCCGCCGGCAATGTGCGGCGGCGGCGTTCGGGCTCGGGCCACAGCGGGAACGCTGCGTTCCCGCAGCGTTCCCGCTGTGGGAGAAGTGCGGGAACGCCGTTCCTGCGCGTTCCCGCTCGACTCGAGCCCTGGGTTTATTCAGAGAGATCCGAAATGTGGTTGAAATGTAACCGGACATTGAATTTCAGCGACCGGTGACATTTCGGGGCCATTCGGCTATTCAGAGAGCAGGCAATTCGGCAAATTTTGGCGAATTGCCTGCAAGTACAGTGCCTGTTCGAGGGCAGTGAAATCCTCCATAGAGAAGCAATGGTTAATCTATTCAGAGAACACCGAACAGCAGAGGAATGTCAGTGAAGTGCCCTGCCGTCCGGTGGTTTCATTCGTCAGGTTTATTCAAGCAAATCCCATAGGCTTCAATGTTAAAAATAATTAATGAATTCAATATCTAATAAAACGTTTATTATTTTATTCTGCAGTAAAAAGTTTAATTTATTTCTAGATTTTTGAGGCTGTTTTAGGCATTTTACGGCAAAAATTGTTTTCCTTTTTTTTAAATCGTTTTTTCATTTTTCCTTAACAGACCTTTTTATTATCATTCATAGGATCTTATGTGTAAATTCCAGGCATTTTCGTTCAGTAGTTTTTCTGCAAACAGCGTTTCAATTTTGAAACTTTCAAACTTACTTTTTTTTTTTTTACCCTGTTTGTCTGCTAGTCAGGTTTTTCCAGCGGCTGCTCTGCGCTGTGATCAGCAACTATTCGGGTTTTTCCGGTGTGTTCGGTGGGGTTTTTGCAGGTTTTCGGCGAGTGTTCGGCGGGTTTTCTCTGCGGTGCTTGCTGAATACACTGCAGGGTCGACGAACTAGGAATCGCCGAATCGCCCTGAAGTGCGGGGAACGAAAGGTCTCCGAACTTGCGGTGACTTTTCGATACTCTCTGAATAACCCTGTATGTGTCTTTCAGATCAAAAACCTATTATAAACTGTACATAGTCAATTGAATATCAATTTACCTAATTGCTGCTAATTTTCTATATGCTGGTTTGCACTATTTACCTAATTTATCGTCATTTGTTTATATGCTGCTTCACATCTACCAATTCCCTATATTTGAACTATAGGTGGCTTTACGCAATTTAGGTCTCTGCATCTATATGCTAGTTTTGCACAATTTAATGTTATTCATGTCATATGAAATTTCCTGCTAATTATTTATATGCCGATTAGCTATTTTGCACAATCTAGATCTCTGAATCTATAAGCTGGTTTGCACAATTATTGACATTTATTTCTCTCTTGATTTACGCAATTTTATGCAGATTTGCTCGTTGATATGCACTCTTACATCTGATTCACACATTACATAGTTACATAGTTACATAGGCTGAAAAAAGACATGCGTCCATCGGGTTCAGCCTCTCCCATATAACCTGCTGCTGTTGATCCAAAAGAAGGCAAAAAACCCAGTCTGAATGCTTGCCAATATGCAACATACTGGGAAAAAATTCCTTCTTGACCCCAGAATGGCAGTCAGATTTCTCCTTGGATCAAGAAGCTTTTACCCACATATTAAATATTATAACCCTTAATATTCTGTGTCTGCAGGAAGTCATCCTGCATTGATATTTTGAACATCTTTGCATAAAATTGCAATGCACCTCTCCAGTAAGTGTCCTTGGGCAAGACACTTAACGGTACATACTCACCACCCAGGACATACTTGAAAACAAGAGAAATCTGAATGTATCCTTCCTGGTAAAATACTTTCTAAAAAAATAAATAAATAAACCACACGCAGGTTCTCCCCACTATTACTCTTTTCCCAGCAGCTAGATAATTAGACCACTAGGTGGCGCCTAACATGCACATCTTTTGTTTTCATTGAGTTGCGTTACGACTGGGGTGCTCATTCTTGGCTCTTCAGATGTTTAGGAACTACATTTCCCACAAAGATCTGTCGACCTAATGAGCGACTGAGTATCATGGGAGAAGTAGCTTTGAAATCGGGAGGGCCAAAGTTAAGCACTCCTGTTTAGACAAGGTTAAAGACAAGGTATTTTTTTAACTACAATGAAATTTTGGATTTCTAGTTCAAGTTCTGAACGTAATGTGGTGTGTAAATTACTTCATTGGAGCGTTTAAATAAGTCCAACGCGAATTGCAAAGCTTATTAAATAAAACATGGAAATGCTTTTATTATTCATATACTCACGCATGACAGCCGTTAACAGACGGCATCTAACGAACCCCCAAAAAATGCTTTACTCATTCAAACCAATTACTTTGTAATAACAATGGGGTTTTACTTAGAAGATATCATATGTTCTATAAACGTGCTACAACATCCACGCACCACAATTATCTATTTAAGTCATTATCGTTACACTATTTTATCTTTAAAAGTAATATTAAAGTATATTGACATAGGTATTAAAAAGTGTACCATGTGTTAGCTGACGTTAGCTACCAGCACAATACATTTGCGGAAGACATTGCTTTTAATTACTGAGATTGCGTTATGTAACACGCCTTTAGGCTTGTTAGTAATAATTATAACTTCCACTAGATGGAACCTTTTCACTTTTTATACAGTGTTATTTCAACTGTGCCAACTGTTTAGTATTATGGGACTTTGAGAAAAATGGTAAATTTAACTTTTCAGTGTTATTCTGTTCCCTACCATTACATACACAATATATATATATGTGAGACAGATGTCATTTGCATGTCCTACCCAGAATTCCTTGCTGCATATGGGGAATGTGGCACAGGAGCTCTGGGATGCAATTCATCGAATTGCTGTGATGTGCAAGTGGCTTCTGCAATAATAAACACACTTATTATAGTGTGGAGGCTTTTTATCTCACTTTTTGTCCTCCACCACAACCCTTGTAGATACTGATTTGCCCTGTGGGTCCCAAGCATTCACTGCAATTTGTCATTAATTTCTCTTTCAGCACACGCCCAAAACTCAGTCAGTCTCTCTACCTGGCCTTGGCAGAGAGAAGCTAAATCATCCTCATCCAGCAGGAAATTTCAAGAGTACTGGTTCCATGAACGATCACTGCGAATACCGAAAATGCCGGAATGAATGCACAAAACAAACAAAAATGGCCCATTACTTCAATGAAAATCTAAACCATAACATATCAAACCCTAGAAACTTTTGGAGAACCATAAGTAACATACAAGCACCCCCAGTCCACTCCCAGCCAGCTGCTGTCAAAGTAAACAACAAAACCCTGCAACACCCCCTAGATGTAGCAAATGCCTTTAATGGTTATTTTGTTGGATGCGCCACCACTTTGATTGCCAAGCTAGGAAATGACATGCAATCAGAAAGGCCTCATGCAAATCAGGCCCCTCCAACTGTGCAAAGTCCCTGTATCAGACAGGAATTCAGTTTTAGACCAGTGCCTGTCAGTGTTGTTACTAAACTTCTCCGTAAGCAAAAAATGAAATACCAGTCTGGACCTGATCAAATACCAACAATGCTGCTGAAAATCAGTGCACCGGCAATTGCAAATCCTGTCGCAACCCTAATCAATGAATCACTGGCGACTGGATACATACCCAAACTCTGGAAGACTGCGAGAGTGGTACCTATCCATAAAAGTGGTGACAGTACTTTGGTATCCAACTACCGTCCGATATCGTTGCTCCCTGTAATGTCAAAAATTTTGGAAAAATGCGTCTACACACAATTACTTGATTATTATCAATATTGGAACTACTTAACCCCAGATCAATCCGGCTTTCGTCCAAATCACTCAACTACAACCGCCCTTTTAAAAGTCTGTAATGATATCCAGGCTGGGATGGAACAAGGAAACCTAACTGGAGCCATCTTCCTTGAATTTGCCAAAGCCTTTGACACAGTAGACCATGGCATCTTGTTAGAAAAACTAAAAAACTCTGGCATGGGTGATCGCACGTTAACCTGGTTTCAATCATATGTATCTGACCGATCACAATATGTGTCAATTTCTGGCAGCTCCTCCCTCCCCCTCCCTGTCACTTGCGGTGTACCCCAAGGCTCAATACTCGGCCCCCTACTATTCACAATATTCATAAATGATCTGCCCAACGTCTGCAAAGCCTCAACTGTACACATGTACGCAGACGACACCGTAATCTATACCAGCAAACCAACTCTCCGGCAGCTGGAAGCCGTGCTGCAAGAACAATTCACAGAGGTAGAAAAGTGGATCAAACACAACAAACTTTTTTTAAATAATGACAAAGCTGTAACGATGCTCTTTGGAACAAAACCTAAACTACACAAATTGCAAAATCCCCATCTATGTGTGGGGACAAAATCAAATGGCACGCTGACCACAGTCACTTCTCTCAAATATCTAGGTATGTGGTTGGACCCTAATCTATCCTTTGGCCCCCACATCGAAAAACTCTCATCTAAACTTTACCCCAAACTAGGTGCCCTGTACAGAAACAAATCCTGCCTGAGTCCCGCGGTAAGAAAGCAGATTGCACAACAAATGCTTATGCCGGCTATTGATTACGGAGATGTAGTGTACGCAGCCGCCCCACAAACACATCTTCAGAAACTTACTACATTATATAACTCATTCTGCCGCTTTACATTACAATGTAACTACATGACCCACCATTGTGACATGTTAAAAGAACTAAACTGGCCATCGCTGGAATCCAAACGCACCCTTCACCTTTCCAGCCTGGTGTTTAAGAGCATTTCTGGGAAGCTGCCACCCTACCTGAATAGACTGCTTCCCCCAGCAGCTCCCTCATCCTATAACCTCCGATCCAGGACCAGCACCTTACTTGCAATACCACAATACAAAAAGACAGTGGCTCGATCCTCATTTTCCTACAGAGCACCACAATTGTGGAATAACCTCCCAGACACCATCAAATCTTCCACCAGTCTTAAGTCACTCAAGAGCTCCTTACTAACATACCTCAATACAGAATGCACCTGTATACATGTAACATAATGACTATTTTTCTACATATTTATTTTCTGTTAATCTGTATATGTGTTGTTTTCTTAATATCTTGCATTGTATTACTTTGTATTTCTGTAACTGTAACACTTCAATGTTCTTGAACCCAGGACATACTTGAAAACGAGAGAAATCTCAATGTATCCTTCCTGGTAAAATCCTTTATAAATAAATCATGCTTAGCTCCTAGCTGATGAACCCTGAAACAGCGCTGTCCTAGGAGTGGCTTTGACCAGTTGCATAAACCTTATCTCTGCTAGAAAGCCACAGTGTGGCATAGCAAGCATTGATTTCAGGGTTCTGTGTACTAACAGACCCAGGATGCATAAAAGTGAGACAGATGTCATTTGTATATCCTACCCAGAATTCCTTGCTGCATATGGGGAATGTGGGACAAGAGCTCTGGGATGCAATTCATCTAACTACTGTGATGTGTGCTAGTGGTTTCTGCAATAATATATATAGAAACATAGAAAAACATAGAAAAATGTCAGCAGATAAGAACCTTTCGGCCCATCTAGTCTGCCCAATTACATGGATACTTTACCTGGATTTATCTTTTGTTTAGGAAAGCCGTATGCCTATCCAGCATACGTCATTGTCGTTACACTATTTTATCTTTAAAAGTAATATTAAAGTATATTGACATAGGTATTAAAAAGTGTACCATGTGTTAGCTGTCGTTAGCTACCAGCACAATACATTTGCGGAAGAGATTGCTTTTAATTACTGAGATTGCGTTATGTAACACGCCTTTAGGCTTGTTAGTAATAATTATAACTTCCACTAGATGGAACCTTTTCACTTTTTATACATGTAGATATATATATATATATATATATATATATACGTTTATTATTGCAGAAGCCATATGCACATCACAGCAATTCAAAGAACTGCTTCAAAGAGCTTCTGTGCTACATTCCCCATATGCAGCAAGGAACTCTGGGTAGGATATGCAAATGACATCTGTCTCACTTTTATTGCATCCTGGGTCTGTTTTTACACAGAATCCTCTAATCTATGCCATACCATAATAGATGCCTTTTTAAAAAAAAAATCTTTAGCAGAGATCAGGTTTATGCAACTGGTCAAAGATTTTTATCTCACTTTTTGTCCTCCTACACACATATACAAACCACACCATCTCAAAGCTCATGTTTTAAAGAGGTAAGGTTTTTTTTAAATTAATTTTTACGAATTAGAAAAAAAAAAAATCAGATTTTCTGCAACCTAACTCAAATAATAAATGATGGAAATGTATTGTACATAAAGAGGGCTGACAACCCTCCAGCAAGCACTCCGTTCTACAGGTGTCTCAGGTGTCTTTTTGACCTTGATCAAGGCTGGGAGCCTCATAAAGGATTTTGTTCTCAATAAGTGAGTTAGGCTGGGGTCATACGAGCGTAGTGTTCACGTCCGTGATTGCGCCTAAAAGTACGTCCGTGATAGCATGACAGAAAGCCCATTGGAGCCCCACACACGAAGTACGTCCGCACTGGACTGCGGACGCACAATGGCCGCGGCCCACGGACGCAAGGCAGGCAAGAACGTACAACCCCTAGAACGGCCGCACAAAGTGCGCTGCGTCCGCAACGTCCGCATAGCTTTGTGTGTGAGTGATGGAACATGGTCAGACGGACTGCATTTATACGTCCAGCATTTTTCACGGACAAAATGGTTTTGCTTTTTAATTTATTTTCCCTCCTACATCCGTCAAAATATACGTCAGTGAAAAAAACGGACTGTGTGGCCACTACTGTGTCTTCCGTACTGACGTACGTCCGTGTGCATGGACGTACAGTCCGTAGAAATCACGCTCGTCTGACCCTAGCCTAAATCTCCTAAATGCAGTCATCATCAGATGAGAGAAGACACACATTGCTGAGCTCCCTCGCTGACATTGTTATTTTCATTGCTACTGGCATCTCTCCATCTGCTTTGCACCCCATACCTATAGCTGACACTCTCTGGTGGTGGCACCCGGCTGTGGAGGTGGTCGGCGGATCTTCTGGCTGCCACCGGGGCCAAGTTCTGGCTTCAGGCCTAGTGACGCGGCCTTTTCTGGTAGCCATCTTTGAGGCCTGTACTGTCTCTTCGGGCTGTGGTTCCTTCTGCGTGCCTGCCTCTCTCCTCCTTGATGGATGACGAAGACTGTCGGCCCCTTACAACGGGCATACTAGCGAAACTGTTGGCGGCCTTTCGAGAGGAGTGGATTCGGACACGACGGGAGGCTGGCTGGGGTTCTCCTGGGACCTTGACTGCGGCGGATGCTGTTGGGCTTAATACAGAGGTGGCGGAGTTGCGGCCCTGCAAAATGGTTGCTGTGAGCGGCTGGAACCCCGGAGATCCGAGAGAGGTGGCTACTTCTCCGATCGAGTGGCCTTTAGTTGTGTGCCCTGACCCTCCGGAATTCTTACCTGTCACGGAGCTAGATGCCCAGATTGTCGATTGCTGCGGTCCGGCGGAGCCCATCAATCCTCTGCTGCCTTTTGTGTTGCCGGGGCAGCATAGCGGCTGCATGCAGCTCACGGCCTTCCTGAGGGATGGAGGTCGATTTGCAGATTTCGGCAAGGTGGATGTGCCTCCTGAACCACCCCTGGCCGAGGTGCTGCTTCTGACTTGATGGCTCTACTGGATGGCTCGTACTGGTCACCACTGCGCCCCCCCCTCTAGATGTATTGGGGGCTATGTTCACCCCCCACTCTGGGACACTGGCTGAGACTCAGACTTGATAGGTCTCGGTGTTACTAGGGACCTTGGGAGGACTTACATTGGAAGGGTCCCCCCTCAATGACACCTTTCACTGATGTCTGAGAATCTCACCCCCCCTGTTCCAATCTAATTGATGACTTCAAAGCTGATGATAACCCCCCAGAAGATACCCTCCCCCACTGAAGTCTGAGACCTTCACCCCCCTCTCCCCTTTTGAACAATGACATTTTATGTGTATTTTTCGGGACATATGGAAATTACCTGCAGTGTTTTAGGGCTGGAAGCTGATTGTCTAAGCTGATTGTCTATTAGTGCACAGGGATCCCCTTTTTCCCCCTTTTTTTCCCCCCTGTGTGGGACACTGGGACACACCCTGGGTGAGCCACTAGGACAGCTACCTAGGCCATGGCTGTTCTCTTGGCCCCAGGTCTCCCGGCCTAGTGGCCTCTTCCATGGCCCTCGCCTCCCTCAGGGTTGCTGGGGAGAGCCAGGAATGCCACATTTTCTTTGGCAGTCCCTCACACCCTTTTTTCCCCTCTTTTGTATTCTTCCCCTTTTTTTTTTTTTTGGGACCCCCCCTGGCGCCTTCTGGACGAGCGTTTTCGCTGTTAGATTTTTTATGACGAGTTTTTGATTTTCCCTTTCCCCTTTTGACGTCGTTTTAGGCTGGTCATTTCAGATATGTTTTTTTAAGATTTTTCTGATGACTTCTCATGTGTCCTTTTCATGCTGATTTAACCCTGGCCCTGCTTGGCCAACCTTGCTGGTCGGTTTGTGACCTTTTTCTTTGATAAAATAAAAAATTTTGAAAACTAAATGCAGTCATCAAGTGACAAAAATTAGGACCTGTCATCAATGACAACATTGACGTAGTGACAAGCTTAAGCAAGATATGGACATATTTTGTGAACTAAATTCCCATCAATTATTATCTGAGAAGTTGTGGAAAATCTGAAACATTTTGAAATCTTAATTTGATCTTAAAGGGCCACTACCACCAAAGAATGAAATGTCCTTCATTTTTTTATTTTATGTTGCTGATATCTTACATGTGCTTTGTTTTTCTCTTGTATTTTTAGTTATGAAAATATTTTACTCTATATGTGTCACTTTTAAACAACGACTGGGTGATCTCCTGCAAAAACATTAATAGTAAAATAATATTTAATATGTGATAATGGCTGCTTGTTCTAAGGAGAAATCTGCTGCCGTTCTGGTGTCAAGAAAGTTTTTTCCCCAGTATGTTACATATTCCGCGAGCGCTTCAGATTGGGCTTTTTGCCTTCTTTTGGATCAACCACAGTAGGTGATGTGTGAAAGGCTGAACTCGATGGACGCACGTCAATTTTTCGGTTTATGTAATATGGAACTATGTAACATCTGAAACATCTCCTGCAGCCAACATAGAAGGTTTTTCAAATGTACACGGATGCTGGTGAGACCCACATCCCTGGGCAGGCCAGTGTGACAGTAAAACAGGAGATGGCCAAGGGGTCAGCTGAAGTGGCCTGCTTAGTGCAATGTCAACCAACCACCAGCAGCGTGAATAAGGGATGGAAATGGGGACGACACAGTGCGCAGGAGTAGGGAGCAGAGCGCTGGATGGAGGAGTTGTTTAGGTCTCTGAGACAGAGGCTATGGGCAGAGGAGTGTACAAGCTGTGAATACACTACCTGGTATCGGATGACATCAGGTAATGCATAGGGATCAATCACAAGTGCCCTTGCAAGATAATCTGCATCTACCTCCTGCACACACTGAACCAGAACAAGTTGGTCATGATATCCCAGATAGCTCATACACACAGGCAGCTCAAACACACACTGGCAGCTAACGCTCTTATAGCTTGTACACCGTCACTTCACTCGCAGATCACTTAAACACCTTTGCCACATAGATAACCCCAAACTCATTCCCATTAACACACTTCCACACTCTCAGATATTCAGGACCTTTGAGACCCAGCTTCCAACAATGGCTTTCAAATCACTCGGCACTGCTCCACACCAATACTATAAAAACAAAAGATTATTATATTAATTTATGGTTTTAAGATTGGTTCCAGAGGATGCAGGGCGAGGTCCATTCACGCCTTTTAATCCGGTGAAACAAGCATAGAAAAAAATGCTGTAGAAAGACATTGGTTATTAAACTCTGATTTAACCGTTTGCCACTTATTCAGTATATAATATATAGTATATACATTATTAGCAGCGTAGTACAGGATTTCCCTTACAGAACATGGTTGCACGCCCTTTACTGGGTAGCAGCCTTAGCCTGTCTGTTAACTGTAATTAAAAAGTTAAAACAATACTTAATGTGCCAAGCAGCTGCTCTGTGAGGAGTGGCTATAATGAAATGTCTGCCAAAACAACTGTTTATGTAAAGTGAGCAAGAGAAACAAAATGTCTTTTCCATAAATCATGGGACATCGTGGCTCTAATATAATCCTTACCAATACCTGTGTGAATTGACAAAAACATTAAAGACCTTGAATTTGATCTACAAAATGGGGACAGTTTTTCAAGAAGAATTTTGCAGAAATGAAGATGAACTTGAGGAATGATTGGCTAGTTACATTGTAAGGATTGTAAGCACACCAGTGGTTCTCAACCCTGTCCTCAAGTACCCCTAGCAGGCCAGGTTTTAAGGATTATCTCGGGGAAATGCAGACTGAATCCTGCAATCACTGAGCAGCAAATCCTATCACCTGTGCTGTGCTTCAGATATCTGGCAAACCTGACCTGTTAGGGGTACTTGAGGTGGGAAGGGAACCACTATTCTACCACTTGTCTCCGCTTCCTAAGTATGTTTGTAATTTTGACAGGTACTTTTTAAAATTACCTTAAGGATTAAATTGGGGGTTTGTCAGAAGGGGTACATGATTATCTCCTCTGTCTTCCCACCTCCCATTTTAACCTTAGTTTGTCCCTTTAACAATTCTTATGATATGGCATTTTAATATACTTATAGTGCAACTCAAAGGACATTGAGGCACGGTGAAACATTAGTGAAAGCTCTACGTGTAAAGTTACTTTCTATAACTGATGAGGCAAAAATATTCTATTTGTTTTATTTTGGTTTTCTGCTAAATGTTTACTAGGTTATTTTCAAATTAAATGTCTATTCCTCCTACACCCTACACGTGACACATGGAAATCTTGACACAAACAATAACCGAACATGGGAAAGAGATTGGTTTCTGTCAGATATTAATTGCGATAACAGATCTCACGAAACAGGAAAGCGCCTTGATAAGAAAGCAGCTCACAAGCCTCTCGGGTTCTGTCTGGGTATTTATCAACTTGGTAACAGTTAACTGTCTCACAGCTTGACCTTTAACTCTTACTCCACAAAGACTTTATTGAAGATAAAGCAGGAGTAGTTCATTTTCATTATCAAAATGTCACATGGGACAGTACATAAAGTAACACAAGAGAATGCAAGATGGTGGCAGGCTTCCTCTGATGTCAGACAGGGCGCGCCAGACATCTCCCGCCCATGCCCCATCCTCACGGATCACACGAGGAGCCACACCCTGTAGCCACCACCACCTCTTCCTTCACTGCTCAGCTACTGAGGTCTCTGGTAATACATGTATCTGGGTTCTGTGTCTGGGTATACACGTGTTTAGGGTCTGATGTCTGGGTATACACGTGTCTAGGGTTTGATGTCTGGGTATACACGTATCTGGTGTCTGATGTCTGAGTATACATGTATCTGGGTTCTGATGTCTGGGTATACATGTATCTGAGGTCTGTGGGTATACATTTATCTGGGGTCTGTGTATACATGTATCTGGGGTCTGATGTCTGTTTTAGCAGTTCCATATTCATATGCCCAAGTCTAAGCGTCTTTTTTGTCACAATAGGAACTACGATTACACACTGACGTAGACTGAAGCACATAATTAGTTCATACAGTCGCATGAAGTGGTTTTCTTTTCTAGAATAAATCTTTAGTTTTCAAGTTTAATTGCAGGTTTGGCACTTTGAGACACATCAGTTGGTTCAGCGATCCAGTTTGGGCACTTGGGCTCAAAAAGGTTCACCATCCCTGGGCTAGATTGTTCTCTTCTCCTGCCAATTCTCCTAAGTTTAACCGTTAGTGAACAGACCTGTAAATGTTGTAGGTCAGGGGTCAGCAACCTTGTCCCTCCAAATGTTTTAGAACTTAATTTCCCTTGATTTTCAGCTGCTGATTAGGTTCGCTGAGGATCATGGGACATGTAGTGGGAGATGTAGTTCCAAAACGTCAGTGGGGCAAAGTTGTTGACCCCTGCATTAAGTCTTTTGGGTGTTTTTGTTTCTATAGGAACTGGAGTCAGTTATACCTAAAACCAAGTGCATTTATCCAATAAGTACAACCAGGGAATTAAATATAGGACAAAGTAAGATAGGAAACATCAAACTGGAAAATATTTATTTACAGCTTCTTTATCTTGTTTGTAAATTTGGCATTTCCTTGTAAACAATTATTTAAAAGAACAATAAGGAAGAAAGGCATTGAATTGCATAAAATTGCATTTATCAGATGAGGATACTTGGTTTGAAATGGATTCTTAGAATAGTCCTAACATACTGTATGAGTCATGCTTTGGCTTACGGCTGATTTGTGTGGGCGCAGTTTTCAGCGCAGAGATGTTGCTAGAAAGAACTATATAGTAACCCACATAGGACAGCTGCCATTCCCTCCTACCCGCCTCTCTGCCACCATGAAAAGGATAAGCCAGAATTCTATTGCCACCTGCATTGCTACAAGCCCTGGCACTAAGACTCAACTTCGCAATTACACATTGCCTCCCCAAGCTGTTTCATTAATTGTTACTTTTCCCTTTTTAAATGCAACCATTTAATTGCAATGTGCTATTTTTTAAACTCTGAATAGCGTTAAAAATGTTACTGCCCAGTGATGCCGATACAACGTAAGGAAGAACAACGTATGGAAGAATAAAGAGGGTCTAAAAAAAGGAATAAGAACGTTAGATGACTCATTGACTATCAGCAGCCAAAATGTTGCATAACAAAATGCTACAATTTAATATTTACCATGGGCATATTAGATATTGCCCATAAAATCTATCACAGCCTGTGCCACTTGATGATCATTTTTTGTAACTGGTACAGCACAGTTACAGTACCGTATAATTGCACATACCTCGCTTTTGTGGTGACCATGGTCTATGTAGGTCTTACTTAAAATGGTGATACAGTCATGGTCGAAATTGTTGGCACCCCAGAATTGTTTCCAGAAAATCAAGTATTTCTCACAGAAAAGTATTGCAGTAACACATGTTTTGCTATACACATGTTTATTCCCTTTGTGTGGATTGGAACAAAACAAAAAAAGGGAGGAAAAAAAGCAAATTGGACAAAATGTCACACAAAACTCCAAAAATGGGCTGGACAAAATTCTTGGCACCCTTTCAAAATTGTGTATAAATAAGATTGTTTCAAGCATGTGATGCTCCTGTAAACTCACCTGGGGAAAGTAACAGGTGTGGGCAATATAAAAATCACACCTGAAAGCAGATAAAAAGGAGAGAAGTTCACTTAGGGAGGCGGCACACGTGCATACTGTACTGCGTCCGTTACAGACGCACTTTTTCACGGGAGATATTCAGGGTTATCCAAAGAGATTCGAAAAGTCACCGCACGTTCGGTGACTTTTCGTTCTCTTCAATTCGGTTCCTTTTGCCGATTGCATTTCGGTGACCCTGCGGTGTATTCAGCAAACAGCACAGGGTCCCCGAATTGCAGGGAAAAGCTGCCGCAAACCTGACGAAAACTAACCAAATGCACGCTGAAAACAAGCAAAAACATCTGGATTAACCTTCGAAAAAGCCGAACAGGAGCCGAACAGGAGCCGAATCACACAGAGCCGACGTAGAGGAGGCAGTGAATAAATTAGCAAAACCATTTGTATGAATCTGGGAAAAAGAAACGCTGTTTGCAAAGAAACTACTGAGCGAAAATGTCTGAAATTTTCACATGAGGTCCAGGGAATGATAATAAAGAGGGCTGTTACAAAAAAAATAAGCAAACTGAAAAAAAATAAAAAAAAATCGGACTTTTAATTTTTTTTTTAAAAATTCAGAAAAATGCTTAAAGTATCCTAAAAAATCTATAAATAAAGAGACTTTTTGCTGCAGAATTTTATAATGAACGGTTTATTAGATATTGAATTAAAACGGGAATATTTTTAACATTGAAGCCTATGGGATTCTCCTGAATAAATTTGCCGTATTAAACCACCGAATGGCAGGGCATTAGGGGAACCTTTCACTGCTGGTTTGTGTTCTCTGAATAGCCGAAGCAGTGCTTTTTCATGGGGATTTCACTGCCCTCGAACAGGGACCGAACAGGCACCGTATGTGCAGGCAATTCGCCAGGATTTGGCGAATTGCCTGCTCTCTGGATAGCCGAATGGCCAGGAAAGGTACCCGAACGCTGATTTTCAGCGTTCGGTTACCTTTCTCAAGCAATTCGAATCTCTTTGGATAACCCTGATTGTGAGTACTGCATAAAGTGCGTCTGACGTCTCCACACCCTAGGAAAATACATGGCGGCGTTGTTTCTGCGTCCGTTTAGCTTTTTCACGTCGCTGTTGTTTTCGCGTCCGTAGCTATATGCATTGCCCATCCGTGAAAAAGCTACGACGGACGTTAAACAGTACAGTCAGACGGACGCAAAATGTTTGCTAGTGTGTCGCCAGCCTTAGTCTTTGCATTGTGTGTCTGTGTGTGCCACACTAAGCATTGACAACAGAAAGAGGAGAAGAGAACTGTCTGAGGACTTGAGAACCAAAATTGTGGAAAAATATCAACAATCTCAAGGTTACAATTCCATCTACAGAGATCTAGATTTGCCTTTGTCCACAGTGTGCAACATTATCAAGAAGTTTGCAACCCATGGCACTGTAGCTAATCTCTCTGTGGGTGGACGGAAGAGAAAAATTGAAAGGTTGCAATGCAGGATAGTCCGGATGGTGGATAAGCAGCCCCAAACAAGTTCCAAAGAAATTCAAGCTGTCCTGCAGGCTCAGGGAGCATCAGTGTCAGCGCGAACTATCCGTCGACATTTAACCCTTTCACTGCTGAGGCATTTCATGCCTCTGTGCTGAGCTCATTTTTACCTGATTCGCTCATCATGTTTAAACGCGTTTTGAAGCCTTATTTTAGTATATGACCCAGACATATTATATATTGTTCTTTCCAGCAGACTCGGTAGATTCATAATATGTCATTATTATATGTATGCGTCATGCCCTGTCTGTATATTATAACAAAAAATGCAATAAAATTAGAATTTTCAATAATTCACAACGTGTAAAATGTTTTTTTTTCACATTTTAACGTGAGCAATTGCGGTTATATTTTGTATGGGGTGCGCTTGTTAAAAAAATTAGAAATGGGGTCTCGTTACATTTGTTTGGGGGGAAAATTACGCGATTTTTAACAAACGCACCCCAAACAAAAATCGTTAGTGCAGCATCATTGTTCACATTATAGTTGCGATGGGAACAATATTGCTGCATTAACAAAACAAAAAAATCAAAAAAACTTAGTTTTTTTAAAAAAGAAAAAAAATTCTACATGGTCATGTTTGGTATCGTTGGAAAGGACATGCTCTGGCCGATCCAACGATATCAAACATTAACCCCTAGCTGCCACGGATCGGGAGATCGGGAGTTCATTGGAACCCCTACCTCCACCATTGCTGCTAGCTAGGGGATAACTCCAGGACTGGCATCATCGTGCTATGCACGATGACGCCAGTCGTCAGGGGGAGTTCCCAGAGGCTTGGCCAACATCCAAGATGTCGGCCAGCTCCAGGAGAGGATCCTGATCCGGCGCTTTTCGGCGCCGAATCATGATCCGGCTCCCCAGGGGTTAATGTTAGCCACCGTTTGGAAGGGCAAGCTATTCCCTTCCAAATGGTGCCTACCTTAACCCTGTGGCCCCCGGCGATCAGGAGGGAGAGAGGTCCGAAAGACCTCCCCCCTCCCTTCAGGTGCCTCCTCCGCACTCGCAGGGGGGCGCCTGAATTAGATGTCATCGCGCCGCTGCAATGACATCTAATGGCCCCGCTGGGGTCCAGGAGTGCCGGGCTGACATCCAAGATGTCAGCCAGCACCGGGTGGGCCAGCAATTGGCTGGAATCCCAGCCGATTGCTGCCTCCAGTGCATGGACGCACTCAGCGCATCCATAGCACAGGAGAACCACTTGGCTGGACGCGCTGAGCGCGTCCTTAGCAGCCACGTGGTTAAATGAAATGAAACGCTATGGCAGGAGACCCAGGAGGACCCCACTGCTGACACAGAGACCTAAAAAAAGCAAGACTACAGTTTGCCAAAATGTACTTGAGTAATCCTTCTGGGAAAACGTCTTGTGGACAGATGAGACCAAGATAGAGCTTTTTGGAAAAGCACATCATTCTACTGCTTACCAAAAATGGAATGAGGCCTACAAAGAAAAGAACACAGTACCTACAGTGAAATATGGTGGAGGCTCAATGATGTTTTCGGGTTGTTTTGTTGCCTTTGGCACTGGGTGCCTTGAATGTGTGCAATGCATCATGAAATCTGAGGATTACCAAAGGATTTTGGGTCGCACTGTAGAGCCCAGTGTCAGAAAGCTGGGTTTGCGTCCAAGATCTTGGGTCTTCCAGCAGGACAATGACCCCAACAAACGTCAAAAAGCACCCAGAAAAGGATGGCAACAAAGCGCTGGAGAGTTCTGAAGTGGGCAGCAATGAGTCCAGATCTAAATCCCATTGAACACCTGTGGAGAGATTTTAAAATTGCTGTTGGGAAAAGGCGCCCTTCCAATAAGAGAGACCTGGAGCAGTTTGCAAAGGAAGAGTGATCCAAAATTCCAAGTGAGAGGTGTAAGAAGCTTATTGATGGTTATAGGAAGCAACTGATTTCAGTTATTTTTTCCTAAGGGTGTGCAACCAAATATTAAGTTAAGGGTGCCAAGAATTTTGTCCAGCCCATTTTTGGAGTTTTGTGTGACATTATGTCCAATTTGCTTTTTTTCCTCCCTTTTTTTGTTTTGTTCCAATCCACACAAAGGGAATAAATATGTGTATAGCAAAACATGTGTTACTGCAATACTTTTCTGTGAGAAATACTTGATTTTCTGGAAAAATGTCTGGGGTGCCAACAATTTCGGCCATGACTGTATATTGAAAAACACTGTGTATAGATGGATATTACAGCAGACTAGCTATCAAAGAATAGACAGGATTGATAATCCTCAATATAATGGGTGTAACCCTAATACATCATTGTCAGAGAGGTGAGGACAAAGAAATTAAAACATAACATTTATTTGTACTTAAAAAATCTGTGTGTATGTATGTCTGGCTCGATTTTTTTTTTTAAGTACAAATAATCGTTATGTTTTAATTTCTTTGTCCTCACCTCTCTAACTTACTTAAAATGGGACTGCCAATTTGCACATTTAGTGATGTCACTGAAGGTATGTGACGCTTGATAATATTTTATAATATACACTGACAATAATTTTTATAGCATGTATTTATACTTTGTGGGCCTTATTGCAACAGGGCAGTTCCCATTAAAGGGCCACATCGTCTGTGTAATGCATCATAGCAGGTCCTGTCCTTTCTTAACTAATGACTACTCTTATGAGCGTTATGTGTGTGAATACATAGATATATTTCCCCATGATGTAACGGACTCTGCACGCACATACAGGGTTATTCAGAGAAAGGTAAAACTCTGAAGAACTTTTGGAGTAGTGAAAATTCTAGGTCAAAATAGCCAAACCGGAAAAATTCTCCCTCCCATTTATCTCACTTTCCAAATTGGCTATTTTGACCAAGAATTTTCACTTTTCCAAAAGTTCTCCAGAGTTTCGCCTTTCTCTGATTAACCCTGTATAATCTTTTCTCACAACCAATAATGATTATGGATGAGTTCTTTATCACTGAAAGGGACACTACCACCCAAAATGAGATGTCCTTATTGTGTTTATTTTATATTGCAGATATCGTACATGTACTTTGTTTTCTCTTGTATGTTTAGATAAGAACATGTTCTATTCTAAATGTGTCACGTGGTGCATCAATTTTGTGATCTTTGTAACTTGCCGCCCCCCCCCACACACACACATACACACACACAGTGGGCCATTATACATTGTGCAGGCTAAAATAGGGACGCTAGCACCCCCATTTTAGTGTTGGATTCCGGGGCAGGCGCTTCTTCAGTACCTTGCCCCAAAACCAAGAGCTACCCTCATTCATACTCGTGCTAGCGCTTCTGTGAGTATCAACTCCTGGAATCCCCAGTCTCACTCGGCCCCGGCGGCAAGAAGCAGCGGACCGGGCCACCGTTCTCGCCACGGGATGAGAGGTGAGTATCGGATTTATTGGGGGTTAACTGGTGCTAAATGACTCTGCAAAAGTGGAATCATTTAGCACCAGCTTTTAGGACTTGGTAAAAATTTGTTTAGCCCATCGGTCCTTTCTCCTGAAGCAGTACTGTTATTTATCACACAAGAAAAAGGTTAATGTTATTCTGTGAAAGTGTGTTTTCTAAATAATATTTTCCCCACTAGTGTACCTTTGTGTTTTCCCTTACCCACGTTTTCATTTTCAATAGAAGAATCATTCCCCTTCTATATAGTTTAAACCATCGTCCAAAGAAGATATTTTCATTTGTGCAACAGAAAACCTTGATATGAATCATTCCTGGCCCACTGTTGCTTTGTGAATTATTGTTATTATTGAAACTATCCACCTCCACAGCTCTGAATTTAACCTGAACCGTTTGCTCAGCACCATTCAGCTCATTCACTAACAAATATGTCTTCCTCCTTGTTAGTCATTCTTGTAGAAGCTCAAGGTTTTGCTCTCTGCTAAGGCTAGGGTCAGACTAACGCATTTTTCGCGTTGTCCGTGAAAAAGTGCGTTCGAACGAATGGATGTATTTTTTCACGGAATACGCGATAGCGGTCATACGATGCGCATTTTCGTCCGTGATTTTGTACGGATCATCAATAAAACCCTTTTTGCGTCTGGACGTTATGTTGGCCGGACGTGTGCAGCGTCTGACGTCTCCCAATCACGCAAACACGCCGCTATGCGGACGCAGCGCACTCTGTACGTCAGTACTAGCGATTTGACGTTCTCGAAAAAATGCGTTCGTTTGCCACTTGCGTTGCGCGGCCGCACTTTTGTGCGGCCGTTCTTCATATGCAGCCCCGCATTGGACATCATTTGCTGCTAGCACGGCCGTGATTTAGTGCGGTTAAACGCACGTTAAAACTGCTTTCGTCTGACCTTAGCCTTAGCAGAGTAACTGGTGGCAAATAGTTTTATAACAATTTCTTCATTTTCTCTATTTGCGTTCCCTTTTTCTATAGGGGTTATTCAGAGAGATCCAAAATGTAACCGGACGCTGATATTCAGCGTACAGTGCCATTTCAGGATCATTTGCCTATTCAGACAGCAGGCAGTTCGCCAAATTTTGGCAAATATTTTTATTAATTTTTTTGAGAAAGGATTTTACCAGGAAGGATACATTGAGATTTCTCTCGTTTTCAAGTATGTCCTGGGTTGCCTGCAAGTACGTTCGAGGGCAGTGAAATCCCCCATAGAGAAGCAATGTTAATCTATTCAGAGAACAACGACCAGCAGAGAAACGTTGCCGAAATTCCCTGCTGTTCGGTGTTTTTATTCGGCAGGTTTATTCAGACAAATCCCATAGGCTTCAATGTTAAAATTATTCTATTTTAACTCAATATCTAATAAACCGTTTATTCTTTTAATCTGCAGTAAAAAGTCTCTTTATTTATAGATTTTTTTAGGCTCTTTTAGTCATTTTTTGGGATTTTTTCAGCAAAATATTTTTCTTTTCTTTTTTTAAAGTGTTTGTTCTTTTTTCTGTAACAGACCTTTTAGTATCATTCATAGGATCTTCTATTTTTAAAAGTTTGCAATGATGTCCAAGCTGGCATGGAATAAGGAGACCTAACTGGAGCCATCTTCCTTGATTTTGCCAAGGCCTTTGACACAGTAGACAAGTGTTTCCCAAACCTGTCCTCAGGACCCTCCGCCTCGCCAGGTTTGACAGATATGTAAAGCACAGCACAGGTGATATGATTTGCTGCTCAGTGATTGCAGGATTCAGTCTGCATTTACCCAAGGTGATCTGTAAAATCTGGCCTGGTTGAGGGTCCCGGGGACAGGATTGGTAAACACTGCAGTAGACCATGGCATCTTATTACAAAAACTTAAGAACTCTGGTATTGGTGATAGCACGCTAACCTGGTTTCAATCGTATGTACCCCACCGATCACAACATGTGTCCATTTCTGACATCTCCTCCCTCCCCCTCCCAGTCACGTGCGGTGTTCCCCCAAGGCTCATACTTGGCCCCCTGCTATTCACGATATTCATAAATGATCTGCCCAGTGTCTGCAAAGCCTCAACTGTACACATGTACGCAGACGACACTGTAATCTATACCAGCAAACCAAATCTCCCGCAGCTGGAGGCCGTGCTGCAAGACTAATTCACAGAGGTAGAAAAGTGGATCAAAGATAACCGACTTTTTCTAAATACTAACAAAACTGTAACAATGCTCTTTGGAACAGCACCTAAACTACACAAATTGCAAAATCCCCATCTATGTGTCAGGACAAGATCAAATGGTACGCTGTGCACAGTCAGGTACCTAGGTATGTGGTTAGACCCAAATCTATCCTTTGGCCCCCACATCAAAAACTCATCTAAACTTTAACCCAAACTAGGTGCCCTGTACAGAAACAAATCCTGCCTGAGCCCCACGGTAAGAAAGCAGATTGTACAACAAAAAGATACAAAAAGAAAGTGTCTCGCTCATTTTCCTACAGAGCACCACAATTATGGAATAACCTCCCAGACGCCATCAAATCTTCCCCCAGTCTAAAGTCACTTAAGTGCTCCCTATTAACATACCTCAATAAGGAATGCACCTGTAAACATGTAACATAGTGACTATATACAGAATGTACCTGTAAACATGTAACATAGTGACTATATACAGAATGTACCTGTAAACATGTAACATAGTGACCATATACAGAATGCACCTGTAAACATGTAACATAATGACTATATACAGAATGCACCTGTAAACATGTAACACAGTGACTATATACAGAATGCACCTGTAAACATGTAACATAATGACTATATACAGAATGCACCTGTAAACATGTAACACAGTGACTATATACAGAATGTACCTGTAAACATGTAACATAGTGACTATATACAGAATGTACCTGTAAACATGTAACATAGTGACTATATACAGAATGTACCTGTAAACATGTAACATAGTGACCATATACAGAATGCACCTGTAAACATGTAACATAATGCCTATATACAGAATGCACCTGTAAACATGTAACATAATGACTATATACAGAATGCACCTGTAAACATGTAACACAGTGACTATATACAGAATGCACCTGTAAACATGTAACATAATGACTATATACAGAATGCATCTGTAAACATGTAACATAGTGAATATATACAGAATGCATCTGTTAACATGTAACATACAGGGTTATTCAGAGACAGGTGAAAAGCAGGAGAATGGCTAGAGAATGGAAAATTCTAGGTCAAAATAGCCAAACCAGAAAAATTCTGCCATTTATTTCACTTTCCAAATCGGCTATTTTGACCTAGAAATTTCCATTCTCCAGCCATTCTCCTCCTTTTCACCTCTCTTTGAATAACCCTGTATGTGACTATATTTCCTACATATTTATTTCCTGTGTTACTCTGCATATTTGTGTTTTGTTTTTAATATCTTGCATTTATTACTTTATTTCTGTAACGACTGTAAAATTTCAATGTTCTTGAACCTAGGACATACTTGAAAACGAGAGAAATCTCAATGTATCCTTGCTGGTAAAACACTTTGCAAATAAATAAATAAATTATATGTAAATTCCAGGCATTTTCGTTCAGTAGTTTTTTTGCAAACAGAGTTTCAATTTTGACACTTTCAAGTGTACTGTTATTTTTTTTTTTTTACCCCATTCGTCAGCTTGTCAGCTTTTTCCGGCGGCTGGTCTGTGCTGTGATCAGCGGCTCGTCGGCTTTTTCCGACGTGGTCGGTGTGGTTTTTGCAGCGGGTTTTCGGTGAGTTTTCAGTGGATATTCGACAGGTGTGCGGTGGGTTTTCCGGGTTCCCTGCACTCCAGGGACCCTGCGGTGAATGCTGAATACACCGCAGGGTGGGGAACAGTGATTCCCCAAAGTGCAGGGCAGCACGGGGAATGAGAAAGCACCGAAATGTCGCCGACATTTCGGTGCTCTCTGAATAACCCCTTCTATCTTTGCTACATTCTTCACTAATCTAAATCCTCGGAACCTGCTAGAGAGTTCGCAAGAATAGAACACTACTTTCCTCATAAAGTGGGGATTGTGGAGAACTGACAAAGAAATAGCAACTTTTAAGCCTAAATAGCCATTATTATAAATGCTTCTTACACTTACTCCATTTAAAATCCATATTTAACGGAACAATTCCACTACTTTACATTACTTTTGCATTACAAAGAAAAAACACATTATGTGTGATGTTGTGTACGTGTGTTTTTTGAAGTGTAAGTGGTGGGTTTTTAATGATTTTTTTATTTGATATTTTAAAAATGATATTAAAAAAAATTGCTCTCCTACCAGGGATTGTGCCCCCTCCCTGTTTATCTTGGTTTCTAGGGGGATGGGGCACAATCCCTGGTAGGAGAGCAGTGCGCTCCGCTCCTCCATTGTGGGCAGACCACATGACTGCTCTTGTGGCGCTTAATGTTAATCACTGAAATGACATCATCGAGCAACGCTTAGGAGCACTTTCACGAATCATTGGCCCCCTTCAGGTGTTGGAGTCTTGGTCTGTGATGGAGTGTCTGATTTGTGGTCCATGAGCTGGTACTTTCAAACACTTGGTCTAGATTGGCCCTTAAAAATTTTGTGAATCAATACGTTATACTGTATATATTATTTTTTTATTTTTTTTTATTAAATTCACAATTTTATTTTGGAAATATGTCAGCATGAAATCACAAGGAAAGGGCCTCGCAGAGACACTTGGAAGTTAACAATCGGAAGTCAGTGTGAGAAAATAAAAGAAAACTTACAAATGTCTGCTAAAGACTTCTAATATAGTGAGGAGGGGGGGAGAAAACGGAGCAAGGGGTAATGGCAAAGGCCAATTCAGTGCCGTCCTTGGGACGTTCCCGCAAGCCCGGGGGACCGCGGGTGGCCAAGGGGAACAACTGGCACTAGGCCCAGGGACTCGGGGGGGACCAAGTCGGCGCTCCCGGTGAACCCCGTAGACGCCAAATAAAAAAGGGACTGGAAAAAAATGGGGGGAGGGGAGAAATAATGTCCTCAGGTGAGGAGCATGTCGAAAAAACAGACTGTAAGGGAAACTGGCTGCGCAGGGCTATTGTAGATCGTGACATTAGGTAGACAGCTTACAGAAATAAAAAGTTGTCTTAAAACAGCATAAGAAAACACATACAAAAGTCATCTGCAGAGTAACTCAGCGAAAAAACTCAGGGAGCGTCCGTAATAAGCAAAAAGAAAATCTCAGCGAAAACTAAAACGAGGGGATGTCTTGGAGAAGGAAAGTCAATCACAGGGGGGAATAAAAAAAAAACATAAGTCTCAGCGAGAAGACAAACCGAAAGTTCGAGCAAAACGTCATCTGAAACAGGTCGAGTGTACAGGAAAACAAAAAAAAAACACCAAAGCAAAACACCGCAGGAGATCCATCAGCCTTCATCCCAGAATGGGAATTCTCGTAGAGCAGACACGGCAACCCAGGAGATGCCAAGTCACCGTCCTGCAGCTCCGGTGGTTCTCAAGCTGCATCATGGACCAGAACATCAGCCGCAGGAATAAGAGCCGCAGCCAGCAGTAGAGCAAGGGATGGAGAAAGAGGCCCAGATCGCAACATCCTCCCAGTCAATCTGGGGGTGCGCTCCTCTTTCCCCTGACTTCGATCAGGACCTTCAGTCTCCACTATTGGCCCAAGTAGCGCCACAATGCCCAGCGGTCCAGGTACAGCAGACGCACCGGGACCACACAGTGGTGACAACTCCACCTCCCGCAAGGTAAGCCGCGTCCGCCGCGATAATGGGTAACCCCTCTCGTCACAGGTCTCCTCCACTGTCCCACCACCAGGCGCAACTGCTGCTCCTTGGAACTCCTCTGGCACGACTACGTTCGGGGAACCCGTACTCCCGCAGCTCCTCACAACCGCCAGGAAGCACCGCATGTCGCCCGGCGTCAGCGGGTGATCGTCGTCATCTGTCGCAAGCAGCAGGCGCTCGAGGCCCAGGAAAGCCACCTCCAGGCCGATCCTTGGGGGATCTGATGGGGAGCCCGCTTGCCACCTCGTGTGTCTGCCCTCTCTCCTCTCCACTGAGTCGGCCAGGAGACGGGAGCCCTCTGTCTCCACGGCCCTCTGCCATGAAATAGGTGTCAGGGCCAGCAGAGGAGTCATTGCATGGGACCAGGCTCCCCGGTGGTCGCCAGGAGGACTCTCCGATCTAGGGTTGAGCCAGGCAGTAGGCCTCAAGATGGCCGCCGGCACCATTCTACAGACACAAGTCGGCAGTCTCCTGTCCGGGGGGGACAAAACAGGCCCCGGACCGCGTCTCTGGTGGCTAGCCGTCCTGGCTCCTTGGGGGAGCAAAATTGTCAGCAAAAGACATCTAGGGAACCCATTAAGAGGAAGACGGGTCAGAGCTCCAAAGATGCACGTCCTCTCTCCTCCACAGCCAACCACGCCCCCCAATATATGTTATATATTAATATGTCTTTTATATATTATCTCTATTTACATTTAATTACATGACCTGATTTATCATGTTTTCTCTGTCTAGAGATATTTCCAGTTCTGAATGAAATCATTTAGCAGGAATCACACCCTAATCTGCTGTATTAATCGCTCAGTGACCCAGTTATTCTGAATGTGTTTTTTCTTCTAGCTGGTCATAAACACATGGTTTGCAATCGCCATTATTTTGTTACGTACATTCACTAAGACACTAGTGCATCCTGTTATTCCGGTATTCCAAGTGTTCTGTATCATGTACCATTCCTAATTTTCCAGTTAACCCCTTCACAACTAAGCGATTTTTGTTGAATTGTTTTCATAACAGTTATTTGACACATGGGATGTGAAGTTAACAGCTAATTTAGAGTAAAATTGAAATTTCGTACAGAAATTGTTATTCTGAGATGGTTAAAAAATTTAAATAATATTAAGTTGCTCTTTTTTATTTTGTGTGTATTCCTTTGTTTTTTACAGAAATATTGTTGAAATGTAAGATTCTGAACTCTAGATGGTGTCTCTTATCTTACACGATTTCAAATGGGGTCTGCTGTATTCTCATACAGGCAGAAAAGATCTTTGTGCCAGATACGGTTACTGTGATAAAGATAAATAATAGTCAGATCTCCTGCTTATGGGGATTTGTAGTGTTCATAATGAGGTTATTAGCAGTGCAGCTTCCCAAAAATACCAATAGAATATAAAAATGATATCTGTGTGTCATAATGCCTGTGTATGGAGATTACAGTAACACCTTGTATCTGTACTGTACAGGAATTTTCAGCCATTATATCCCCCTTATTCCTATCCCTGTACAGCAGGGAGTGACTGCTGTAATGCAGCAGTGATCTATTTGAATCTATTGTTACATTGAGGATTGGGTTTTGCTATTTGCAGCTGGTTTTATGTCACTCCAGGATGTTTGGAGAGGCATAAATCAAAGGATTTCGGTTCTCCACAGGGGACACACTAATCTTGCTTTAAAAAGGTGTGAAAGCGATCTTTTGATATGCTAATGAGTGCTTTTCAATGCATTACAATGCAAAATTTAGATTATTATTAATCTTTATTTATAAAGCACCAGCATATTCCACAGCGGTGTACAATGGGAGATAACTCGATTTTGGGTGTGAAGGGGTTATTGCAGGAATCCAGACTTCTCAATGAACAAAATAGATGTTAATAACACACACATTACTGATTAAAAAGTCGTACACTGCTAAAAAAAATACTAGATTTTTTGTTATGTTCACCCTCTTGCTCTTTATGTAATTATACTAGAAGAGGTTATGAAGTAGCTAGTTATATAATGTACAGTATATGTACAAAGCACTTGGAAAGTATTCAGACCTTCATCTTTTTCCCATTTGCAGCCTTATGCTAAAATTGTTATTTTTTATTCTCACATCAATCTATACTTAGTCGGTACCCCATAATAACAAAACAAAAAAATAGTTTGACAAAAAGCCAATTTTTTTTAGAAAAAACTGCTTCACAAAAGCTATGAGGTCTAAAGAACTGACTGCAGAGTTTAGAGACAGGATTGTGTACAGGCAAAATCTGGCAAAAGGGGAAACATTTCCTGACCCTTTAAGTGCACCCGCCTTCTGTTATAGAGATGTAGCGCAGGCTAATTGAACTGTGTGTGCACTGTTGTGTTTCTCAGACATGCAGCCTGTCACAGCTGCGGAGTACTCCCCCCCTCCCTTTTTTCCCTTTCTCTTCACTGGCAAAGGACGTTGTTAAGACAGGAAGATGCAAAAGATTCTGGAACATGTAGTCTCAATTACAGAGGGCCTATGCAATTTCTCAGGACGAGAACTACACCTCCCAACAGTGCCTAAGTGAACGGGCGTTTTCCAAGGGTGGAAGTGCACGTGCAGAGTAAGGAGAAGGGGAGACTGCTGAGGTGAACAGTCCTATGTGTTGATCATGCGTCCAGAGGCTGCCTCGTGCATTCAGCAAAGGAGAGATCCAGTTGCCCTCATGTGTTGCCAGTACCAGCGGATCGTGCATCCGACTGTCCTTGTGCATCCAGTGAAGAAGGGGTCCGTCTGGCTTCGTGTGTGTTCCAGTGACAGAGGGAGCAACCGAGTACATTCAGTGGAGAAGAAATCCGGCTGTCCTTGAGTGATTCCAGCGCTAAGAGATAGCGATCGAGCTACCGTCCAAACGGAGAGAGGTATTCAGCCATCCTGCGTGAGTTGATATTGCGAACGTTATTGTCTGGCCTAGTTCTACTGCCCGCGCAGTTGCAGCTAAAAGGAGGATCGCTGCAGTTACAAATCCTGCTGTTCTGTGGCACTTTGCAAAGATTTCTTTCTCACTTTGTGGAATACAAATATGGTTTCATGTTAAAGGTACCCAACGATCGAATCAAGGGCCCCACCGCTAGCAATCTTGAACGCTTGTATAATTTCCACTGGCCAATGGTTAGGCAGAATGTAAAAGGTTTAGACAGGTTACTGATATTGTAACACAAAGTGAATGGAAGGTGGTGCGCTTACAGGTGGGGAGAAAGAGATAAGATGGAGGTCGCTATAGTCGCCAGAACCAAGATATCGTCCCAATATCTAAAAAAGGTTACCATAAAACATCAGCATACGTACAAGGCAGCGTTTCTCCACACTCTAAGGGAAAAGGTAAAGGGGAGATAGGGATAAAGTGCACAGAGATGCAGTGGAGGGATAACTGTTGGAATATACCAGTGATACCCAAAAGGCAAGATAAATCAATTGTACATACTTTAGAACACTGATGAATAGCAAAGGATGTTCTACTTTGAAGGAATAATCTCTGTATGAGTATATTCTTTATCACATCAAGAGGTGTGCATCTGGCTGGTGTAATAGATACCTCAAGAATAAGAGACACAATACATAGTACAATATTGCATGAACACTAGAAATTATATACACATGTAGGTAGCGAATCAAAAACTCACACTTTTTGAGAGCTTCCAGCCCTCATATGGTAGCCTCCCAGGTTGTTGCAGGCCAACCCGCTTGCCTGTAGTCTCCCGGTTACAGAGATTATTCCTTCAAAGTAGAACATCCTTTGCTATTCATCAGTGTTCTAAAGTATGTACGATTGATTTATCTTGCCTTTTGGGTATCACTGGCATATTCCAACAGTTATCCCTCCACTGCATCTCTGTGCACTTTATCCCTATCTCCCGTTTATCTTTTCCCTTAGAGTGTGGAGAAGCGCTGCCTTGTACATATGCTGATGTTTTAAGGTTACTGATATTGGTTACGTTGATTATAGTTGATAAAGATTGCCGTCTCGTTCATTCATTATTGAGTTGAAAAGTAATGCTAAATTAACTCTTTCAATACTGTTCTACTGTTGATTACTTTGTCCTACAAAGGGTTTGCTCGCTAGTCCTAATAAACCCCTTTTTTATTTACAGTAATCTTGTCCTGGTATTACTTGGCGCCAAAGGTGGAGGTGGGTAATCACTGGAGACAGAAGGCCCGTCAAATTAAGCGGCTCTCGCGGGAGTAGCGCTACAGAGATTTTTGCTATTTATATTATTGTAGCTTAATTAAACCAGTAAACCTTTATATTACACAACTTCTAATGGAGTTTTCTGAGTTTTTGTAGCTCTTAATCTGCCTGCTCTTCTTATAGAGGCGATCGTGTTTTTTGCTTCCTCTCTTTCTTCAGAGGGGTTAAAAATCCACTCACTGGAGTACAGCGATAAGACACGGGAGTTATAATTGCTGAAAATCCCTACAGTACAGATACAAACTGTTACTATAATATCCATATACATGCGTTATGCCACATACAGATATTATTTTTATATTTTGGAAGCTACATTGCAAATAATCTCATTATAATCACTGCATATATCCACAAGCAGGTTATCTGACCATTTAGATTATCTACCTTTACCATACTGTATCTGGCATAAAGCCATTTCTGCCTGTATGCTGATAATGCAGGCCTTATTTAATATTCTGTAAGACAAGGCACACCATCTAGTGTATAGAACCTTTCACCCAAAAATATTTCTGTAGTGGCTAAATGTACAGTTTTAGAATTAAAAATGTGTACATTTTATTTGTTTTAAATGGATAAATATATCTGAATAACTGTCAAAATACAAAATTGCTATTTCTCCCGGCAAGGTTAATTATGCATCCTGTGTTTCAAATAAATGTAATGATAAAAAAAAATTCCAACAAAGAGTGGCTGGTAGTTATAGGGTTAAATATTCTGGTGTTTGATGTACTTTCTATTGTAGATTAATATAGTAGCAAGAAAAAGTATGTGAATCCTTTGACATTAGTTGGTTTATTGCATGAATTGGTCATATAATGTCACCTCATATTCATCAAAGTCACAGGTATACACAAACACAATGTGCTTAAGCTAAGAACATATAAACAATGATAATCTTTCATGTTTTTATTGAACACATGCTATAAAACATTCACAGGGCTGTGGTGAAAGTAAGTGAACACTTGGATTTGATAGCCATTTGATCCTCCTTAGGCAGTAATAACTTCAACCAAGCTTACAGAACTGCTTCAGCGCAGCCATATTTGTAGGATGTCTGGTGTTCTACACATATCTCTGAGGTCATTCCATAGCATCTCTATAAGGTTGAAGTCTGGCTCTGATTGGGCCCCTCTGAAAGGATGACTTTGTTTCTTTGAAGCCATTCTGTAATGGATTTATTTTGATGTCTAGGATCATTTCAGTGCTTTCACTTCGGTGCACTTTGGCGATTCTATTCCGACGAAACTTCGTTGAATTCACTATTCACCGTAGGGTCACCATAGTGAGACGAAGATGGAGTCGCTGAAGCCTCATGAAAAAGTTGACAAATGTTGCCGAACAGCACCGAAGACCGCTGAAGAGTGCCGAACTGGCCTTGCCCGAAAAAATAATAAAATGGTTTGCTACAGAATAAAAATAAAAGCCATTAAAAAAATGGAAATGAAAAATTTTGCGAAAAAAAAAAATATTTTTTTTTTTACTTTGAAACCTATGGGATTCCCCTGTTTAAACCAGTCAAACTGAATCACCAAAAATCTGGACATTTTGCTAACATTTTGGTGCAGTTCAGCATTCTTTGAATAGATGGACAATTACTTCTCTGTGGCACGATTTCGCTGCCGCCGAAGATCGCCAAACTGCGGCTGACCGCATCGGATTTCACCGGCATATTGCCAGTATTTGAAGAATTGACATCTTTGTGAATTTAGCTTTCCAGTTCTGGAATGGCATCAACAAACTATATATCAACAGAGTTACATTGAAGGCCGGATTAACATAGGGGCTATTGGAGTAGCAGCTCCAGGTCCATGTCCCATTATAGGCCCAGAGAAAGGATAACTATGTCTACATTGATGTGCATTTGGATTCCTGTATCCCCGACTTCGTAGCAGCTACAGGGTCATGTTAGGTATCACTAGAAAGGCCAGAGCATGACTTTTCCAATGAAACCAAACATGACCAGGTTTTATGTAACAATAAAAATAAAATAATAAACACTTCTTTATTATTTCTTTTAATTTCTAACACAGCAATATTGTTCACTTTTCAATTATAAAGTGAACAATGATGCTGCACTAACTCACCATTTCATTTTTCATGTCACCATCAAGTGTAGAGGCGATGGCACAATTCTTTATTACGCATCGTTCTATCAAAAACCTAAACTGCAGCGAGAAGCACCGGGGGGGGGCACTTTGGAATAGTACTGTTATTATTCACCTTCTCATTTCCCACGCTGGGAGCAAGGTCAGTATTTTATACAGTCACATAGAAACATAGAAAAATGTCGGCAGATAAGAACCTTTTCGGCCCATCTAGTCTGCCCAATTACATGGATGCTTTACCTGGATTTATCTTTTGTTTAGGATAGCCTTATGCCTGTCCCATGCCTGCTTAAATTCAATTACTGTTTTGGCCTCTACCACTTCAACTGGAAGACTGTTCCATGTATCTACCACCCGCTCAGTAAAAAAATGCTTCCTGACGTTACTTTTAAACCTTTGCCCCTCTAATCTAAGACTATGTCCTCTTGTTTTGCTACTTTGTTGCCTTTTAAATATACTCCCTTCCTCTACCTTGTGGATTCCCTTTACGTATTTAAAGATTTCTATCATATCTCCTCTGTCTCGTCTTTTTTCCAAGCTGTACATGTTAAGATCATTAAGCCTTTCCTGGTAACTTTTCTCCTTCAAGCCGTACACCATTTTAGTAGCCCTTCTCTGAACTCTCTCTAAGATGTCTATATCCTTCTGGAGATACGGTCTCCAGTACTGCACACAGTACTCCAAGTGAGGTCTCACCAGTGCTCTGTACAGTGGCATGAGCACTTCCCTTTTCCTACTGCTAATACCTCTCCCTACACAACCAAGCATTCTGCTAGCATTTCCTGCTGCTCTATTACATTGACTACTTAATGTCACATTATTCATAAAAAAACTCATCCTCTAAAACACAAGCGAAAATTTTCATTTAGTTTTGGTTAAAATCGTGTATATTTTTTGAAAAAAGAGTTCCCCATAGAATATATAACCAAAAATGTGAAAAAATTATTTTACACGCTGTAAATGATTGAAATCTGAATTGAAATTTCCTCACACAGTATCTCCCTGGATATATATAGCCGAATCTGTACTATAAAATAACCTGAAATATGTTTTCATTTCACTAAATTCCAAGAAAAGCCCACCAAAATTTTCAGCGCCAGGTCCATAGAGATCTTAGTCTGGCCCTGGTTACATTATCATGGAGAAATACACACTTATTGGGATGGCCTACAGATGTTTCTTCAGGAAGTGTCAGGAGAACATCTTGCAACAAATAATAGGTAGGAGAGGTCATACATATCACATACATGAAAGGCATCAGTCTTACTGCTGTAGTCGGTTATACATCAGTGAAGGTTTTCCACCTCGCAGAATAAGAAGTGTATCTGTGTGGATGCTGTATATCTGTGTGGATGCTGTATATCTGTGTGGATGCTGTATATCTGTGTGGACGCTGTATATCTGTGTGGACGCTGTATATCTGTGTGGACACTGTATATCTGTGTGGACGCTGTATATCTGTGTGGACGCTGTATATCTGTGTGGACGCTGTATATCTGTGTGGACACTGTATATCTGTGTGGACGCGGTATATCTGTGTGGACGCGGTATATCTGTGTGGACGCTGTATTAGGACTTAGTGCATTTATTAATCCAGTCCGTAATGAAAAATGTGTCTGTCCTTAAATGATCCATTAAGCTGTTACAGCAGTATTACCGTTCTGATTTTGCAGTGCCATTAGGATTACCAGATATCCTTTTTACTCTTTGAAAAGGTAAAATTAGAAAAAAAATCTACTTAGTGATGAAAGCCAAGCTGAAAATATCATTGCTTCAATTGACTTAAATATCCAAGTCACTCTGATGTAAAAGGCTTATGACTCCACAGGCATTAGATTTATTAACATGAAAGAAATATTAAATAATTTGGGAAATGTCACAAACCTTATTCCGTAAAAACTAATGTTTCATCTGCTTAAGGGGTATTCTTGTAGCTTTCAATCGTACCACAAACGTTTTCTATCTAGCAGCAATGCATCATGGTTCTCTTTACATTTTTTAAACAGTTTGTGAAATAATTATGTATTTTTACCTTTCAGCTGAAAAATTGAACGGTTTTTGGATATATGTGTGTTTTGAAGCTGAGTTTTCTATTTTTCTGTCAGTCCTGTAAGGTGATATCAATCCTCTTCTCCTGAACAGAACAGCAGAAATTCTCTACCCCCATTAAGAATAAGAAGTATTGAGCAAAGAACTAGGTCCGTAATAAACACTTAATTCAGTGGCCTTGTTGCTCAGACTATAATCGCTGCTGTTAATAAGTCACGTATTTTAAAAATTAAGCACAAATTCAAGAGCCTTAAAAAAATAACTTTCTGTCTGAGAAATCTGTGCACTTTTGATTTCTGTACAGATTAACACCATACTTGCTTCATTTTTCTGATACTAGTTTGGTGCATAAATAACAGTAGTTTTAGGGTTAGGGTTAAGGCTAGGGGTTACTCTTAAAATTAGGGTTAACTCTGACTCCTAATCCTACCCAACCGATTCTGTTCAATTTTTCTACACAATCTTCAATATAGCTCAAAGATGCTCGCTTCATTTTTGGGTAAAATAATCTGTTACTTAAAAATAAAGCAACCATCATAGAATTGTCGTGAAGAATGCATAGAAAACTGTGGTAGAATCTGAGTGTTAACGCTAAGCCTAGTCCTAAAAGTCACCCTCAAACAATCGCAAATACTCACCCTAAAACAATACGAATATTAACCTTAACCCTAAAAGTAATCCTAAAAATAGAACAAGCAAATACTAACCCTAACCTTAAAACTAGCAGCATTGTTGCACTATACTCTAGTTTGTTGTTAACCAGCATAGAAAATGTATGGCTGTTAAGAAAAATAACCTTTTTTACTGTGGTCAAATTTACAATACATTTTTTTTATGTGACAATTTTATCCGTGGCCTCAACGTGACAAAATTCCCATAGGATATCCTCAAAGCGCAGACATGTTAGGTTAATATAACATACACTGCTCAAACTAATTAAAGGAACACTAACAGGGTTATCCAAAGAGATTCGAAAAGTCACCGCACGTTCGGTGACTTTTCGTTCTCTTCAATTCGGTTCCTTTTGCCGATTGCATTTCGGTGACCCTGTGATGTATTCAGCAAGCACCACAGGGTCCCCGAATTGCAGGGAAAGGCTGCCGCAAACCCGACGAAAACTAACCGAATGCATGCTGAAAACAAGCAAAAACATCTGGATTAACCTTCGAAAAAGCCGAACAGGAGCCGAACAGGAGCCGAAGCAGCTGTGACGTAGAGGAGGCAGTGAATAAATTAGCAAAACCATTTGTATGAATCTGGGAAAATGAAACGCTGTTTGCAAAGAAACTACTGAGCGAAAATGTCTGAAATTTTCACAGGAGGTCCAGGGAATGATAATAAAGAGGGCTGTTACAAAAAAAATAAGCAAACTGAAAAAAAAAAAAAAAAATCGGACTTTTAATTTTTTTTTAAAAAATTCAGAAAAATGCTTAAAGTATCCTAAAAAATCTATAAATAAAGAGACTTTTTGCTGCAGAATTTTATAATGAACGGTTTATTAGATATTGAATTAAAACAGGAATATTTTTAACATTGAAGTCTATGGGATTCTCCTGAATAAATTTGCCGAATTAAACCACCGAATGGCAGGGCAATTCGGGAACCTTTCACTGCTGGTTTGTGTTCTCTGAATAGCGAAGCGGTGCTTTTTCATGGGGATTTCACTGCCCTCGAACAGGTACCGAACAGTCACCATATGTGCAGGCAATTCGACAGGATTTGGCGAATTGCCTGCTCTCTGGATAGCCGAATGGCCAGGAAAGGTAACCGAACGCTGATTTTCAGCGTTCGGTTACCTTTCTCAAGCAATTCGAATCTCTTTGGATAACCCTGATAATGTCCCAGAGGTGTTCTATTGGATTTAAGTCAGGCGAGCGTGGGGGCCATTCAAAGGTATCAATTCCTTCTTTCCTTTATATGATATAATATACAGTATATTATATTAAGAAATCAATTGTGCAGGATGGATAGGAGGTATATTGTGTGTGAATGAAAGGTGCAGCGCTTTAAAAAGTGCAGATATTCCATAAAGAATCATGAGCTTTATGTGCAGTCATGCTGCTGAAAGATTGACTTGCTGCGTGCGGAAAGTAAGATGCGATGTAGAGTTGCAGTTCTCTCAGGTAATGTAGAGACCTTGTTTGTTTGGTGATTTCAAAACTACAGAATTCCAATTTTGAAGGGGGATTTTTTTCCTTCAGTTCTGTGGTAGAGATACGGCTACGGAACAGACAGATCTTGATGCATATAGGACCTTCAACTTAAACTACTAAATCATTGTTGACATATATATAAGCTATCGTATAGTAATAAATCCTTTAACCCCTGATTACGCAATATTAAAGTTGTAGCAAGTCTATCATACATGTTGATAAACTATGAACGTTGCCCTCACTGATACTTCAACACAGTATCTATATGACACAGTGGCGTAACTAGAAACCTGAGGGCCCCGGTGCGAGAATCCATGAAGGGCCCCCCCTTACCCCCAAAAAAAGATCCATATTTTTACCTTTGTTTTCCCTGAAATATAAAAAGATAGTCGCCTTTTATATTAATTAGTTCAACTTACTTTAATTAGGTCATTAAATAGGTCACCACCATATTGAAAGCCCCCCAGTAATCCTGACAATCCTGACACACTGCACATTACAGAGCTCCACAGCAATAGAACTCCCTGTAATGTGTGGTGTGTATGGGCATATCACAGAGCTCCACAGCAATAAAACTCACAGGAAGCGCTGTGGTGTATGAGCAGGTACAGAATCCACAGCAATATAACTCACAGGAAGCACTGGGGTGTATGAGCAGGCACATAATCCACAGCAATATATCTCACAGTGAACACTGGGGTGCTTGAGCAGGCACATAATCCACAGCAATGTAACTCACAAGAAGCGCTGGGGTGTATGAGCAGACACATAATCCACAGCAATGTAACTCACAGGACACCCTGGGGTGTTTGAGCAGGCACAGAATCCACAGCAATGTAACTCACAGAACACGCTGGGGTGTTTGAGCAGGCACAGAATCCACAGCAATATAACTCACAGGATACGCTGGGGTGTTTGAGCAGGCACAGAATCCACAGCAATATAACTCACAGGATACACTGGGGTGTTTGAGCAGGCACAGAATCCACAGCAATGTAACTCACAGGAAGCACTGGGGTAGGGGCCCGGTTTGGCCAGGCACAGTTGGGCCCCATCAGTTTCCCTCAGCTCCGGGAACAGGCAGCCCGCAGCCATGTGTGTTCCAGCGGTGCACTCTCTCTAACTGCCGCGGCGGCACTACAGCGTGCCTGCCCTGCTTCCCACATTCTACTGCAGCAGGCGCACGTTGCATTGGTGCCGACCCTGTCAAGTGAGGGGGTGGCGCCAATGCAACGTGCACCTGCTCCAGTAGGTTGTGGGAAGCAGGGCAGGCACTCTGTAGCCCGGCTGCCACGGTTAGAAAGAGTGCGCTGCTGAAACACACATGGCTGCGGGCTGCTTGTTCCCGGAGCTGAGGGTAACCGGCGGGGCCCCACTGTGCCTGGCCAAACTGGGCCCCTACCGACCTGCTGGCCCTCAGGCAGCGCCCGAGTGACAACGGGTCAATCTGCCCCTGAGGAACCGCAAATACCTTCCTGAGCTCTGGGCCTCCCCTAAAGTGGCGGAATGCCAGGGCCCGGTCGCAAGCGCAACCACTGCGACCCTGGTAGTTCCGCCACTGATATGACATTAATAAACTGTCAGTCAGGTATTGTCGACACAGGCATATTCTTTGCATTTTCATTTAAATAGAGTAACATACTGATTTGCACCATCTTCTGTGTTTTTCTCAGGCTTACCTCTCTAGTCATCTCTGCTGCCTTGACATTGCTGTGTTTGAGTACATAAGATATTGGGTACATTTCACTGCACGGTTGTATAGTTTGTACAGTTGTTCAGCAAATAGTTCTTTATGAACCCCCTGACGAACCTGGTGCTACATAGAAAAGCTGCTGTTCGGTGCCTACTGTCCCCGGATCTGTCAGGCCTTTTTGATATGTGATACTATAGCGCAGATTCTCTTGTGATGCTGCTAAGCATTTATTTCAGCTTTATTTAATGAACCCGGAATATCTAATTTTCGCCCTTACTGACCTGCACTATGTATCTCTATCTTTAAGGTTGTGATTTTCCCTCATATTCTTTTTACACTGGTTACATAAGACCTATCCTGGGAACGGTCCTTTGGGAGAGTAACTACTAACCATTTCTTTCATTTCTTCAAGCAATAGATAAGGTTGTTTTTTTCTAAAGAAAATTCAATTTTTTATTTTTGTTACTGTTCTTCTCAATTATTTGTAACCATACACGTTTGCAGTTATTTATATTATCTAGATTGCAAGTTCCCACGGGAATAAGGCTCTCACATCCTCATGTATCTGCTGGCAGGAATACTGACCTGTCTCTTGTATGTATTGTAGAATTGTCCGGTCTTTACCCATTACACCTTGTACAGCGCTGCGGAATGTGTTGGCGCTTAATAAATAATATTAATAATAATATTTTATAATTTATTATTTTGAATCACATTTCTACCTCAAATTGCTTTGCAGAATATTGTTTAGAGATGTTGTTTCTTTACTCTACACACAGAGGGAGAGATCTGCATGCGGGGACCAGGATCAGGGCTTTTCTGCGGCTGGGGCTGCTGCTCTGCTGGTAAGTGCATGGTGGGAAACAGGGCTAAGGCAGGAGACTTCCCTTGCATAGAGCAATGTGACTGCTCAGTCGCCAACTTGCCTCCTTCTCTGATTGCATGACCAGTGCCCCCTCAGTTCAACATCCAGGGACAGAGGACGCCAAGGTGTCAGCTGTCGTGCACCCTGTTGTCATGATGCCCTGTACTGCTGCACAACTCGCACAACTAAGGCCAATCCTGATCTCACATATCATATCACACACCCACTCATTACACAACAAAACGCATTTCATATACTGTATCTCGCCTATCACACATTACGCATAGCACACACAAGTTACATTGTACAGCACTACAGAACTTGTTAGCGCTTTATAAAAACTTGTAACTGTAACTGTACATAAAGCCAACATATATATTCGCCAGAAAATAATATAAGTGTTACTATGGGGTGCGGGATTAATAGAGGGCAGTGACTGTAGGTAAGTGACGAGATGGCATGTTTCGTGCCCTAATTTCAAAGGTTATATTTTCAAGTTTGACTAATTATTAAAAATATATATATATATAATAAATTGTAAGACATTTGGTCAATTTATTTAAAAAAATCCATTATTAATGATTAGAAAATGAGGATTAGGTTAAAAAAAACCATAAACTGCACAGACGAATGAATTGTCCCGTATATACTTTAGGCCCCACTATTACTAATACCACACCAACAAAATAAATAGAATAAATACATCTTCAAGGAGAAAATATTTTTTATTAGTAATGAAGTTAGCATACTGTCTGTCACACGTGTAGAATTTTTTTTAGAAAATACAAATACATCTACAAGTCTGGTGATTTACAGCAGAAGAATCCAAGTGAGATTGGGCACAATTTGCTCTGCTATAAAGCTCTGTGAAGGAAATAAAAGTGAGACTATCAGGGTTATTCAGAAAGCGTGAAAAGCAGGAGAATGACTGGAGAATGAAAAATTCTAGGTCAAAATAGCCGATTTGGAAAGTGAGATGAAAGGGAGAATTTTTCTGGTTTGGCTATTTTGACCTAGAATTTTTCATTCTCCAGTCATTCTCCTGCTTTTCACCACTCTCTGAATAACCCTGTAGGAGAGTAAGTAGACATTTTTAAAATTACTGCCTGCACAATACCTCTTGAAATTGAATCCTTGATTTCCTTTCAGTATGGTATACAGCAGTACTGTAATATATTATTGTATGTTCATAGACTCACATATTATACTGAAACATTTTATGGCCCACAGAAGGAAGTGGTGTATGGAATAGATTCTTTATTCGCTGGCACAGTTCCTGGTGACAAATATCTAATATGCATTCTACAAAATAAAAAAGTGAAAAGGATCCTTTCTATCGATAAAATACTGGCAGTAAAAATGCAAATATTAAACCTGATACCAGGAAAAACAAAGGGCATTAATACCACAAGAACAAGGAAAAGGAACTTATAAACTCAAGCGTTATATAAATTCCCATGTGTCCTGTTTTCTATAGAAAGATATTTTACCCCAGATAAAACTTACAACATTTATCTTGAGGTATTTATTCACTGGATGGATATTTAATAAATAAATAAATAAAAGTTTTATCAATTAACTTAAAGGTCTATTCAGAGTAAGGTGAAAACCAGGAGAATGGCAGGAGAAGAGAACAATCTAGACCAAATAGCCGATTTGGAAAGTGAGATAAATGGGAGAATTTTTCTGGTTTGGCTATTTTGGCCTAGAATTTTCACTTCTCCAGTCATTCTCCTGAGTTTCACCTTTCCTTGAATAGACCTGATAGTCTAGGCTTGCCAGATCGGCCATGTCTTCCTGGACACATATAATTTATTCATGCTGATGGGCACCGCATGATGACTGCAACCCTGCAGCATGTACGCTCCATATGCTGCAGGTAAGAAATCATAGAAGAATCCCTGGTACCATGTCACGACTAGGCAACTGATTTTCCTCCTGCAGCATATGAATTATACATGTTACTGTGTCAAGCATTCCCCAAGCTCTCCCTCTGCATGAATTAGTAATATTGTCCAAGGAAGCATTGGCCAATCTGTTGTTCTAGATTGTGCTCTTCTCCTGCCAATTCTCCTGATTTTCACCTTTCTTTGAATAGACCTGATAATCAGGTTTGAGAAAAAAGAAAAATTATGTATCAGGCTGTAATATATGGCATACAGTCAGGTCCAGAAATATTGGGACTTTCCAAATGCAAATAGTACACTTGAAATGAACTTGAAATGAACTCTGGGCCTTTTATCTGCACATTGTAATTGGGATAATGAGGGAATATCACACACCTGGCCATGGAACAGCTGAGAAGCCAATTGTCCCATTACCTTTGGTCCCTTAACAAGTGGGAGGCACATCTGCAAACTGCTGTAAGTCCTACACCGTTCACCTGAGTTGGATGTACATCCTAGATGTGCCTTGGTGGAGCTCCGCACGTCTGCGGCTCTTAGGGACCTTTAGCTGACTCTTTCGGTGGGAAATTTTTATTTTGAGGTGCTGTAGTAGCTGGCCACTGGAGTTACACTGTCCGGAGCCTGCTTTGTCCCCCCTCCGGACCAGAGACATGACATTCTGAGCTTCTGCTCCCTGCCAGGCTTATCGTCTGCCATCTTGGGGCCTAGGCTTCAGCCTGAGCACAGCCTGACCCTCCGTCAGCCCTTTTACCTGTGTACATGTTTTCTGCGAGCAGCGGGGATGGAGGGCCTCCATCTTCCGGCTTGCGTTTGCTGGACCCACAGCAGAGATGACTAGGGACGGTACGGCCTGGCGACGGCCAACTTGCCCACCCCCCACCAGAAATTTGGGAGCTGTACTGGAGGACCTCGAGGCTTGCCTAGAGTCTATGGCTGGGGACGATGACGAGAGCCCGCTTACGCGCGGCACGTGGCGCCGTCTGATGGCAGTGCTGAGGCTGGATCAGCAGGTGGAGGTATCGGATGGAGCTGCGCAGATGGACAGATCCTCAGCTGACAGCTTGGATGATGTTCCTGCGATGGAGGCTGGGACCCCGGAGCAACACGACGGAGAGGTGCCGCTGAGTGATGAGACCGACGGGATGATGGAGAACCCTGGGCTGCTGGTCGTCCTTTCGTCTTCAGTTTCCGCTCCAGGGCTACATGATGAGGACACGCTGCAGCCAGACGGGGGGATCTTGCCCACCACGTGCTCCCTTGCGCAACCTAAGCTGCGGATGGTGCAGCGCTTCGGGAGGCTTCCTGTTGGCAGGCTGGTGCGCCTATCCTGGCCCCATGACACGGCCCCCATTGGGTAACCCTGAGGAAGCGTGTCCGACGCTGCCTTTTGAACATGCCCCAGCTTGAAGGGGCTGAACGCCCAGTCTTGCCTGGCCTGCTCTGCGTCACACTGCCTGCATGGTGTCAGATGCCGTTTCGGGACACCTGCTGAGATCAATCTTAGAACTTTTCTTTTATGAGTGGCTCTATTTTTTTTTTGATGACCCCCTTTCTGTTTTTTTTTTTTTTTTTTTTTTCTGGACTCTCTGCCTTTCTTGGCAGATTCAGTGGATTTACCTGTAGATGTCTACAGACTGGGGACGCCTTTTGGTTTTCTAGAGGCCCTTTTTGCTGACCGTTATTACGATCGCCCGCTTTCTCCCAGATGAGACCTTTGTTTTGATGTCTATACTTTTTGTGTCTTTTAGTTTTCCCTTTTTTCTACTTTTCTCTTCCGCTGAGGACTCTTTATCACTCCCCCACCTTCTTTTTTTTTTTTTCTCTTCTCCTTATTTCGGGTTTTCTTGGCGACCGCCACTGCAGCCTGGCGCCCTGCTGGCCTCCCGAGTACCCGGGCCTGGTGCTAATTGTTTCCCACGGCCTCCCGTTGGTCCTCGGACTCATGGGATCGTGCCGGGGACAGCACAATTTTGGCCTTTGCCATCCCCCCTGACATTTTTCCTTTCCCCCCACTCCCCTCTCCCCCATTTTAGCAGATGTTTCAAACGACTATCCCATTTTTTAATTTTTTTTTATGCTTATTCTGTGATTTCGCTGACGCGTTTTATAGTTCAATGTGTATTGTCTATTTAGCTGAGACCCCCCATTTGGGGATGTTTTTGATAATATGTCATGGCCCTGCGAGGCCGTTTTTCTAAGAGAATGTTTTCAAGGCCCTGCGAGGCCTTCTTTGTTGGTTGCTATACGACCTTCTTTATATAATAAAAAAAAATTAAATACAAAAAAAAAAGTATGATGATTTAATCTCTTACTCCCTTCTCTCTACTCTCTAACCCCATTCATAACAGATGTCTAAATTTTCTTCTACTAACATCATTCCGTAGTTGCTCCTTTCACTCATGGCCTTTCTCTGCTTTCTGATGCTTAATGATTGTGAAGAATCTTTCTCTACTTCTTTCTGTTTTGATTTATAATTTTTTTTGTGTAAATCTAATAAAACCTACATCGTAAAAACTACACATAAATCTCAGTTGTAAAAACACTAAAACTATCATTTAGAAATAGGGTTTTCAATATTTTAAAGTGCATCAATCATGCTCAAAACAACTTTAGCTCATCTGAAAGTTCTGGCCAATCTGCGTGATGAGTAGCATGTTCCTTTAACAAAGAGGGATTCTTGCCAGAGGAGTGAAATAAACTTCATTTTCTGTTTTGTCGCAATTACTTTAGTAGATGCTTAAATTATTATCCCTGGGGGGGGGTAGAGGCGAGGATAAGGGCCTCTTCCCCCCGGGGACCCCAGATAACCACACACCGCCCTCTTCTCGCCACTAGCGACTACAGGGGCCCATCACCGTTACCGGTAACGATATGTAATTTCCTACTGCTCCACTTGAATGTTGGCCGTTTTGTTTAATGATATTTTAGAGGTATCTTGACGGTTTAATTTCGGATGCCGAGAATATGCATTGTTCTTCTATTTCTAATTGCTGTATTATGCGTCGATCTTTCACTTGTAATTCTGTACTGATCCAGACTGAATAAAAATATGTTTAAAAAAAAATGATTATCCCCAATGTTAGACACTGCATTACCAATGTGTATTTCCACTGTTACTGGTTCTTTAGAAAAGTATGGAAAATAAATTAATTGATAATCCTGGCAAACATGTGTATTGCAATTATATTACTCTGGACTTTTCCCACTAGGAATCAGTTATAGGAATTGGAAACATTGTCCTATATTATTTTACTAATCTGTGTTTTTTTCTTGTTGACATTGTTATTGACAATACAGTAGGAATGCCATCCCAGTGTACAGTACACCATTGATCAGTTATATACAAGTTGGTCTTCTTAAGGTCCCATGTTAATGTAGTGCTCACCCCCGAAGGAGCCGCTGTTTAACCCGGGAACTTCTGTCTCACCGCATGATAGGCCACAAAGGAAAATCCACAGCATACCAGCACACCTTAGTAAATTAGCATTTAATAAAAATCTACCGAGTTCAAGAAATATGGATAACCGTACATATAAATTTAGCCTTTGACTCTGCACAGTATTGTATCAGAACTGCGGATAAGACACAAATATAATAATAGAAAACGACAATTTAAGTTATTAATAACTGTGAACTTTTTGCATGCACCGTAATCAAATATATATATATATATATTTATAATCTAGTCTTAAGGTACCCGGGTACTTTAACCACTGGCCAGTGGGAAAGGGTTTCTTTGGCTAGCCAAACGTTGGGGCCCAAATTGCAAATGGCGGACAATCTGTGCGCACTCTCATAAATAACAATCGGCCTGAGGCCTCTCACCCATATGCCAAGGGAGGATATCTGTCTGTAGCCAGCGGGTGTGTCGATTAATATCCCTTGTGAAGAAGCACCGTCTATCACAGGCTGGAGCCCGATATCACCAGGGGTTTTGGGTCGGGAAACACAAGCTGTGAGTTCTTGCAACTAAATGATGCTGGTGCTATTGTCCTAGACGTGGTTTTATTTTGACTCCTGTTTTCCCTCTGGGGACCGGCCCTGTGCTCCCAGCGCCTATACTTTATTCAGGAACCCATTAGTGTATTCTCATTTTTTCAGAAATATATATGTACTATGATGCGAACCTCAGCACTCCCAGTTTAATCCCTCCCTCTATTTGATTTTGACTTTGATTTTGATCTGCAATTTTGTTTTTACATGTTTACACATTGATTTCTCGATTTCAATGTCTTTTTCAGCATTGCCTTTTCATGTTATGCTTTTATATTGTGAATTCAACTGTGACATTTTTGTCAAAACCAATAAAGATATTTTATACAAAAAAAAAAACCAGATTATTGTTATTCTTATATTTAATTATCAATAACATATGTGAGCGTGGAATGGTTGGTAAGGTGAAACGTGTCAATGATTAATTGGGAGCAGAAATCCTGACGCGTTCCCACGCCTATTTTTTTAGGACTAGACCCCTTGTAAGTACACACTATAATACTAAACTATTACTGTAAACAGGTCAGGGAATCACCTTAAAAGGTAAAAGAAAGTTTATCGGAAAAACTTAGTGCCCTCAGTCATAAAAAGATAGAGAATACTTTTTTATTATACTAGATACTTATAACTCATTGTCACTTATAACCTTTCAAATGAACATATAGTTCTTCCAAACGGTCAATGAATTGCACACTGTCAGCATGCCTTATCATGACATTGTTTGTTCTGTGCATGTCTAGAAACCTTCAATCAGCACACAATTTTTTCTTGTTGAAATACTCAGATGAGGTAATTGAACACTCCAGGCAGTGGCGTGCGCAGCCTGTTACATCAGGGTGTGCACACATGGAATGTTTATTAACCCCTTCACACCCAAAATCTAATTATCTCGATTTTGCATTGTAATGCATTGAAAAGCACATTAGTATATCAAAAGACAATTGTCACACCATTTTAAAGCAGGATTAGTTTGTCCCCTGTGGAGAAACTAAATCCTTTGTTTTATGTCTCTCCGAGCGCCCTGGAGAGGCATGAAACCAGCTGCAAATAGCAACCCTAAACCTCACTGTAACAAGAAGTTCAAATAGATTACTGCTGCATTTCAGCAGCCAGGTATTTGGCAGAATACAGGGAGACCTCTGGGGTCACTCGCTGCTGTACAGGGATAAGATTCAGGGGGTTATATTGAGTGAAAAACCCTGTACAGTACACATACATGGTGTTACTGTAATCTACATATACAGTCATTATGTCACATACAGATGTTATTTTTAGATTCTATTTGTATTTTTTGGAAGTTGCATTGCTAATAATCTTTTAAGATCACTACAATCCCCCATACACAGGAGATCTCACAATTTATGTTATTATTATTTATCACAGTTACTGTATCTAACACAAAGGTATTTTCTGCCTATATGATTATAATACAGACCCTGTTTGAAATTATGTAAGAAAAAGGACAACATCTAGAGCTCAAAATCTTACATTTCAACAATATTTCTGTAAAGAATAAACAAATACATCAAAAATTAAAGATGAGCTTATGTTACTCCTGGACCGTCAGTGTATGACTAAGGCTAGGGTCAGACGAACGCAGTATTAATGTGCGTTTAGCTGCACTTAATCACGGCCGTGCTAGCAGCAAATGACGTCCAATGCCGGGCAACATACAAAGAACGGCCACACGAAAGTGCGACCGCGCAACGCAAGTGGCAAACGAACGCATTTTTTCGAGAACGTCAAACCGCTAGTAGTGACGTACAGAGTGCGCTGCGTCCGCATAGCGGCATGTGTGCGTGATTAGGAGACGTCAGACGCTGCTCATGTCCGGCCAACATAACGCCCATACACCCAAAGTTTCCTGGTTTGGATCAGTAAAAAATCACTGCCGTAATTGCGCATTGTATGACCGCTATCGCGTATTCCATGAAAAAATACGTCCATTCGTTCGGACGCACTTTTTGACGGTCGACGCGAAAAATGCGTTCGTCTGACCCTAGCCTTAAGCGATGTTTTATCTAGTGCAAAGTGCTGTTTATCTCTTTGATGTGTCTTTTTATGTTCCGTTCCTCTTCCATCAGGGCACCAGGCACTTCCTGTTACATCCTCAGCCCCCACTGTGCCCCCTGGGGGGTCTGGGCAAGAAGGGGGACTGCTGGCTGGCCGGGTGCCAGCACTTTCTGCTGGCAGATCAGCATCTGAGGGGGCGGGGTCAGGTATGGTTACCAGGAGCCGCAGGCTTTAAAACAGGGCTCGAGGAGTTGCCTCATCGCCCTGTTGTGGAGTTTGTTTCACGCACCGCTACTTCCTGTATCTGATTGAATTTACTGATGACGACCCTGCTTTGTATGAGATTCCTGCTCCTGTTATTTGACCCGGCTTGGCTTTGACCACTCTGTCTCTATCGTGTGTATTATGCTGTTTGTGTGTTTTAGTGATTTAACCCCATGCTGGTTGCTGGGTTGATCGCTCACTGTTAGGGTTCTGTCCCATCACGTTTAGGGGTATCGTTTGTTACCCTCCGGGGTCCCTTTACCCAGGCTACTACTCATGTAAATGTTTTTGCAAAGACCACGATAACAAACGATTGTTTATTTCTGTTTAATGTTATTTCTAATCGCATCTCTGTACATATTAGCAATAACAATCCTGTATGCAAGCCAGTACCTTCCGAGAGTCACCAGGTATCTACTAATCTCAAGTATTTACCAGAACGATTGGTTTCTACATCTCTGACTGCCCTGCACCTTGAATACTTCACGGACTGTCGTTCCACGTATGGTGTTTCTGAGCGTGTCCTAGGCTTTCTGTCGGTCTCGAAAACCCTCGGAGCCTAGAGGTAATTCAGATAGTCCTTTGAGTCCCCTGGTTCTTGAATTACAACCTGTATTTTATGCAATTTCTGTGTTAATCAAGAAAGTATTGTTGCCCTTAAGGATCTTAACTCCGCTACTCTTGGGGAAGCGATATAGCTACCGCTACATTTCCCCTGGGCACACCTATGACTCCAGGCTTCACCACAGCTGATGGTCAACACATGAAAAGAAAATAAGTATCTCCAGCACTCCCTAGTTCTCTTTTTATCTGGACATTTCAATTATTGTGGCTGCATTTTGGCAACTGACAATGTTTCACCCCCAACACAGAGGACTTTAATATTATCATTGAATATTTGCTGTTTGGTTTATGACTACATGGAGTTAAAACATGGCTACAGGTTTTTTACCTTACACAAAGAAGGACTCCATGGACTTTAAACACACGTAACGCTAAGTGAAGTGAGTTAAAGGAACACTGTTAAAAAAATGCCTCCCTCCCCATAAATAATTGACAGCATCTGCCCAATTACTTTTCATCTAATTTTTTTTTCGTTTGTTTTTTAGTTTAGGTGAAAAACGCAATTTGCATAGAGTACGTAACTTTACAAGATATGCTATGCAAATTGTGTATCTCGTGAAACCTGTGCACTTCCATATACACATTAAGCAGTGCCTGCGCAGAACGATAAACTGGTGTTCAGCTGCTTCTCCCAGAATGCTCGCTACTGCGAGCATTGTAAACAGGATAAAGTTAGCACGAAAAAGCCCATCTGTTAATCAAACCAGAATAACGTCAGGTGCAGGATGAGGGCGAGCTGGTTGGAATAGCTCGTTCTCCACCTGCTACTTGCACATTAACATCTCTCATACATCGTATAGGAGTGTACATGGCAATACATCGGAGATGCAAGCTGAGCTTGTGTGTTGGATGACATAGTTGAGAATAAGCACAACAGTGCTCGAGCCGTTATGCTGTACAGCTCGGGTGTTTTGCTTAGTGTCCAGGCTGTGATCTGGCCCCGGGTAACCTCCCTGTACAAAAAAAAAAGCTTAGCTTGCCAAACGCCATTTGAAACACATGTAATATTAGAGTTCTACTTGTCATATTAAAACTGTCTTCAATTACAGGGTCATATGCATATTACTTACCTTGTTGCTGAGGACTTGAATATTTACTCTCTTGATCAATGCAGAGCAGTTGAACCTGATTGTGTGTACTAAACATATTGTTGCTCACAAGTACTTAGTAATCAGGGTGGCAGTACAGTGAACTTGATGTCTTATTGAAAATCTCCCATGGATTATCATGCATACATCATTATTATGTTACTAAATTAAATGCTGTTTTGATCTCTGGCTTTAATTGCTGGAGACAGTAAACAAGCAATAATGTTTATAGAATTTAATTACCTTTTAGATTTAATTCCTCTTTATCTGATAAAAGCTGTTCTCAATGTTTTACCTATTCAGTCACATGAGATAGATGCCAAAGACCAAGAAGCCACAAAGAACATGTCAATCAGAGGCTTGGACATTTGCCCACAAATACAGCAAGTGGTCAGACTTGTGGGTTAGGAAATGTAGAAAGGAACCTGAAAGGTTGACAGTTGGAAAAATTGACTGAGTAGTCACATCCTTGTGCGCACCCTTATGCCTAACAAGAAGTTGTTGATAGGGTTATTTAATACCCAGTAATTTTTTTTCTAGTTTTTATTTGCAACATTATTGGTGGGGTTAAATAAAAAAGTCCCGTCGGATAACCCCACCAGGAACTACAACAGCTGGTGATATACGATGTATCCAAATTGTAACGCTATGCAGTCCATAAAATCAAAACTTTATTGTTACTCTTATTACATCTATACTTCGATACTAATTCGTTTTTAATTCCTTGTGTATTTTTGTATTATTTTTGCACATCTGACTCGATGGAGCAGTCCCCAATGGTCGTGCTGTCCATATGATCAATGAAAATATGAATGAGAACTGCATCCTAAAGACTCCACTTGCTCTAAGTTGGTGCTTAACTCTGATGGTGTGTAATACCCTGTTACATGTGTTGCAATTTTGATTAAACAGGATTAAAGCTGTTAAGAACAGATCAGCAGATCAGATGACGAGAGAACGGAATGCAATTTGGCATAGGTAACATACAATAATAAATATTGTCTTAAATACTGTATCATTTTTAAGAAAGCTCTTGGAATCTGGGTTTTCTCCTTTTGTTCCACGTACTGGAGTTAGACTTAATGGTCCATTTCTTGTAGGACATTGCACATATTCCAAAGAATGGACTGGGCACTAAGGTGAAGGTACAGTATTGTGGTATTTTATTACTGTACAGTATCGCACACACGGTTTGTAAATTCACTAGATGGGGGGCCAATATGTTGCTTGGGATGCTGTGTCTGTAATAAAACCATCATGCCTTCACCGGAGCGCCTGCTCCATTCTTTGTTGTTTTCTATTTGTGAGTAAGGTTTGAGGCTGCTCTGGTCTGTGTGGTTTTAGGCCGGTGTCAGACGAATGCACTAGGTGCGCCCGTACTGACGTGTCTACCAGCGTCCATCATAGCGTTGTGACACTGAGACGGGGCCAGTCACACGCTATAGCGCACGTGCGAACTGTGCACGCTACAAGCGTCCATGCACAAAGCCTCACTGTCGATATGCTAGACAGGGCTGCAAAGCGTGATTTTCCATAGGAGGATCGAGCCTTGCAGCGCTAACTGCACTCTGCCTTTGTTTTACTTCCTTAAACAAGCACAATAATAATATAGGCATCGAAAGTCATGTGTCAGTGTTTGCAGATGACACAAAACTAGGAAAAGTAATACAGCGTGAGCAGGATGTTACTTCGCTGCAGAGGGATTTAGATAGATTGGGGAACTGGGCACTTAAATGGCAAATTAAATTTAATGTAGATAAATGCAAAGTTATGCACTTTTGAGTGAAAAACACACAAGACACTGATACCCTAAATGGCACTGATTTAGGGAAATCGAGGCAGGAGAAGGATTTGGGAATAATCCTAGGCTCCAAACACAGCAACACTGTCCAATGCAAACAGCAGCCGCCAAGGCCAGTAAGGTATTGGCATGCATTAAAAGGGGAATTCACTCTCGGGATGAAAACATAATTTTGCCTTTGAATAAATCAATGGTAAGACCGCACCATGAATATGCCGTGCAATTTTGGACACCCGTTTTATATAAGGATATTATCAGACATGTGCACAACAATACATTTTGTTTAATTTCTTTTCAAATTAATATTTATTAAAGGTTTTAAAACTTTTTTATGTTTCTGTTCACAAAAATAAATATTCACAGAAAAAGCAGTCAACTAATTAGGGATACAGAAAGAAAAAGAAAAAAAAAGGGAAAGTGAGGGAGGGAGGGGGAAGAATTCCATCCATCTAATACAATGTTTACAATATAATATTCAAGCAGTACGACAATGAGTACAAATAAGTAAACAGTGACGTTAAACATAGTTATTTCCGTAAGTACACACATAAACCGAAAAAGGTCAAATCAAATCCATAAAGCGTGGCCATTAACATTACCTACAGTATTATCTTCCCATATGTTCCAAAAATATTTCAACTTCGTGGTAAACGGAGATGGTTGTCTTAATGCCAACTGCCACCTTCTCTGGTATAATTGAGATCCCATTCAGTAAGTCAATCATTGTTGCTGCATTCTATCGCCCACCAAGCTCTCCAGTGCACTCCCTCTCTGACATAACTCAAATCCTTAATAACTTACTTGCAAAAACCAAAAAAGTGATCTGCTGGCCCTCGGCGATTTTAATACAGATTGGCTAAATCCTAAAAACAATAAACACTGCTCACTGTTCAAGGCCTTGCAGGTAACACAATCTCCTCCCCCACTCGCATTAATATGAAAAGCCGTAAACATACCTTGCTGGACTGGATTCTCTCCTTGTGTCCTGATAGAATACAGGAGGCAGGAGTTCTCGCTAATAGCTTCAGTGACCACTGTCTAGTGTACTGTGTACGCAAAATAAAGGCCACAAAATCTCCCCCAAAAATAATAATCACCAGGACTTTCAAGAAATTTATTCTTGAATGCTTCCTACGTGATTTCAAACAGCTCCCATGGTACAGACTAAACCTAATCCCAGACCTGGACTGGGCAATTGAATACTTTCAGTCTGAGCTCCTGCAAGTCTGGAATTACCATGCTCCGCTGTGTAAAGTGCGGGTAAAAGGGTCCCATCTCCCCTGGGTTACAGCTGATCATGTCCTCTCATGAGCTGATCTTGCTCAAATGTACCAGCTTAGAGATTTGCTGTGGTCAAATTTCAAGAGTACTGGTTCCATGAACGATCACTGTGAATACTGAAAATGCCAGAATGAGTGCAAAAAAACAAACAAAAATGGCTAAAGCCCAATACATCAATGAAAATCTAAACCTTAACATATCAAACCCTATAAATTTTTGGAAAATCATAACTAACATACAAGAACCCCCTGTCCACTCCCAGCCAGCTGCTGTCAAAGTAAACAACCAAACCCTGCAACACCCCCTAGATGTAGGAAATGCCTTTAATAATTATTTTGTTGGATGCGCCACCACCCTGATTGCTAAGCTAGCAAATGACACACCTACAGAAAGGCTGCACGCAGGTCAGGCCCCACCAACTGTGCACAGACCCTATATCAGAGAGGAGTTCTGTTTTAGACCAGTGCCTGTCAGTGTCATTACTAAACTTCTCTGTAACCAAAACATGAAATACCAGTCTGGACCTGATCAAATCCCAGCGATGCTGCTGAAAATCAGGGCGCCGGCAATTGCAAATCCTGTCACAACCCTAATCAATGAATCACTGGTGACTGGATACATACCCAAACTCTAGAAAGACTGCGAGAGTGGTACCTATCCATAAAAGTGGTGACAGTACTTTTGGTATCCAACTACCGTCCGATAACATTGCTCCCTGTAATGTCAAAAATTTTGGAAAAATGTGTGTACACTGTCATGGTCCACCTGGGTGCTGTCATGGCCTGTACCCCCTGACCCTCTGATGCACCTTTTTTGTTTTCTTTTTCTGCTTGTTCTAATCAGATTCCAGGACTTTGTTGTTTTTTCCCACGCTCAGTTCTGGACTTTGATTTCGTGTATTCTAATCAGACCATCACCTGCAGATCATTCTGCCCAACTTCCCTGTATTTAAGGAGGTCACACCCCATGTGCTGGACTTCCTCATTGAAGTCTGGACTTTGAACCTAGCTGACCTATGTTTGGATACTCCTTGTGCTGAAGACCCCCTGGATTTGATACTGGTATTCCCCTCTGGACCACCCATCTGATTCCCCTCTCGAGAACCCATCTGGAACCCTCCTGTGAACTTCCTACCTCTGATATACCGGTAACCCTCATCTTTGTTGCAAGTACCCCCTCATTGGATTTTACGTGTACGACCCCTGGCTCTGGACTCTTGATTATTCTGATATCCGTATTCCTCGACTTCTGCTTGCTACCCCGACCACGAGATCGCCTTGTCCTATATCTGGATACCTTGCTCTGGACTTTATTATATTTCAGTTCAGTTTTTATTCTGTTGTCCTGTTCAATATTTTCCTCCATTTTCTGCTCAGCGAAGCAATTCATTTATTTCCGCTGTTTTGTTTATTTAGTAATAAATATTTTTGTTTTGACCCCTCAACCTGCATAATTCATTGCCGCTCACTGCAATCTGGGCACACACATGCAATCCACGCAAAGTCCGCATGACATACACGCAATTACGTGATTATTATCAATATTGGAACTATTTAACCCCAGATCAATCCAGCTTTCGTCCAAATCACTCAACTACAACTGCCCTTTTAAAAGTCTGCAATGATATCCAAGCTGGCATGGAACAAGGAAACCTAACTGGAGCCATCTTCCTTGATTTTGCCAAGGCCTATGATACAGTAGACCATGGCATCCTGTTACAAAAACTCTGGTATTGGTGATTGCATGCTAACCTGGTTTCAATCGTATGTGTCCGACCAATCGCAATATGTGTCCATTTCTGGCAGCTCCTCCCTCCCCCTCCCAGTCACATGCGGTGTACCCCAAGGCTCAAATCTTGGCCCCCTGCTATTCACGATATTCAGAAATGATCTACCCAACATCTGCAAAGCCTCAACTGTACCCATGTACGCAGATGACACCGTAATCTATACCAGCAAACCAAATCTCCCGCAGCTGGAGGCCGTGCTGCAAGAACAATTCACAGAGGTAGAAAAGTGGATCAAACGCAACAAACATTTTTTAAATACTGACAAAACTGTCACCATGATCTTTGGAACAGCACCTAAACAACATAAATTGAAATCTCCCCATCTATGTGTCAGGACAAATTCAAATGGCACGCTGACCACAGTCACTTCTCTCAAATATCTAGGTATGTGGTTAGACCCAAATCTATCTTTTGGCCCTTACATCGAAAAACTCTAAACTTTATCCCAAACTAGGTGCCCTGTACAGAAACAAATCCTGCCTGAGCCCTGCGGTAAGAAAGCAGATTGTACAACAAATGCTTATGCCGGCTATTGAATATGGAGATGTAGTGTATGCAGCTGCCCCGCAAACCCACCTCCAGACACTTACTACATTGTAAAACTCATTCTGCCGCTTTGTGCTACAATGTAACTACATGACCCACCATTGTAACATGTTAAAAGACCTAAACTGGCCATCGCTGGAATCCAGACGCAATCTTCACCTTTCCAACCTGGTGCTTAAGAGCTTTTCTGGAAAGCTGCCACCCTACCTGAATAGACTGCTTCCCCCAGCAGTTCCCTCCTCCTATAACCTGCGATCCAGGACCAGCACCTTACTTACAATACCACAATACAAAAAAGAAAGTGGCTCGATCCTCATTTTCTTACAGAGCACCGCAGTTATGGAATAAGACATCTTAGAGAGAGTTCAAAGAAGGGCTACTAAAATGGTGTACAGCTTGAAGGAGAAAAGTTACCAGGAAAGGCTTAATGATCTTAACATGTACAGCTTGGAAAAAAGACGAGACAGAGGAGATATGATAGAAACATTTAAATACATAAAAGGAATCCACAAGGTAGAGGAAGGGAGTATATTTAAAAGGAAACAAAGTAGCAAAACAAGAGGACATAGTCTTAGATTAGAGGGGCAAAGGTTTAAAAGTAACATCAGGAAGCATTATTTTACTGAGAGGGTGGTGGATACATGGAACAGCCTTCTAGTTGAAGTGGTAGAGGCCATAACAGTAACTGAATATAAGCAGGCATGGGATAGGCATAAGGCTATCCTAAACAAAAGATAAATCTAGGTAAAGTGTCCATGTAATTGGGCAGACTAGATGGGCCGAAAGGTTCTTATCTGCCGACATTTTTCTATGTTTCTACCTCCCAGACATCATCAACACTTCGCCCAGTCTTAGGTCACTCAAGAGCTCCCTATTAACATACCTCAATACGGAATGCACCTGTAAACATGTAACATAATGACTATTACTTCAACCGTGTCATTTACCTTAACCACTTCGCTGCTATGGACGCGCTCAGCGCGTCCAGCCAAGTGGTTCTCCTGTGCTACGGACGCGCTGAGCGCGTCCGAGCACAGGAGGCAGCAATCCGCCGTATTCCGGCGGATTGCTGCGCCCCCCGGTGCGGGCTGACATCGAAGATGTCAGCCCGTCAATCCGGGAGCCCGGCGGGTACATTAGGTGTCATCGCGGCGATGCGATGACACCTGATGCAGGCGCCCCCCCCGCATGTGCGGAGGAGGCGCCTGAAAGGGAGGGGGGAGGTCCTTCGGACCTCTCTCCCTCCCGATCGGCGGCGTTGCGGGGGTTAACCCAGGCACCGATTGGAAGGGCACAGCCTGCCCTTCCAAATGGTACCTGGCATTAACCCCTGGGGAGCCGGATCACGAATTGGCGCTGAAAAGCGCCGGTTCGTGATCCTTTCCCGGAGCTGGCCGACATCTTGGACGATAGCACGATGACGCCAGTCCTGGAGTTAACCCCTAGCTGCCACCAACGGTGGAGATAGGGAGTTCATTGGAACTCCCTATCTCCCGATCCGTGACAGCTAGGGGTTAATGTTTGGTACTGTTGGATCGGCCAGAGCATGGCCGTTCCAACGATACCAAACATCACTGTGAAATTTTTTTTTTAAAAAAAATAAAAATTAAAAATAAAAAAAATATATATAAAAAAAAAAAATTTTTTTTTTTTTTTGTTTGCTAATGCAGCAATATTGTTCCCATTTCAATTATAATGTGAACAATGATGCTGCACTAACGATTTTTGTATGCGGTGCGTTTGTTAAAAATCGCGTAATTTTCCCCAAAACAAAATGTAACGAGACCCCATCTCTAATTTTTTTAACAAGCACACCCCATAGAAAATATAACCGCAATTGCTCGCATGTTAAAATGTGAAAAAAAAACACTTTACACGTTGTAAATTATTGAAAATTCATATTTTATTGCATTTTTTGTTATAATATATAGACAGGTCATGACGTATACATATAATAATGACATATTATGAATCTGCCGAGTCTGACGGAAAGAACGATATATAATAGTATATGTTCTTATATATATAGTATATGGGTCATATACTAAAATAAGCCTTCAAAACACGTTTAAACATGATGAGCAAAACCGGTAAAAATGACCTCAGCACAGTGGTGTGAAACGCCTCAGCAGCGAAAGGGTTAAAGTATACCTGAATTTTTTTTACTGGCTAGTGATAGATTCTCTTCACCTTCAAGTAAGTAGTCACCCAATTTCCAGGACCTGTGCTGAGCCACTGAAACAGAGTCAGAAAGATGCAGTGATATCACTGCATGGTCTGACCAGGAGATATCATGAATGAGGCATTTTTCTGCCGAGGGCCTAGTGGACTCACTCACTAGAAACCTATCAATCCTCGAATACATATTGGATGAGGCGGAATAGTAAGAATAGTCTCTTTCATTCTCATGCATCATTCGCCAGACATCGTACAAGCCCTGAGAATGAATAAATTGAGAACAAGTCTCAGCAAGTTTTTTAGGGCCGGATGGCCGGCGAATGTTTGTTTTTTTCCTAGCGGTATCTAAATCATAGTTTAAAGTGAAATTAGTATCGCCACAGAGTATACTTCTAGTGTTGGGGAACTTGGTCAGGAGACGTGTCATCCATTTCAAGAATCTCAATTTATGGGAGTTTGGGAAGTATGCATTATTAATCGTATAAGGTATATTGGTAACCTCAACAGTCCACAATACATATCTCCCTTCAGGGTCCTCAATCACCTTATCGGTTGACACAGCTACATGTTTACTAAAAAAAAGGAAAACACCTCTTACCTTTCTATTATAACATGAACGGAATTGAATAGGATATTGTTTAGCTATGGTTTTAGGAACCTGGCCACATTTGTAGTGTGATTCTTGCACACATAGGACATCCGCTTTAAGAGATTTAGCCTCTTTATAAAGCATTTTCCTTCTGTGCCAAATATTCAGCCCTCTGGCATTAAATGATACCACTCTCAGAACCATAACGAAGCTATGTATCGGGCTAAAATTTTGAACAAAAATGGGTCTGAGAGGGAATGTTGTGGTGGAATAATTTTGCCGGGGCGGTTAGAGCCACAGAAGAGGAATTTAGAATTAGCGTGTCAACAATAAGAAGATTTAACAAATTTTGGTACTTAATAAAAAACCTCGCAACAATGTCTAGTGGTATACTACTTGTTGCACTGTGCATGCTGATGGATGGTAGGGAGGAAAAAACAAGGAAAGGAAAATAAAAAATAAAGAACAAAAATAAAGTATATATAAAAGAATATGGGCTAGAAGGAGGAGAGTAAAAAATTCCCCTCCTGCAAAACGTTTAAGGCCCATAGTTGGAGGGTGTAGGAGAGTCTAACGGGAATAACAGGTTTGCATGAACTCCTTAACCTTATCTTATAGGCTAATAACTTTTAGTACATTATATATATATATATATATATATACAAACTCCAGCTTTCAGTTTGCAAGCTTTCCCTCCATGATGTTCCAGTAAGTCTCGTCTAAGCAGAAGTTTAGATTTGTCTGTTTGTTTTTAATTCGAGCTCGAAGCAGCCTGTGTTTTGTAATTGTTTACTGGTAACCAAGGCTACGGACTTTCCCGTTGAACACCATGAGGTGAAGGGAAGTACGTCACACGCATGGCGTCCAGCAAGGGCACGCCGGCTCCTGAGCTTATCGGCGCGGCCAAGGACGCAGCGACACACGATTGGGGGGTGAGTTTATGTTTTTATTATTTATATGTGGTGTTAAACTGTGTAGGACATACCTTGATAAAGGCTTCTAGGAGCCGAAACATCGGTCCTTTTTATGTAGACATTCAATAAACTTCTTTATTTTTATCAAGACCCGGAGTGCGCCCATCTCGTTGTTTTCGTTATATATATATATATGTATGAACCGCTGGTTTCTGCACTCGGAATACCAATTCCAACAACCGGTGCTGCACCTGGCCAATATAGCAATCCGTGTGTAAAAATACGCTGGTGGCACTCTGGGTCTCACAAAAAGTTTCTTTATTGAATAAGACTTCGACGTTCATAGGGGCTACTGCTGCACCCATAGATATTCCAGTAATTTGTTGATACCAGTGTGTCTCAAAGCGGAAATAATTATTAGTTAGAATTACCTCCAACAGCTCCAGAACAAATTCAATCCGTGGACCATGATAACTATGTGAATGCGTTAAAGTTTGACGCATTGCTTTAAGCCCCATCTCCAAAGGAATAACTGCATACAGGCTCCTCACATCACATCAGTATGATAGGATTATCTGGAAATTCAATGTTTCGTAACTCTGTAATCAGTTGTGGTGTATCCTTTAGACAGGTCTTTAAATTCAATACATATTCTTTAAAAAGAAAATCTAGACACTTAGAGATTGCTTCTAATAAACAATAGGACGTCCCGGAGGGTGCAGTGGATCCTTGTGGATCTTTGGTAATGAATACAGTATAGGAGTTTTTGGATGTTTAGGTAATAGATATTCAAAGAGATCCTGGGGCAAATATGCTAACTCCAGACCCCTCAACAAAATGGGTTCTATTTTTTTCATAATCAACATTGTTGGATCCTTAGGTAACTTCTGATAAGTGGCCAAAACTTGGTGACTCGGCCACTTAAAGTCTGCGGTTAGCAGACTGAAACGTCGAAGTCTTATTCAATAAAGAAACTTTTTGTGAGACCCAGAGTGCCACCAGCGTATTTTTACACACGGATTGCTATATATATATATATATATAGAAATGGAGGAAATGGCGGCACTCAGTCAGAGATTAAAATAAAAAAGTTTTATTAAATCATTTAAAATAGGTCCGACGTTTCGGCCCACACAGGAGCCATTTTCAAGGTGATATAAACGTTACATGCAAATGTTTAAATAGAGAACAGTCTTAATTGAAATACCAATCAGAGAAGCCTCATTAGGCACTAGCCATAGGTGATATGGTGCGTACCTCACAAAGCAGTATACGTCTCATATATGGCGTCCCGTGATTACTGACGTAATCCTGTCGCCTTAGCAACTAAAAACAATGCAAAAACAATGCATTAAAAAGAAGCCCTTGAAAAGGGAAGAGAAGGAGGTATCGGCCAGAGATATATTAAATTAAAAGGTGAACACTACAGCTAGATGCCATGTATACATCCCAAAAAATATCAGTATACACATGTATACAACGAACATGATGTCAAATGAGTGATTAATACAGATCACTGTGTAGCTACTACTTATCGATGATGAATTTTTATATACACCATGGCGCCCCAGTGTTTGATCACAGACGCCAGGAAAACCAAATATATCGTATGTACTGTATATATATATGGTATCCAAAGAATAGAAAAATAACTAAATCATCGATCATATCGAAAACTAGAGAAGGAAACATATTCATTCAATCCCCTAGGTGCCACTGTATCAAGGGTCTTGATCCAATATGTTTCCCTCTGTAGCAACCGCTGAGAGCGGTTACCACCCCTAGGGAGTGGAGGGACGTGGTCAATAGCCACAAAACGAAGTGTGGGTAGTCTATGTTGGAAGGCCAAAAAATGTTTGGCCACTGGCTTATCCATTTGGCCATCCCTATATGCCGTATTGATAGATGAGCGATGACCTCGGATACGATCTCTGAGTGTACGATCGGTCTTCCCCACATACGCTAATCCACAGGGGTATGTGATCATGTATACCACAAACTCCGTTAAACAGGTAATACGATGTTTGATTTTATAAATGCGCCCCGTATGTGGGTGTGCAAAGGTGGTTGACAAACTCATGTGATTACATGTAACACATCCAGTACACCTAAAACATCCCATTTTTTGCAAGGGAATTTTAGTGGCATACGATTTAATGGCATCTGTATGTACAAGTAAATCACGTAGATTACGCCCCCCTAGAGTAGCTAATAAGTGGTTGAGTTTTAAATGAAATTGGCAATGACCGATCGAAGGAGAAAGTATTCCAATGTTTTTTGATGGTATTAGCTATCTTGGTACTGTGAGTGTTAAATTTTAAAGGAAGAAAAATTCTCGCTGCTTTCACTGATTGGGGTACTTTCTGATCTTGTATGCGATTTGTCGCCTTCATTAAAGCATTATCAAGAGTATTAGTGGAGTAACCCCTATCAAGAAAACGTTGATACATCTCCAAAATTTGTTGTTCACATAATTCCAAATCACTATTGTACCTAAGTACCCGTAGGAATTGGGATATAGGAATTGAATGTTTAAGATGTTGGGGATGATGGCTATCCATATGAAGAATTGTATTCCTATCTGTTTCCTTGCGGAAGAGGGTGTAACCTAAGGTGTTGCCTGTGCGGAAAATAGTAACATCAAGAAAAGATATAGAGCTCAAACTACTATTAGTGGATAGTTTCACCGGGGTGTCAAGCTTGTTAATTGTATCAACCATAAGGTTGAAAGTCAGTGTGTCCCCCTCCCATATCAAAAAGATATCGTCGACAAAGCGACAATAAAATAAAATCTGGGACTCATATTTTTGTAGTAGATGTGTTCGTTCAAAGCAATACATATAAAAATTGGCATATGTTGGTGCCATAGATGCCCCCATCGCCATGCCCGCACATTGTATGTAAAGATTTTTTTCAAATTTAAAAAAATTTTGAGAAAGGGCAATCCGTAGAAACTCCAATATAAATTCAATTGGTGGACCTTTATAGTGTTGGGATTCCTGCAATACTTGTTGGGCACATTGAATCCCCACACCATGAGGAATAATGGTGTAGAGACTCTTTACATCCATGGTGGCCATAAGCCATGGTGATAAGGGAAGATGTATTGCTTTGATTTTCTCAAGAAAAGGGTGTCTTTGATGCACGTGGGTAGATGAAGCATAGTGTCTTTAGTAACATGATCTATATATTTGCCAATGGGCTCCAGTAATTCCCCCCTGGCAGACACTATGGGACGTCCCGGCGGTGTTTGCAGGTTCTGCATCTCTGACTGAGTGCCGCCATTTCCTCCATTTCTATATTATTTCTGGCGAAGCACCAACATAAGACTCTCTTTGGATACTGGAAGGTGTTGCAGGACTATTGGAGATATATATATGCTCGGTTTACACTGTGATCCTAGCACCCTCATTGAAAAAAATATATATTTTTTTTCACGTGTGGAATACCGACCTCTGTGGCTTCATGGAGGACTTCTTACAGAGAGCAGGAGCGTATCAAGACCATGCTGAAACTCTACAGATCACTGAGGAGCAAGCACAGCAGATTCTATGGCCACTGACCCCGAAGCAACTGGAGCACCATCCTTCCATAAAAGATATGTATTTCGATTTACTTAAAATGAAACGTAAAGAGATTGATTTAAACCTACATGGTGTCTTCCTATCCGATTACTATCGAAGCAAACGCATACCCAGGGGATTCAGGGTTACGAACGCTCCTACTATAGGACGTGCAAACCCTGAATACTGCAAGAAATGGGTTGCCATTTCCAACAAATGTGCATTAGATTGGATGGTGATTACCATAGAGGAAGTGGGAAAGGAGATGGCTAGCACCAAGCAACAGATTGCCAAATATGAAATTGCCAATTCTGTGACTATGGACACTTCGGTGTTTGCGGCTCAACTTACAAAATTGCAAGAAGAATTGGATAAATATCGGGCTGATCTGATACGCTTTAAGAAACAAAAAGTGGACAAAGTAAACTATGACTATACTTCTCAAAGGGTGTATAGATGGCTATCTACCGATTGGTCAAGGCCACAACCCTTCCGTTCTAGACCACGGATTATTAAACCAAGATACCCTACGATTGATGTGACCTCGGGTGAATCGAACTCAGACTCTGATTTTCCTAATGAAATGACATCATCAAGTTGTAACAAACCTTTTTTAGGGGGCAATCAATCACACGATACACAGGTGGCTACGGACACACGTATACAAACCAGAGGCTGGGTGGGTCAGAACAGAGCAATAGGACAAGGAGAAGCCGGAGGAATCAGAAGTACAAGGGGGAGACCCCCAATATACAAGAAATAACATCTGTCCTTAATCTATCCTCTAAAAAATTAACGTCGGCACATATCCATGTTCTCAACAAAGGGCTGACCTTTGTACCCATGTCTAAGCCTAATACGTTTGACACTGAGGTACAAAATTATAAAATTCAGAGAACTTTGGCTATCCAAGAACGGATAAAAGAAAATCGTGTAGCATCGACAAGAATATCTACGCTTAGGCTTAAGAATACCATGGACGCTAAAACAGGCAACACATTTATCAACACCTTCTCAAAAATTCTGCAAGAAGAGACTGTTAATATTCTCCAAACTCGGATACCGGGTATACCTAACCTCACCAAGGAGGAATATGATGCATTACAGGACCTCTCCTCAGATCCGAACATCGCTATACGCCCCGCGGATAAAGGGGGTGCTGTTGTTGTCATGGACTATTCGTATTATCGTAATGAAATATTACAGCAATTGTCAGATCCTTTAATTTACCGTAGATTAACACATGACCCTACCAAAGAATTTTCTGATAAAATTATTGCCTTGGTTGAGATGGGGTTACAGGCAGGTCACATTACTGACACTATAGCGCCATTTCTTGTTGTCAAGCATCCTATCACACCAATACTATATACATTGCCTAAGGTTCATAAGAACCTGCAAACACCGCCGGGACGTCCCATAGTGTCTGCCAGGGGGGGATTACTGGAGCCCATTGGCAAATATATAGATCATGTTACTAAAGACACTATGCTTCATCTACCCATGTGCATCAAAGACACCCCACATTTTCTTGAGAAAATCAAAGCAATACATCTTCCCTCATCACCATGGCTTATGGCCACCATGGATGTAAAGAGTCTCTACACCATTATTCCTCATGGTGTGGGGATTGGATTCAATGTGTCCAACAAGTATTGCAGGAATCCCAACACTATAAAGGTCCACCAATTGAATTTATATTGGAGCTTCTACGGATTGCCCTTTATCAAAAAATTTTTAAATTTGAAAAAATCTTTACATACAGTGTGTGGGCACGGCGATGGGGGCATCTATGGCACCAACATATGCCAATTTTTATATCTATTGCTTTGAACGAACACATCTACTACAAAAATATGAGTCCCAGATTTTATTTTATTGTCGCTTTGTCGACGATATCTTTTTGATATGGGAGGGGGACACACTGACTTTCAACCTTATGGTTGATACAATTAACAAGCTTGACACCCCGGTGAAACTATCCACTAATAGTAGTTTGAGCTCTATATCTTTTCTTGATGTTACTATTTTCCGCACAGGCAACACCTTAGGTTACACCCTCTTCCGCAAGGAAACAGATAGGAATACGATTCTTCATATGGATAGCCATCATCCCCAACATTTTAAACATTCACTTCCTATATCCCAATTCCTACGGGTACTTAGGTACAATAGTGATTTGGAATTATGTGAACAACAAATTTTGGAGATGTATCAACGTTTTCTTGATAGGGGTTACTCCACTAATACTCTTGATAATGCTTTAATGAAGGCGACAAATCGCATACAAGATCAGAAAGTACCCCAATCAATGAAAGCAGCGAGAATTTTTCTTCCTTTAAAATTTAACACTCACAGTACCAAGATAGCTAATACCATCAAAAAACATTGGAATACTTTCTCCTTCAATCGGTCATTACCAATTTCATTTAAAACTCAACCACTTATTAGCTACTCTAGGGGGCGTAATCTACGTGATTTACTTGTACATACAGATGCCATTAAATCGTATGCCACTAAAATTCCTTTGCAAAAAATGGGATGTTTTAGGTGTACTGTATGTGTTACATGTAATCACATGAGTTTGTCAACCACCTTTGCACACCCACATACGGGGCGCATTTATAAAATCAAACATCGTATTACCTGTTTAACGGAGTTTGTGGTATACATGATCACATGCCCCTGTGGATTAGCGTACGTGGGGAAGACCGATCATACACTCAGAGATCGTATCCGAGGTCATCGCTCATCTATCAATACGGCATATAGAGATGGCCAAACGGATAAGCCAGTGGCCAAAATTTTTTGGCCTTCCAACATAGACTACCCACACTTCGTTTTGTGGCTATTGACCACGTCCCTCCACTCCCTAGGGGTGGTAACCGCTCTCAGCGGTTGCTACAGAGGGAAACATATTGGATCAAGACCCTTGATACAGTGGCACCTAGGGGATTGAATGAATATGTTTCCTTCTCTAGTTTTCTATATGATCGATGATTTAGTTATTTTTCTATTCTTTGGATACCATATATATATACAGTACATACGATATATTTGGTTTTCCTGGCGTCTGTGATCAAACACTGGGGCGCCATGGTGTATATAAAAATTCATCATCGATAAGTAGTAGCTACACAGTGATCTGTATTAATCACTCATTTGACATCATGTTCGTTGTATACATGTGTATACTGATATTTTTTGGGATGTATACATGGCATCTAGCTGTAGTGTTCACCTTTTAATTTAATATATCTCTGGCCGATACCTCCTTCTCTTCCCTTTTCAAGGGCTTCTTTTTTGTGCATTGTTTTTGCATTGTTTTTAGTTGCTAAGGCGACAGGATTACGTCAGTAATCACGGGACGCCATATATGAGACGTATACTGCTTTGTGAGGTACGCACCATATCACCTGTGGCTAGTGCCTAATGAGGCTTCTCTGATTGGTATTTCAATTAAGACTGTTCTCTATTTAAACATTTGCATGTAACGTTTATATCACCTTGAAAATGGCTCCTGTGTGGGCCGAAACGTCGGACCTATTTTAAATGATTTAATAAAACTTTTTTATTTAATCTCTGACTGAGTGCCACCATTTCCTCCATTTCTATATTATTTCTGGCGAAGCACCAACATAAGACTCTCTTTGGATACTGGAAGGTGTTGCAGGACTATTGGAGATATATATATATATATATATATATATATAGTAATTGAAGAAGGAACGGCGGCACTCCAGGACAGTAAAAAATCCAAGCGTTTTTATTCCAAAAGTAATCAACGTTTCAGCCCCAAACCGGGGCTTTCATCAGGACATAAACACAACACCAAAATAAACAATATTTATAGATATCGCCATGCTTACCACTCCCTCTAGGACGGCGTTCCCGAGTATCCAATGCGCAGGCGCCAAGCGCCGTCAGCGTGATTAGACATGGACGGCGCGTAACCCCGGCAACCCATGACGCAGTTCTAATCGCGAACGTCAGAGCGGGAAAAAACACAAACCAAAATAAATTAAAGAAAAATGCGAAAAGAAGTGTAAAGAAAAACATTAAAAAAACCGTTGGGTTTTGCACAGAGGCACAGATCCTCGTACAGCGGGACTTACAACAAGTAATGCTCACCGCTTTCCTCAGGTCAAGATCCCCGAGTGTCCACTACTCATACACCAAGCGCCGTCGACGCAAATGAACGTGGACAGCGCGTAACCCCGGCAACCCATGACGCGCATCGAATCACGCACATCTCAACAAAGGCAAAAGAAACAACCTCATAAAAATACAAAATCAAAAAAGTACAAAGCAAAACCCAAACTAAAAATTGAAAAAGAGGAGAAGATCTATACAAAAAAAATATATGGGCCCATGTGCAATAGAGCAAATAAGTCGCCACACTAGCCGGGAAACTAAAGAAAAATGGACGAAGAACAGGGATCTTAATAAATGAGAAAATCCCAACAGCGAGAAAAAATCGTTTTAACTATCAAAAATAAGTCACATAATACCTGGAGTGAAGACCCAAGGCTGAACATTTAGAAAAAATTTTTTTGAGGCCCAAAAAGCTAACCATTATAGGAACAAAATAGACAATATGAATGACCCCGGTCCTCTGAGACCGTTAAAACATAGAGAATGTCAATTTTTCATTTAAACCATCCGGATATACAGTCCTTAGGCGGTGGATCCAAAAGGTTTCCTTTTGCAAAAGTAGTCTGGTAGTCAGTTTGGGGCTGAAACGTTGATTACTTTTGGAATAAAAACGCTTGGATTTTTTACTGTCCTGGAGTGCCGCCGTTCCTTCTTCAATTACTACCTATCCTTTAGCCTAAATTCGGCAGGCACCGGGCACAAGGGAAACTCGGAAGCTGGAGTGCTCAGTTCGTGTACTTTCTATATATATATATATATACATATATGTTGAGGAAAGTCTGATTCTTTTTTTATTTTTACCTTGTTTTTCCTTTTTACAAGCCTCTGCGTTGCAGAACGGCAAGAGACACATATGCATATACACACACACACGCACTAGACATATTAATATCTATGCAAAAAAAAGGAAATTATTTTTTCCCATCTTTCCTACGTCATTAAACCTTTCTGTGTTCATCATATAGAACTGGAACAATTGCATAAACCTCCTAGACTTGTATCCGGTGTTATGAAGCAAGGCTATATAATAAATACACTTCGAATAAACTGTTAAACTTTTCTTCTTTTTTCACTCTTTGAGCCTTTTCTTTTTCCAAGCATTCAAGTCTATTCGAGTCCATTTGAGTCTATATAAGCTCATTCAAATCTATTCGATGGTCTCGTGATGATCCATAGGAGTTGTACATCAAAAGTCCTATGTAGAAGATTCTTTCAACTTGTTTGTAAACTTTTTTTTCATATAAAAGTTTTAATTGGAGTTCACACATGAGTAATTACAGAACACAGGAAAAGATGCAGAATTTGACAATAAACAGGTCAAAACGAAGTGTCATTGTAGACTTAAAAAGGAAAGTCACTCGTGCGGACTCCATTTTCCAATAACACTAACAGATTCATATAACAAACATAAAACATGGTAGCACTACAGTAATACAAATTGAAGCATCTTATATCAATTTACCAGACTCGACAAACACCCTCCATCCCTCCCATGTGTCAGAAAATTGGCTCTTTGAGTTATTCGCAGTATGGAACATTTCCTCGTATTTAAATACATCTTCTAGGGCAATCATAACTTCTTTCATAGAAGGGCATATGAAGGAGCGCCAATGTCTTGCTATAACTATTTTGGCTGTCCCAAATACCATGGAGATGAACCTCCTGTAACGGGTCTGAATGTTAATGGGTATGAGATGTAAGAGGTACATTTTCGGGCAAAGTGGGAGTGTGAATGAAGTACAATGGGAAAGCAGTCTATTTATCTTTTCCAATATCCCCCCAGTATGGGACATAGCCAAAATATATGAAGGAGAGAGCCAGA